>CM050170.1:115192681-115630181 GCA_027410445.1 Discoglossus pictus | reverse complement strand
GATGCATTCATAATCCAGGAAACTTAGATATGCTTTTAATCAGTGGCTTTAATTAATTCTTGTGTTGTGAAATAATTAGTAAATATACTTTATGATTTTAATAATCAATTACTTTATTAACGGTATTCTTTAGTGTTCTCTATTTCAATCAGAATATAACCATCATTAATTTTAATTCGCTCTTCTATAATAAACTGTTTGAAACTATTTGTTGCTATTGTAGTAATGATACTCTTTTTCTCTATATAGACGTAGAAAGGTTCAATACTGTTTTTGTGATTGCTCCATTTAACATATTGCCGATCCTTTAGTGCAATTACTGGCTTTCCAATTAATTTAGGTTTTTTTTGCAATAAAGTGACTCATTACATTTCTTATGTTTCAAGTGTTTTATTTTTTTCTCCTAATTAGTGACACATAGATATTTGCAGTATTGTTTAGGCTGCGTATCTTGTAAAATGTATTTTACTTATTGGTGATATTTTAAAGAAAAGTTGTATAATGAGTTTGCATCAACAGTATTTATGTTACAGCAGTCGTGTGAGTTTCTACCAATCCTTATGTATCCTATATAAGGAGGAGCAGTCTTTCTACTGCCTTTTATGTCTTGGTCTGTACAAATTTACTATGATAATAAAGTTTATATTCTGGCATCTCCTTTTAGTTTAGAGGTTTATGCCGATCATTGGCAGAAGATTTAAATTCAAATTTTAAAAACTAGGTAAACTATCTATGCTATATCATACTATGAACCCCCTAGGTCATTTGAATATACTAGCGCTTATACTTGTGGCAGCTTCATGATGGTTGTTAAGCTTTGGTAGATTCCTTTATCCTTGATCTTATTTGTTTTTATTATAAGAGTATATCATCACAAATATACTGTTGCTACAGTGCTTTAATTTCTGTCTTTACCTGCAGAAGCCCCTGATTGTAAACTTGGGGTACAAATTACCTTTGTTAATATAGCAAGATCCCTGTGAGACTCTTGCTTTAATTAGAACTAGATGATATTGTTTAACATCGTATTTATAGAAGTATTCTTTTGACAATAGTGTTATAATAGAATAAAAATTAGGGTTATAAGGGGGGTATTATGGGAATAGTATCCTATTACTTGGATTTCCCTATTGTTCCAATAGCTAAGTATGTTATTGTAGAATAATAGTGTTCAATTTATTTTATTTCCTTGCACACTATAGCCTTTCCGGTATTCATGGCTTACGTTGGTTTCCTTTGAGATATTTGACTCTCTCATAGGATCACTCCTCCTCATACTGGATACTATAAGGATTGGTAGCCTCTCACACAATTTTTCTAACATAAATAGTTGATACAAACTCAAGTACTCCATGCTATCATTTATTAAGCCTACCTTATACGTATAAACCCCTTCTGGATTTCTACCTTGTCATGGTGAAGGGGCTACCTTAATGAAGCTGTGAGCTATACTATGTAGGGTCACCCAAGCTGGGCTGGTCATAGGGGAGAAGTCAGACAAATCATGGTCCACTGGAAAAGGAACTGGTAACCCACTCTAGTCTCTTTGCCAAGAAAACCTTATGGATAAGCACAACCAGACACCAAATGTGTCTGGAGAGCTGCGGTCCATAGGGTTACTGAGAGTCGGACACAACTGAAAGACTAAAGGCAGCATATGTCTAAAGGAAATTTATACAACTGTTCTTTAAAATATCATCAATAAATATAATACATTTTACAAGATACACAGCCCCAAAAATACTGTAAATATGTATGTATCGGCCTAGCTAATTAGAAGATCTACGTAATGAGGAAAAAATAAAACAGTTCAAACATAAGAAATGAAAATGTAATGAGTCACAATACGGTCAATACAACTAAGTTAATTGGAAAGCCAGTAATTGCACTAAGGATCTACAATAAGTTAAATGGAGCAATCACAAAAAGCAGATTTAATGTAACAACATTGTATTGTACCATTCAACCTACATATTGAAGAAAACAAAAAGTATGATTACTGAAATTTTAACAAATATTACCATGTAGTTAGTTGCATAGTGACAGTTCTTTATAGAAGAAAGCAAATTCAAAATTAATGATGGTTATACTCTTGTTGAAACTGAAATAGAGAACACTAAAGAATACCGTTAATAAAGTGATAGATTACCAAAATCATAAAGTATATTTGCTAATTATTTAGAAATTAATTAAAGCCACTGATTAACGTAGGCTTCCAACGTATAGAGCTTGAGCTATTTTATAAACTGTAGCTCAATAAGAGACTGAATCTTAAGCCCTCCTTTATGTCATTTGTGCTCAGATTGAGCACGAGTTAAAGCTCATAGCATCCAAGGTGATAATATAGAAAACTTTAGTCCAAGAATGATGTAGCTTAGTTCTCAGTTGATAATGAAACTCCTTTTTTCTCTCAAACCAACCAAGATATGTAATTTTTTTTTAAGTGTTCCATTAAAGGACCACTGGAGACTTCTGTCATGTTCAGGAGGGCTCACTGAACTCTTGGGGACTGTTGGACTATTGGGGAGGGCATGGATTAACATGGACTGGTATTGCCCAGAGGTGTTTAATATTGGCTACAAAATCATGGGAGTTGTTTTGCGGTCAGCCATCCTGTGTGTTACACTTGTCAATATGTGATGTATGGATGGTACCCAGCCATGTTTAGTATCTAATTGCTGCAAAGAGAGTTCACTAAAGTACTTTACTATTCTACTAGGTTTTCCTGTGGATGTGGGGTACAGGGTACAAGATGCCTGGTTGGGAAGGGGGCTGTCAGCGAGCTGCTGACTATTGCCAGAACATCACAATAAAGTGCTGTCTCAGCAAGTGGAGATTCAGGAAGAGGAAGTGTGTGACATAGCCCGGCTTTGATTTCTGTTTGATGGATGGACAGCTCCCAGGGAGGGTGAGGGTGGAAGCTGGTGAAGATGGGTGGGAATGTGTAGGAAATAAAGACACTGGACTTGATCAATATAGTTGGTTATAGTTTAAACATACATCAGCATTCTATATGTTTTTTTCTGGGAAGATAATAATTCTACACAAGGGAATTATTGCAATGTACCCTGTCTGATACCTTGCTCCTAAGCATTGGTAGTGTTACTGCTGACCTGTATTCCTGCAATTCCTGTGCTGGGTTCATTACTGCTAAAAAAGGGGATTTTCCAAAGAACCCTAGCAGTAGGATCTTAAAAACTTCCACACTTAGGCTGCAATGAGTGCCGTAGGTGCTCATTGCAGAGCTTGCGATGAGCGACATAAGCAAAAAAATGGTGGCCTTTCAGGGTCCCTCTAAGTGTCCCTTCATAGCTCTAAAACAGCCTAGACATGAGCACACAATGCGCTCCTGTCAATGGCTACGATACCCGCCGAAAAATGGAGAACTTTGCCACTGATCATGAGGCACCCAGTTTACTAATTTAATGGCCGAAATTGTTTCAAGTGCATAACTTGAAAGACCCCCCAAAAAAGCCAAATAATAACACACTCACACACAGCACAGTAGGGGAGCCAGGAAGCCTGTGAGTAAGGTTGCAAGCGAATTTGGGCAATATTTTTCGGTTTTCGTCAATCGAAAATCGCCTAAGCGAGGAAAAAAAATGGTGGACGAAAAGACTTAAAAATTCTCAAACTGGATCAAAATGAGGCCGAACAACACCAGGCACGCAGGACTTAGAAAATACACGATGGCGAAGACATTAACACAGACAACGCCAGGAGCGAGGGAGTTTGAAAATAAAACCATGCGCCATGCAAAGATTCAGAAGACACACAGAGGAGAAAGACACAGGGAAGGCACAGGGGGGAGATGGTTGAAAGAGACACATGGCATTCCCAAGCATAAAAGTTGCAGGTTAATGAGGCTTGCAATGAGCGGCAAAGCCATTCATTGTTGGGCTCACGATGAGCCCTGTAAAGTAGACGGGAGGAGAAGCTTGCAATGAGCACTGAAGGTGCTCAGAGGGGGCACAACCTCGCATTGTGTGGCAAACAGCATTGCCAGGGTTCAAATTCCATTGCGAAGCACAAAAGTTGTGGGTTGACAAGCCCTGCAATGATCGCCAAAGGCACTCATCACGAGGCCCATACAGTAGACAGGAGGAGAGAACCATGCGATGAGCGCCCAAAGGTGATCATTGCGAAGCACGAAAGTTGTGGGTTGATAAGGCCTGCAATCAGCAGCGAAGACGGAGGGAGAGGCTCGGAGGTAGAAGGAGGGAGAGGCTCGCAATGAGCACCAAGGTACAGCATTCCCAGGCTTAAAAATGTATTCCCGTAATTTTTGACGGGCAAGTAGCTAGTTTTATATAAACGTCTACATTTTTCCTTAGAGCATTTCCAATAAAGATTATATTCCAAAATGTTAGTTGTTGTAGTAGGAAACATACTTAGTGGACAAACTAAACTTTAAAGGAATTCTTCTTGAAATATATACCTAAAATAAACACACTCCTCAGAGCTCAGTCATCAAGCTATTGGGAAGTCCTCTAGCCAGTCTAGATGAAAACCTTCTATACACAGAATCTTACAAAAATAATATTTTCTCTAAAAATGGTTTCATGTTCATGACATACACAGCTGCTAAATAAGATTTTTGTTCCATGTAGAGATGTAATTGTGTGTATTTTTAGATTTTCAAAGAAATCACAGATTTTCTTGATATATTTATGCTGTTTTTTCACTTTTCTTTGGACAATTATTTACTGCATAAATTGTACTTCTAGATCAGAGTATCCTGCAGACAAAAAGGTACCTCAGAAACTTTGCCGCTGCTTTCATGTTGTAAGGTCTTAGATGGAAATATATGTCTTGTTGCATGTGAGAGAATCAGTTGACAGGTTTCTATCCATTCATTACATGAGTTCTGGAGAAAGACAAAATAAGTAATGTATCATCTAATAAAATACAACACAAATTAAGGTTTTGATAGAGGCCTTTCATAGTACAAAGCAGAGTAAGCAAATATATTTGTGTGTACATCTGCAAGTCTACAACAGGTCAAACTGTCCCATAAGAATCTCTAACCAAAAACAGAAAAAAAATCTAGTGGATCCTGATATATTTACGTTAGATGAATTACAAATTGTAATATCAGAAAACATAACTTTCAATAAAACTAACCCTTAAACAAATTGAAGTTCTACAAAATGAAAAAAAGGATAGAAGGATGACAACTCCAATTAAAAATGTCTTCAGAGTAAGAATAGAAATGTGTAGGATATTCTCATATTTTAAAGCTGCTAATAAAAAATAAAAAATAAACAGCATTGTTAAAGTAGATTTACGGATTTATATTTATTGGTTCCCCATTTACAATAATCTTTTGGGAATTCCGACTCTTGCCCCCATCAAAAAGGGGTATCCATATTATATTTAGTTATACCACAGTCTCTGTGACAAAGCTATATAGCGAAATGTGTAACAGTAGATAGGTGGTTCATGATTGTAAAGTCCCCTATATGATACCAGTCCTGACTCTAGATTAATTTAATCTTCCATACCACTCACCACCCAATGCCAAAGTATCCTGTTATTGGTAGATACATGGTTTAGTGGATAGGTAGTCTGTTGAAATACATTGTGGTATTACTAGATTTAATATGGTTAACTCTTTTTTGCGGTATATAAAAATGTACTTTATCAGTCCTGATTCTCTAAGTGTATTATAAGAGGGAAAGGGTAGATATAACACGGTGAACCTACTTTAACAACATTTTTTTGTAGCTTTAGTATATTAGGAGATACTACATATTTCTATACTAAACGATGTAGAGATGTTTAATTGGTGTTGTTGTCTTTTTCATTTTGAAATACACCAATTTGCTCAAGAGAGTAGCTTTACTGTATTAATTAAAAGTTATGTTTTATGATATTACAATTTGAGTGTGCCAGGAAGCCACTATCTTTTTTCGCTTACTAATATATATTGTAGTGGCAGTAGCACCAATACTATACTTAGGTTTGAATTTGGTGGTGACTAAGTGAGCTATGTTGAGGTTTAAGTTTCTAATTTAAGAATCTGGACAGGGACAGACAAATGAACTCACAATATGTTTCATTCTTTACTGTAAAGAAAACCCCCTTTTAGTGAATGCCTGGCATTAAAGCAAACATTTGATTATAGCATAGGATGGATACACATGAGTTAGCTAACAAACCTACAAATAGTACTGTTGGAGACTAACAAGCCAGTTGTAGTTGGGCACAAAGTATAGCCAGTCACCCAGCAACCCTAAGCCTATGCCAGCCCTATAATTGACTTACAAACTCAACATTAAAAGGACCTCATAAGCAAGGACCCACAATCCCTTATAAAAATGACAATAAAATTAATCCCCAGAACCACATTCACTGTCTACCAGTAGAGCAAAGGCAACATTTTCTACAGAGGCCAAATTGGGAAACACTGTAATACAACATTCAGGTAGATTAGGCCCCTAAAGATGTAATGTGTAGTGCTTTAGAATAACTACAACATCGTCAATCATCTCTATGCATGTGACTTGAATTATACTATGATGCACAGAAAATAATTGAATAATTGGATAAAAGGGATTGAAGAGATTACACTACTTTTAGTTATCAAATAACTTGTATAACAGATCATACCTTGACTTTCTCCAGCTCCTTCAACTCATTATCAGGGTCTTCATAAGCCAAGGATAATTTCTCCATAGAAATCTTCTCCACCATCTCCTGACAACAGCTGTTTTAGGAAAATGTTTTATTTATTTAAAAGTATTTTTTGCATAGTCTCACAATGACTCTACCGCATGCGTTATATGTTAATCTATTACTTATTATTTCATTCTGTTCGGGCTCATCTTACTTTAAAACCATCTAGTCCAGAATAATGTAAAGACTGAAGCAGAAGAAGGAAAAGAGATTACAAAAAACTCTTCTAAAATCATATCATCTGATATGCTTGTGTCAGCTTAATATGGGGAACTGAATCAAATACAACACCAATGTAGCTGGCTTATAATAGTTTTTTTACAGATGGAATAAAGTTTCTCTATTGCTACCTTGTGGTAGTGAAGGGGCTTGTGTACCTCAATAAAGCTGTGAGCTATACCATGCAGCGTCACCCAAGATGGGCTGGTCATATCAGATAGGTCAGACAAATTACAGTCCACTGGAGAAGGAACTGGCAACCTACTCCATTATCTTTGTCAAGAAAACCTTATGGATGAGCACAACCAGACACACAATGTGCCTGGCATGATGCGGTCCATAGGGTCACGAAGAGTCGACTGGACAACTGAACAACAAAAATCTGCAGTATTCCCCATTATCATATCTCAATCTCAAAAGCAACTCCACTGTCTCAATGATATAAGCATGTTTTTTTTAAGATAATTCTATCTCTGCCATCTCAAGGGAGCATGAAAAATAAGATTATGGGCACCCATTAATTAACATGAAGTTGTTCATCTAAGACAGAGATCCTAGGTGAGCTCAGTCATTTTTTTACAATAAGTGACAGGAGATCTATAAGCTTTGCATTCACAAATTAATTAGAATATAAAACAGTGGGAGAAAGAGGCTATATAGGATTTGATCTAATATGATTTGCCCCAAGTTGTAAAGACATATATCACCCCCATTCTCACTGCATAGCAGTAAATAAACTGCATAAGTACAGAGTAGGATCATGTTAGCTACTAATAAATACATTATATCACATATTATAATTGTCAAACTGCGATTCGTTGTCACGCTTGCGACGAATCGCAATTTGACAATGATCCGATCGCAACTTTGCATCGGATCGCGCGCAAGCGCATGCGCATCGTAAACTGAGCATTGCGCAGCAGTAGCCGCGCTTGCACAGAGCGCCGGGCGAGCCACGCATGCGCACAGCGCCGGGCGAGCCACGCATGCGCACAGCGCAGCGCGAGCCGCGCATGCGCACAGCGCGAGTCGCGCATACGCACAGCGCGGCGCGAGCAGATGGGAGAGTGGGGAAGAGGGGGGGAGAGGCACAGAGGGAGAGTGGGGAAGAGGCACAGAGGGAGAGTGGGGAAGAGGCACAGAGGGAGAGTGGGGAAGAGGCACAGAGGGAGAGTGGGGAAGAGGCACAGAGGGAGAGTGGGGAAGAGACACAGAGGGAGAGTGGGGAAGAGACACAGAGGGAGGGGAAGAGACACAGAGGGATAGGTGGGAAAGAGACACAGGGGAGGTAGAGGAGGGGGAAAAGACACAGAAGGTAGAGGAGGGGGAAAAGACACACGGGAGTGAGAGAAGGGGGAAGAAACACAAGGGAGGGAGAACAGGGGGAAGAAACACAGGGGAGGGAGAACAGGGGGAAGATACACATGGGAGGGAAATGGGGGAAGGGGGGGAACAGACACAGGGGGAAAGAGACACAGGTCAGGGGGGAACAGGCACAGAGGGAGAGGGGGGAAGAGGCACAGAGGGAGAGGGGGAAGAGACACAGGGGGGAGAGATACAGAGGGTGAGGGGGGAAGAGACACAGAGGGAAAGGGGGGAAGAGGTACAGAGAGAGGGAGACACAGAGGAAGGGGTGGAGAGACACAGAGGAAGGGGTGGAGAGACAAAGTGGCGAGAGACACAGAGAGAGGCGGGGGAAGAGGCACAGAGGGAGAGTGGTTGAAGACACAGAGTGGGGAGAGACACAGAGGGTGAGGGGGAAAGAGACACAGAGGGAGAGGGGGAAGAGAGAGAAAGGGAGGAAGAGGCACAGAAAGAGGAGGGGGAAGAGACACAGGGGAGTGAGAGGAGGGGGAAGAGACACAGGGGAGAGAGTGCAGGGGGGAAGATACACAAGGGAGGGAAATGGAGACACGAGGAAGGCGGGAACAGACACAGGGGGAGGGGGAAAGAGACACAGGCCAGGGGGAAACAGACACAGGGGAGGGTTGGGGGAGACACAGGGGGGGGAAGAGATGCATGGGAGGGAGAAGGGGGAAAGAGACACAGGGGAGGTGTTTAGATACACGGGAGGGAGAGGGAGGTAAAAACACAGGGGGGCAGGAGACACAAGGGAGGGAGAGGAGGGGGAAATAGGACACGAGGGAGGAAGTAGACAGAGGGAGAGACTCGCAATGAGCTCCAAAGGGGCTCATTGCAAGGCCTGTGATGAGCGCCAAAGGCCAGTAAAGTAGAGGGGGAGAGGCTTACATTGTGTGGCAAACAGCATTGCCAGGCTTCAGTTTTTATTGCCGTCATTTTTGACGGGCAAGTCGCTAGTAAATATATATTACCAATATAATAGTGGTCTGTGTGTTTACATAGCATATCTATGTTTGTTCTCACCTGGTAATGTAGCCGGAGAAGCAGCTCACTTTCTCAGACAGACTTTTAGCTTCTTCTTGAATTTTCTCCCCAGTAACCTCATTAAATGCTTCTTCCTCAAACTGAGTTGCAAATGTGAGCTCTGAGGGGTTGGAAGAATGATCAGGGGACAGCAGGATCAGCATGTTTACCATGAACTGGACCATTGCTGTATGAAGGTTAGTTGCCTGGGAAAGGAAAAGAAAACAACATTCAAATGAAAACCAGTTGACCCCTGTCTCTCTCTCTCTCTCTCTGTGACCCCTGTCTCTCTCTCTCTCTCTGTGACCCCTGTCTCTCTCTCTCTCTCTGTGACCCCTGTCTCTCTCTCTCTCTCTGACCCCTGTCTCTCTCTCTCTGACCCCTGTCTCTCTCTCTGACCCCTGTCTCTCTCTCTCTCTCTCTCTCTCTGACCCCTGTCTCTCTCTCTCTCTCTCTGACCCCTGTCTCTCTCTCTCTCTGACCCCTGTCTCTCTCTCTCTCTGACCCCTGTCTCTCTTTCTCTCTGACCCCTGTCTCTCTTTCTCTCTGACCCCTGTCTCTCTCTCTCTCTGACCCCTGTCTCTCTCTCTCTCTGACCCCTGTCTCTCTCTCTCTCTGACCCCTGTCTCTCTCTCTCTCTGACCCCTGTCTCTCTCTCTCTCTGACCTCTGTCTCTCTCTCTGTGACCTCTGTCTCTCTCTCTGTGACCTTTGTCTCTCTCTCTGTGACCTCTGTCTCTCTCTCTGTGACCTCTGTCTCTCTCTCTCTCTCTCTGTGACCCCCGTCTCTCTCTCTCTCTCTCTGTGACCCCCGTCTCTCTCTCTCTCTCTGTGACCCCCGTCTCTCTCTCTCTCTCTGTGACCCCCGTCTCTCTCTCTCTCTGACCCCTGTCTCTCTCTCTCTCTGACCCCTGTCTCTCTCTCTCTCTGACCCCTGTCTCTCTCTCTCTCTGACCCCTGTCTCTCTCTCTCTCTGACCCCTGTCTCTCTCTCTCTCTACCCTCTGTCTCTGCCCTCTCTCTGTGGCCTTTATGTGCTCTCTCTTTCTGTGTGATCTATGTGCACATGTGTGCTTCCTGGCCAGGATTTGTACATGCACATTGCCGGACGGGACGCACGCATGCAACATTTACTGACAATCTGTGATGCGACATCTGCGCAGTAAACTCTGCAAAGCGTTACTCACAGATTGTTAAATACTATAGGTGATTAGGCTGCTGTGAGAGCTACCATTTTGGTTTCTGGTATGCCCTGAAGAGTAACTGACAGAATTAGTTAATAGAAGAAAATGGATGCACGTAGTAAAGAATAATTTGGTATAAAAGTTCTATATTTAATTTTTGAGTTTTAAAATGTTTGCCCATTATCAAGTATAGTTATTTAAAAGACTATATAGGAAAAAAATAATCACAGTGGTCCATTACATTTCTTATATATTGTATATCACTTTTAGAGGAGATTAACTCTCTATGTAAGAGTTATAAAAGTTGCCTGGTACACCAGTTCCTCCTCCTTGTTTGTGGAGAGTTGAAGCTGCCATTTTAAATTTCATTTTGGTCACTGACACAAAATGCTGAGCTGATTGGGTCAAGTTTTCACGAGCTTGTTCAAGAACAGCCAATCAGATTGCAGCTTAGTTCTAAGCTATAAAAGCTACCTTCGTTTTGTTCTTCAGCAGCTCACATCACCAAACAAGATGTCTTGTAGCAATAAAAGGCAGTTGGTAAAACATTTACACATACATTTGAACTTACAGTACTCTTTCATATAAAAGCAACATTATTTAGCTGAAATTTCACCTTTATGTCATCCAGCAGATTTTACAAAAGATTTCTCTTTCCCTTTAGCTCTAGATCATTAGAACGCACCTTTTGTGTGAGATGTACATCATCTTTTTCGGTTTCATTTGTTGTGGCCAATACCCATTGTTGCAGCATCCTGTAGATGTCTTCTGATTGTACTCTGATGGAAACAAAACATTACACAGCCTATAACATATTTCAAATTCAGGCAGTTATACAGTGTAGTATCAAATTAAATGGCTTTGTCTCTGAATAGTTATATACAGCATTTCTTCCTTCCAGTTATAGGATTACTGTAGTTTAAGAAACAATTTTACTTGTTTGTGATGTATGTAACAAACTACATTAGCAGCTGTGTGAGCTACAAACATAAAAACATTTTATGGGAAACATTTTGAAGATTCTGTTTGTGAGTAAAGGAATCCATTTTGTGCGCACACTCACATACCTTCCATCAGTGTATAATGGATGCCTCCAGGGTCCAGCAGAGGCACACAAAACGGCTTTTCCCTGGTTAATTTTGTATATATGTTCATGTATATATATGTGCCTAAAAGGAGCCAATGTTTGAAATGGATTTGGATTAAAGAGCAAAGCCTTTGTGGGCACATTTGCATGCCCCTGACCAGGTTCCCAGAAAGCAGTGCAATAATTGTATTAATAAATGTATTTCCTGGAATTTTGAGAAGGAAATAAGTCTTTTAGCTTATTTTAGGTTCTGTGAACATAAATGTACAATTTATTTACTATATATATATATATATATATATATATATATATATACATATATACAGTGGATATAAAAAGTCTACACACCCCTGTTAAAATTTAAGTTTTCTGTGCTGTAAAAAAATTGAGACAAAGATAAATCATTTCAGAACTTTTTTGTGACCTATAAACTGTACAACTCAATTGAAAAACAAACTGAAATCTTTTAGGTAGAGGGAAGAAAAAATATAAAAATAAAATAATATGGTTGCATAAGTATGCACACCCTTAAACTAATACTATGTTGAAGAACCTTTTGATTTTATTACATCACTCAGTCTTTTTGGGTATGAGTCTATCAGCATGGCACATTTTGACTTGGCAAGGTTTGCCCACTCTTCTTTGCAAAAACACTCCAAATCTGTCAGATTGCGAGGGCATCTCCTGTGCACAGCCCTCTTCAGATCACCCCACAGATTTTCAATCGGATTCAGGTCTGGGCTCTGGCTGGGCCATTCCAAAACTTTAATCTTCTTCTGGTGAAGCCATTCCTTTGTTGATTTGGATGTATGCTTTGGGTCGTTGTCATGCTGAAAGATGAAGTTCCTCTTCATGTTCAGCTTTCTAGCAGAAGCCTGAAGGTTTTGTGCCAATATTGACTGGTATTTGGAACTGTTCATAATTCCCTCTATCTTAACTAAGGCCCCAGTTCCAGCTGAAGAAAAACAGCCCCAAAGCATGATGCTGCCACCACCATGCTTCACTGTGGGTATGGTGTTCTTTTGGTGATGTGCAGTGTTGTTTTTGCGCCAAACATATCTTTTGGGATTATGGCCAAAAAGTTCAGCCTTGGTTTCATCAGACCATAACACCTTTTCCCACATGCTTTTGGGAGACTTCAGATGTGTTTCTGCAAAATGTAGCCTGGCTTTGGATGTTTTTCTTCGTAAGAAAAGGCTTTCGTCTTGCCACTCTACCCCATAGCCCAGACATATGAAGAATACGGGAGATTGTTGTCACATGTACCACACAGCCAGTACTTGCCAGATATTCCTGCAGCTCCTTTAATGTTGCTGTAGGCCTCTTAGTAGCCTCACAGACCAGTTTTCTTCTCGTCTTTTCATCAATTTTGGAGGGAGCTCCATTTCTTGGTAATGTCACTGTTGTGCCATATTTTATCCACTTGATGATGACTGTCTTCACTGTGTTCCATGGTATATCTAATGCATTGGAAATGTTGTTGTACCCTTCTCCTGACTGATATCTTTTAACAATGAGATTCCTCTGATGCTTTGGAAGCTCTCTGTGGACCATGGCTTTTGCTGTGTGATGCGACTAAGAAAATTTCAGGAAAGACCAACTAGAGCAGCTGAACTTTATTTGGGGTTAATCAGATGCACTTTAAATGATAGCAGGTGTATGCTGACTCCTATTTAACACGATTTGGAATGTGATTGCTTAATTCTGAACACAGCTACATCCCCAGTTATAAGAGGGTGTGCAGACTTATGCAACCACATTATTTTTCTTTTTTCTTTTTCTTACCTCAACCTAAAAGATTTCAGTTTGTTTTTCAATTGAGTTGTACAGTTTATAGGTCACATTAAAAGGTGGAAAAAGTTCTGAAATGATTTATCTTTGTCTAATTTTTTTACAGAACAGAAACCTGACATTTTAACAGGGGTGTGTACACTTTTTATATCCACTGTATGTATATATATATATATATATATATATATATATATATATACACACATATATTTTGAGTAGATTCATGTCATTCTTTAAATCATTATCTTACTTTTTAACTGAGTTCATGTGGAGTTTTTCTTCAGACTCAATACTACCAATGAGCCCCATTGTTTTATCTGCTTGGGCGATCCAATCAGGAATAAGTTGGCAAAAGGTAGACCAATCAGTTTCTGTCATTCGGTAAGGTGCATCTTTAAATGTCTGCATAAACAAGGACCAGTTGTGCAAGCTATTAAAAAACATCATGAGGGTTCTGGCGACTCCTGTTAAGATAGAAGAAAGCAAAAATTAAGGATGCTGAGGATAAATAACAAAACAAGGATCATGGGGTGTAAAAGCAACATAGTGAAGAAGTAAATAAACTCTTTAAGCAATTATTTTGTTTTACATGAATGTTCTTCTTGGTGCTTAATTAATTTTAGGCTCCTCAAAGCAATTGTCATATAAAATGCACTCTTCAGTTACTTCTAAGAAGGCCCCAGAGTAGCAGATGCCTAAGTGGAGCCACCTCCTTTCCTCCACTTCTCTCTCATATAGTGTACCATGTTTCCGGGGTAGTGTGAGGTATGCCTTTACACTATCGGATTCTCATGCTGCTCACATGCACAGCATGTTACCATCTGCTTGTTAGCAGCATTGAGACACTGGTAGAGTGAGGCCCCTCCCCTGTAGCTTTAGGAGAAGCAATCTGTCAGCTCTCATTAGGAAGAACAGTAAGAAAGGGAGAGGATCAGAAAGTAAGAATCTGAAGCTTCTTAGAAGTAAGGGACATTTTATCTTTTATATCTTAATTACTGTACATTGTGAATGATAAAATTAATTGATAAATCTATCTAAAACATTTATATGAAACAAAAATAATACCTAATGAGTCTCTTTAAGGTATTAATGAATAAGAAAATGATTTATGGGAACTATTTTTATTATTTGAATCTACCCTTTTACATTTGAAGACCTTAAAATCTGACATACAATTTAAAGATGGGTTAGATGCATCACGTGCAAGAAAGATAGTGAACCTATATTTTAGTGTAATGATACATAACTTAAAGAAACATTTGTACTTTATCTACAGACATAGTATAACTTAATTTTAGTTGGCACAAAGTATCTTCCATTCCTGTTCCCAGCAGTATTGCTACTCTCCCTGTCTGTCTGTATATGTAAATTCATCAGTAAAGATAGATATAGGCTACCAATGCTCATATTTTCTTCCATGATGCCATGTTAGCTTTATGGTGCTTCTGTAAATCAAAATCCTAGAATAACATAATCTTTATAACAAAACAATGACATTTTTTCAGGGTACATATAATGGACATAATAAAACCACTTTGTCCTGTGTGCATGTATGCTTATTTTTCTTTGAATGGAGGGTGACACAGAATGTCTGGGGTCCTTATTTGTGGGTGCTTGTAGTTACTTTGTTGGGTTTGTAGTCATTCCATATGTACATTTTTGAATTTGATTATACAGTAAAGAATATCTACAGGTTTTTAACAAAAAAAAGCACAGTACATCACTGCATGTAGTAGAATGACAGAATTAGATCAAATAATAATATGGCCGTGAGGAAAAAAGTACAAAATGTCAAAGGATGAAACTACAGTGCCTTGCAAAAGTATTCACCCCCATTGACTTTTTACCTATTTTGTTACATTACAGCCTTAAGTTCAATGTTTTGTTAACCAGAATTTTATGTGATGGATCAGAACACAATAGTCTAATTTGGTGAAGTGAAATTAGAAAAATATATACATAAGACATTGGCATGTGCGTATGTATTCACCTCCTTTGTTATGAAGCCCATAAAAAGCTCTGGTGTAACCAATTACCTTCAGAAGTCACATAATTAGTGACATGATGTCCACCTTGATCTGGCACTACATATACACACTTTTTTTGAAAGGCCCCAGAGGCTGCAACACCTAAGCAAGAGGCACCACTAACCAAACACTACTATGAAGACCAAGGAACTCTCCAAACAAGTAAGGGACAATGTTTTTGAGAAGGACAAGTCAGGGATAGGTTATAAAAAAATATCCAAATCTTTGATGATCCCCAGGAGCACCATCAAATCTATCATAACCAAATGGAAAGAACATGGCACAACAGCAAACCTGCCAAGAGACGGCGGTCCACCAAAACGCACGGACCAGGCAAGGAGGGCATTAATCAGAGAGGCAGAACACAGACCTAAGGTAACCCTGGAGGAGCTGCAGAGTTCCACAGTAGAGACTGGAGTATCTGTACATAGGACGACAATAAGCCGTCTGCTCCATAGAGTGGGGCTTTATGGCCATTACTTTCAGCAAAAAACAAAAATCCAGTGGTAAGATATGGCAAGCTCATAGGAACTTATCCAAAGCGACTTGGAGCTGTGATTGCCGCAAAAGGTGGCTCTACAAAGTATTGGCTTTAGGGGGGTGAACAGTTATGCACGTTGACTTTTTCTGTTATTTTTACCTATTTGTTGTTTGCTTCACAATAAAAAATATATATATCTTCAAAGTTGTGGGCATGTTCTGTAAATTAAATGATACAAATCCTCAAACAATCCATGTTAATTCCAGGTTGTAAGGCAACAAAACACAAAAAATGCCAAGGGGGGTGAATACTTTTGCGAGGCACTTTACTTTCAATTCTGGATACTGCAACACTACAGTATATAAGCACTCACCATTTTCACCCTCCACCCTCCTCCTGTATTGCTCATACAGCAGATGTATGCTGCTGTTCATATCCTCCATGACTTTGTGTTCTGGGGCCAGTTCCCCATTCATTCTTTGATGTCTTCTCAGAACTTTATCCCCCAGATCAACCCACTGTTTCTGGATATCAGCTGCTGTTTTCAAAGATTCACGATTACCAAGGAGCAGATCCCCTTCAAAATGTTGCATTTCTTCAGTCAGCATCTTATAAGTAGGATGAAATAAATACAATCAACACTTAGTAGACTCCTTGTGCTATTCTATATCTGTAACATCTGTTCTACTACCTAACTGCTTTATGGAATATTTGTGTCAATGTAAATGTTTTCAAAGTTAATCTATTTTAGTTCACCATTGATTAACATCAAAAATTAATGTGAAAACTACAAGTGTAACTGTGATGATATACTTTAAAAGTATAATCAACTACAAACATCTTGTATTGTTAAAGTGACCCAGATGTTCCAAACATGCCGCCACGTTAAATTCCAAGCCCAAGTGCAACGTGAGACCCACAACGGCTGCGGGCTTGAAGTCTGGCCGTGTTACAAAGCTATTAAATTCCACCATGCCGCGAGTTACGGGCAGCAAGCTCATAAACCATTCATGAGCCGTCTGATTTGCGGCCGCGAACATGATCAATTAGTCAAACCCGTAGTTACGGGTTTAGACGGAGCCAATGGTAAAAGAGTTTGTCAGCATTACGTCACTGGAAAATGGTAGTTAACTTTCAAAGCCATACGGGTTTCAATTACGGGGTATGATCGGACCCACATTCCAGAACTAATGTAATAATCATAAAGCCGTAAATATGATATTCTAGTCCATGCGAGTTCCATTATATGTATTAACACATTGATTGTCAAGATCAAAATAACACGTAAATTAAACAGAATTTTTTTTATTTTATATTGCAGATTTGCGAGCTTTAGAATGTTGTGCTATGAATTATAATACATAATATCACTTTCCCTTTCATTATTTGTACAGTAGTGTGTTTTTATTTGCATTTACAGTGCTACGGATAGGGCTTTAAGCCCCTTGAAGGTCCTCTCTAGCACCCGTTGGCTTCTTGGCTCTATTTGTGGGTTATGGGGCTGAACGCCAGTGGATTTGTTGCAATTTAATAGTGAAATTGGAACGCTGCAGTTACTGGCTTGAGAGAACAAAAGGATTTGCGGGTGCGCAGTTCAAATTTCCACGTCCTGTAGGGTTTTCTTCACACCTAACTCGTAAGACGTTTCCGGGTAGCTTTAAGAGGCCAATTTAATAGCCGTAAGTCTTGCGGGCTACCTTATGGGCTTCGGTTTCACACGTAGAGGGAATTTAATAGGGCTAATGGTATGATTGAAAAATATAGGTAGTATGTTATTGAAAATTGCATTTTCTTACAGTAATATTGACGTTTTTATTGTTTTTCTATCAGACTGTCTGAGCAATTATTACCAATAAGTTCTGATAATTACCCAATGTCTTCAGTGTAAGTCATGAGTAAAATAGGTTCAGAGCTCCAGGGAGTAATCACTAATTATAAGAAATAGTGCCCCTACCTTTTCCCTACAATGTTGTGCCACAGTTTTACGTTTTTCTTTCAAACCTGCTTACATTTTCCCAAATCATGACATCCTTCAAGATTTCATAAGCCATCTCATCGGGCACTCCTTGGAAGTTTTTGTCCACACTGGCAGAAAAGAAAAGAGAAAGATTGTCTCTACAGCAGATTGTTATGAAAAACACATATAGACACACACTTGTATAAAATGGTATTTTGGATTTAAGAGTCAGATACACTGTATCCTCATTTGCATGTCCCGGCCCAGTCTACCAATGTACAATAACTGTATTTCTGGGAAGTATGAGCAAGAAATATTTTTTTACTTATTTTTGGACTTTTAAATGTACTATTTTTTCTCTCCTCTCTATCTATTCTTATTATCGTTTATTGGGAACGCGCCAACATATTCCTAGCACTGTACATAAGATAAGTTCAAGACAAAGATAAATACAAATTAAACATAGCAAAGCAAGGAGGGCCCTGTCTTTGAGCCTCAAATCCAGTGTCCATAGTGCTTTCCCCAAAGCACCTTGTGGGATTGAAACTCGCAGACTTACAAGGTATTGTGTGTGGAAAAGGAGGGTGGAAGGTGATACGCTTCTTTAAAGAGATGCTTTTTAGAGAGGTTTTGAATGTTTTGAGGCAGGAGGATAATCTGATGGAGTGAGGCAAGGAGTTCCAGAGAATACATAAAGCAAATGTCATTTGATGGCAAATATGACACCTTTCCATTGGATGTACATTGCTATTCTATAATTGATTAAGGGATTGATGAGTTTTTGGAGAAATGTATCTCTCCTTTCCAAGGTTCTTCTTTAAGTTTAATTGCAAACTAGCAATAGTAATACATTCTAAATGATGTATCTATATTAGCATTAACTATATATAACTATGTGTCCTATTAAATTCTGTTTCATGTTTTTGGAAGTGTTACTTGAAATGTCTCTAAAACAGGAAAAAACATGTTTGAAACATACTGAAAAAGAGTTCAAATACTACTGTAGCAATCATCCAAAATGGCTTCCATTGCTTATTTAGTAACTTATTAGCAATAAAAACAGGATTTGAAAATAATATATTCAATGCAACATTTTGATGGCTCCCAAAAGACCTGTTTCTCTCCACCTCTGTTAGGTGTTCAGGGTCTGAGAGATGATCTGCTTAAGAGTCTGTCCTAATATTTTTTTTTACTGATGTGTCCAGGTTTGCCTGCAGATAAAGACTGCTATCAGGACAGTAGATAAAGATGTCTATCAAGATCCTCTCCCAACAGAGAGTGAAAAGAAAAGTCTGCTTAGATCTAAACACTAAAAGATGAAATAATAACATTTTCTTCAAAATACTCATTTGTGTGCGAATAATTATTTAATAAATCAATTAAACCCTATCATACGAGCACTTCAGTGGTCCTTTATTATTGAAACTTAACATCAAATGGTAGCATGGCACAAATAAACTAATACAAGTGTATATATATCTTACTGATACATGGCAGGTTTCATTATTTCATTAGTTTAGTGTTAGTTCTCAGAAAATGGTAGAGTGTGTCAAAATGTTATGGTAGAGATACGGAGGAATAGACATTATGCCAAGGTGGTAATGGTGCTGATGATTAGGCCAGTTTGTATATGAATAGAATATGACATTAGTAAAATTATGTTGGAATGGGTGTTAGAAATTATTCAGACATGTAATACAGCCATGACTAGGACACTTTAAGTAAGTTGCACTACAGTGGTAATGGAATACTTTGATTGGTCACATCTGCTCAGCATCCTTCATTTTAGTTAAGTGATATGTATCGGAAATTATAAAAGAAGAATGCTAATAGAGGAGTACAGGAGTTTTCAAAATGCATATGGTAGTAAAAAAAAGTTATCTTGTAATTATTTTGAGGTCATAGACTGCTCTGTGTGCTGTTAAAGAAGTTACTTGTGGAACCGTTTGATCCTATAGTTGTACAGGTCAGATAAGTGGCCCAGAGCAGCAGATTTGCATGGGAAGGGATTGTAATTTGAATTAGATGTAAATGATGACTATTCTTCTGGATGCACAAATGGCTGAAATTGCACAGCTAATTAATTTATCAATCACTCAAAAGGAGGATTATTTTAACAGGACAGACTAGAGGCTAAAGGTCATGATGCCTTTCTTTAATATTAGACAATGTACTATTTAAGTTCCTCTTCTTTGAATTGATTCTAATTTATTAATATAATTTCAGAGATACTGTCTCCAGAACTGGACCTTCACCACCACAGACTGCAGCCTTGCCTACTGTGCTATCTGTTCTGCTGTGAGGTCTGACTAGAGATCTCTACAGTGACACTGGTGCCTCTTTGTATATATTGGGCTCTGTGTATAGTAATGGTGTAGTGTACAGTATGACAAACGATAAGCCTTTCGCATCATACTCTGTGCCTTTAATTACACAATAAGCAAATAAACTAACTGCACATGGATGTGATACATTGCAAGATAAGAATTAATGCATGGTTTGCAGAAAATGCTATAAAAGAAACAACAAATAAGCAATCTGAGTTGCAAAGGGCAGATGTGCTGCTAATGAGTACAAAATATAAATTAAAGCATACTTATAAATTCAGGCCATTATTAAGAAAACATATTTAAAACAAATATTCAAAGATGCTGAGGTATAAACAATCTAGGGGTGAAAAAAACAGGTTGCAAACTTAAAAGGACCACTGAACAGTGAATATGAATATACTGCATATGTTTTAAAATGGAGTCTGACTATGTTTTAAAATGGAGTCTGCGTGTGTGTGTGCGTGTGAGTGTACACACACACATACAAGTGATTTGCAAAATAAGTGAATGACAATTTAGTTACAAGATATTCTCCTGGATATGTAGCTGCCACTTCTCCAACTGACTACGGATAAGCTTTAATTTTTCCAATCCTGATTCCTCATTGCGCTCTATTTCCAGCTCAAAACGCGTCATGTGTCCTCGCCAGGTCTCTGCTATCTGCTGAATTTTGGACAGGTCAGTTGTGTCCTGCAAATGAATGAAAGCAAATCAATAAATATCAATGTTGTTGAATAGCAAGCAATGTAATTTGCATGTTATTCTCATGTTCAGATAAGGGAGCGCTTAAATATATATATCCAGCACCAGAAATATAAAGTTGGTAGTAAGGATCTCCACACCTTTCTAGAATAGGAGCTACATGTGAAATAAAAAATATTCCACTCTACTAAAATATAATATACAATATGTAAATTTGTGTGATGAGCTCAAGCCCAAAGATCTTCAGTGTAAGGTTTCTCCCGATAATTAGAAAATTTGTTTATATTGAATTTAAAAGTGATAAAAGATAGGCCATTAGAGTGGTTCTTTTACATATAAACATAACAGCGGAAAGCCCTGCTCATGACAACTTATATTTCTGTATCACATAAAACATTCTTATTGGATGTAAGGGGATTTGCTTTTTGAAATATCTTTTACACTGTTTTAATATAATAACTTCATTTATGAAGCCATTTTGGTTATGAGAAATTTCTGCTACTAACCAGTTGTAACTTACTGTTGATGCCAAGAGCACAAGTAAATGTCTAATAACTTTCGTCCATGAATTCTCACTCAGGTACAATCTGCGTGCCAGTTGTAGTTGGTTTGCTTCAATTACCTACAGGAAAACAATGGCAAGAGATGTCAGTGAAAGGCAATAACACGCACAGCATTTGGGCGATGAGCAGCGAAGGCGCTCAGCGCCTGCGAGCCTTGCGTAGCAAGGCAAGCCATTAAGGCACTGCAACTCACAGCACTTGGTTGATGATCGCCAACTTATTAAATTGCCATTCGCCCAATTGAATAGGGCTCTATATAAGCACATAGCATCTTTTTTTACAATAACTTTTTAATTACTGAAGACCTTGCTTTTGCATATTAATTCAATAACTAAATATAAAATATAATTATATAGAGCCATAATCGATTGCCCAATTAGCAATTTAATAAGGCTGTAAGCAGTTCACGAACGCGCAACTTAGAAAAAATATAATACGAGACGAGGGACTTAGAAAAAAAATGAGGTAAGAAAATCGGCTAAGTGAGAAAAAAAATGGCGGCCCAAAAAAATTAATACAATGCTACATTACCCTGGAAAGCGCAACACACCGCCAACCGCGTACCACTTTCACACAGGAACGTACAAGGTACAAAATACACTACTACAAAGGACGCCAAATACTCGCGAACCGTGTAGCACATACACAAACGACGATACTTTACACAAACTTGGACATCACAACCTTACGCATCTACAGTAGTGCTTTACACAAATAAACCAATGGTTTGCCCTCGCGCACACACACTACTTCTAATGCACAGTTGGGACATTCATAAAAAAATCTACACAGGCCAGCAACAGTCAAACTGGACATTATATGCTGCGGGAAAATGAACAAAGATTGTTAGCTCTTCAGCCTATTGCTTGATGGATATATTAATTACAATTACGTAAAAGTATATTAATTCATTAAGTAACTAATTACAAAAGTGGATTTCTTTAAAATAAGATAAGGAAAGGCACAATTTTAATAAACAGATTTAATAGATAATTCAAATAAAAAACAGAGCAATTCAGAAATAGTAAACTAACCAACACTTATTGTATGTAAGAGAATGATTCACTGAAGCCAACTCGCCAAGCCAGCTGCAATGTTTGTAGTTACCTTCCTTGCCAGTCTGTATGTGGCAGAGCTCCAGAGATCTTTCTCTTCAGTCAGATGCTCCAGCTGAGTTTCTAGACGACATCTCTGTAATTCGTACAGCTCACGGTACTCTTGTAGAAGACTGCAAAAATCAGCCAGCCGATTAGAGATCAAACATCATAAACCAAAATGTTATTTTATTATAAACATTTCTATCTAGTACATTGCAATTTATGTTGTAGTTTGTGCATGTTCACAGTGATCTTGTCAGGCTGGGGTGAAAACAACAGGCTTGTAACATAGCAATCGAGGTTGAAAAAAGATGTTTAGTACATGTTCAACTTTATTAGACCTCCTATTATTCTTTTATTATTTGAAATGTCAATTGAACCAGAGGAAGGCAAACAAAAATAAATCCATTGGAACTGGATCAATTGTCTCATGAGAGGGGGAATTGTTCCATATATTGATCCTGGAAGCACAGATGTCTCAGCCTAGCCCACAAGGCTGCCTGAAGTTGCCAATGCAATGCCATGGCATATGCACAGACATGTCTATACGCAGAAAATATTCTGTATACTCTGTCTATAGGTATCTGACACTTTATGACTTACTTAGACACATAAACACTTCTGATGTTCTGTATAAGTGTGTGGTAAGCTTATGATAGGAATATAGAAAAAGGAAAGGAGGAGCAGTAACTGGGTTGTTGGGGGTGGACCAATCTGATTCCGCCTAGGGCAGCATAACATTAAATATGTATTGTGTATTTATCTAAGGTAATCATATCTTCTCAAGTATAATTTTTTTGTTTTTCTACATAGCTTAATTCCTCCATCCCTTCCTTCCCTTATTCATTTTGTTGCCCTTCTCTGTACCTTTTCTAGCTTTACAATGTGCTTTTTTTTATATTGTGCCCAAAATTGTACTTCATATTCCAAATGAGGGCCCACTAGTGGAACTAGTGGTATAATTATATTTTCTTACTTTACTTCTATACACCTCTTAATGCATGCTAATATTTTATTTGCCTTTGCAGATGCTTGGCATTGAGCGCTGTTACCTAGGTGGTTGTCGACAAGCCTCCTAAATTCATTTCTTTCTCTGATACCCTTACATTTGTTTAATTTGAATTATAATTTGAATGGCTATAACTTTACACTTTTTTGTGTTAACTCTCATGTGCCATTTAGCTGCCCATTCTTCTAATTTATATAAATATATAAATTCCTGTGAAGTGAAAATACATAATTTTCTGATTTAATAACCTTGTACAATTTAGTGTTATGCCCTTTACTGTACAGTAGAAAAATAATAATGTTTTATGTTGTAATAAAAATAAAAACTATTACAGTAAACTCCTGATTATCCGGCACTCAACTAACCGGGAATCTCAAGCACCTGCCTCTATTCCCCGTTTGACAAACACTCTCCCTTTATTTAGCATTATCCAGCATAACTGGAATCTAATTTTTATTTTTTTTAATCAACTTTTTTCTGCTTATTTATTAGCTTAAAATGAATCATATTAGTTACCAGTAGCTGTTTTATAGATCGTTTAAGGGTTTTTAAGGTTAATTAGGGCTTTTAAATTAGTGACTCTCAAGCAAACAGCAACTACACTTATCCGGCAATAACCAATCCCTGTAGATGCCGGATAACAGGGAGTTTACAGTATTTAAAAAAATTATTTGTAGGATATCACAATCTATTCAACTTAGGTGACTTTGATTTGTAGTTATGTGAGGTTCTTACGTGCACACAGTCAGAACTTTATAAATAAATATGTTTATACTGTAATATTACATAGTATATTGATACAAAATTATATAAATGAATATACAGTACATTGAATACTATCAATTATTATTATTATCATCATCAAGTGAGCTTAAGAACAAGCCATGGATTAGGGTACAGTGCCAGCCTTCACCCACAGATTTCAGTGTCAACCCTTATTATGGGGCTCATCAGGGTGAGGTTGGTTCTAACAACTGTGAAATGTGCATAGCGCATAGTTCTGGATACCCATGCTAGTGGGTCTGAGGTAAAACAGTGTTACATTTGGAGCTTCATTTGCATGTCACTATCCAGAGTCCTTGGTTTCCCTGGAGGTCCAGTGGTTAGGATTCGGTGCTTTCACCACTGCAACCTGGGTTCAATTCCAGTCAGGGAACAAAGTGGTCACACCACACTAAAGCCGAGCACCTAGACAACCTAGGAATACAAGGAGCTGTGTGCTGTGGCCCACTGGAAAAGGAACTAGCAACCGACTCCAGTATCTTTGCCATGAAAGCCAAGTGGACCAGCATGGTATGTTGCAGTCCCATGAGGTCACAGAGAGTCGGACACGACTAAGCAACGCAAACACACGCACCCAGAATCCTTAGTGATAGTGGAAATACTTTTTACTGAGAAGTTCTGTGGGAAAAACTGTTTTTTGGCCTGTCTGAAACATGTATATTTACTCCAAATAATCTGTTATTTCCTACTGAGATATAGAGGTTTTTCCAATCACCTTTCCACCCACCATATAATTTAGTGTCTGGATATATAGTGAATGGTGCAAGCGATATTATGTCATGTGGAAGTTCTTACTTAGCATTCTTCTTGGCTTCCTTCAGGGCTTTCGCCAGTTCTTCTTGAGCATGCTTTGCATCTTTGCTCACCCGAACATCATGTTCTCTCACCAGATACAATTCACTAGAGTGCACAACAATTCAAACAGAGTACAACCTGTTATTCTGCATCTTATAAATCTATATGTACAGTTTGATGGTAATATAAAACACTAGCAAAATCAGGAAAATGTTTGCCCCTGAATTTGAAGTTTCCTTTTAGATAATTTCTCTAAAGGCAGTTAACAAAATACGCATTTTCTGTAACTTAAAGAACCACTTCCCCCACTGACCTTATATGATCTTTGAAAGTAAGTTAAATATTGAATGTACCTTATTTTTTGAATAGACTATGACTATTAAAGGGACTCTGTCACCCCACATTTTTGGGGGGTTATTTTTAAATAACACAGAAAATTGGCTATATGTTGTGTTATCCATTTCTTCAATCATGGGAAATTCCATGTTGTTGTTACTGTATGTATATGCAAATAAGTGGCTCAAGCATATTAATTACGGTAGTTGGTTTGCTGAGCTACACATTAGCATATTAAGATGCATATTAGCAAACAGGAGCTGCAAAATAAATTCTAAATATGTCAAAATGATGTAGATAAAGACTGATAGCCAGTTTTTAATGCGCTTCATGTTGGGGTGACAGAATCGTTTTAACGAATAGGTCTCTAATTAAAGCATCTAGGTCTTGATTGGTCCATTACTAAATCCTATATTTATATTAAACATCAGCATATTGGTGTAAATAATATGCTAAATGCCATCATTTTCGTGATGGCATTTAGCATGACATTGTATGATAAGTGCTTAGTATTAGAATGTGAAGTGCTCAGGTGCACACTAACTTGGTCAGTTCTCCAATGGCATCCCTGAAATGAATGATTTCCTCCGTTAGACATCGGTCCAGTGCTCGCTGAGCCAGCAGGTCAGTATGGAGGCTCAATACCTGGCGGGGGATTTTGTCCAGTAACATCACGTATCGTTGTCTGTAACAAAATATACATGTGTGTGTACATGTGGCACTCAACAACCCCAAGATGGAAGGTACAAGTAATGATAGCATAACAAGCTCTGCAGGAAGGTGACATACGTCAAATAAGATAGTTAAGTACATTCTTCATCCTATAAAGCATTCATATAAATTGATACAGGCTGTTTTCAAAGCTGATTTAAAAGGTACAGTATATCTAAGTTTCCCTGTGTGTATCTGTATCTAATATAACACAGGCTGCTTATATCAGACACAAACATTACATGGAGTAATTCTATAGACACACATATTTATTATATTTAAAAATAAAATTAGTTTTCCCCCAGAGATGCTTAGATACGCACAGTGTACCTACCAATTGAAACATTGCATTTGGGTATAGATTTTAACCCTTTACTAACCTTCAAGCCAGCAGCAGCACAATGCAATGAGATCTACAGAGCAATGTCTGGCTCCTACTGATTCCTTGTGCAGGGGACTACACATCCCATGATTCTTTCCTGCACAAACTGCTATCACAGATTGATACAATGTATTAGTTGCCTGTGGTTGGCCAAACAAATGTTGAATGTTATGCTAATTTTAGCAGGGATTTACAGGGGTTTTAAATTTTGGGGTAAGTATAATAATGTTTATTTGGGGATTTTTTTAATGCAAAATACACTACTGATTCTCCTCTATCGGATGCTTCTTAATCCAGGAGACTTACATATGCCTTTAATTTAGCATTAGAAATCTTACAGCCCTATTAAATTCCACTAATGTGTAAAACCGTAGCCTGTAACGTAGCCCGCAAGATTTGCGGCTATTAAATTGACCCAGTGAAGCAAGCCGCTGCCGATCTGCGGGTTGTGTGTGAAAAAAGCCTGCGGGACGTGGAACTTGGAACTTTGCGTCCGCAAATCCTTTGTTCTGTTAAGCCCGTAACTGCTACGCTCCAAATTAAGCTATTAAATTGCGACTAATTGACTGGCGTTCAACCCCGTAACACGCAAATGGAGCCAAGAAGCCAAAGGGTACCAGAGCGGACCCGCAAGGGGGGTAAAGTCCAAACCATTGCACTTTAAATGCAAATATACATACACTGCTGTGATATGAATATGATATGAAAAGGGAAAGTGATGTTAGGTAGTGAAATAAATAGCACAACATTCTGAAACTCGCTAATCAGCAATATAAAATTAAATTCCATGTTATATCGATCCCGGCAATCAATACATATAATGGAACTAGCATGTCATAGAATATCATATTTACGGCTTTATCAATATTGCATTATTTCTGGAATGTGGGTCCGATCGTAACTCGTAACTGAAACCTGTAAGACTTTGACATTTCACCTCTATTTTTCAGTGACGTAATTATGACGATCTCTGTTGCTATTGGCTCCCTCTAAAACTGTAACTACGGAGTTTGACTAATTGATCACGTTCACAGCCGCACATCCAATGTTCAACAAATGGTATACGGTTTTGCGTCTCAAGCCAGTAGCTTGCGCCCTGCTAGAATTTAATAGCTCTGTAACCCGGCCAAATTTCGAGCCCGCAGCCGTTGAGGGTCTCACTTTGCACTTACGGGCTTGGAATTTAATGTGGCTGTTAAAATATCTAAAGAGCCTGGTACAGTGAGCTGACATTTTTTAGTTGCTAGAAAATCAACTTGTGATTTTTGTTTTTTTCCGATCCTGCAGATTCTAGTAAGCTCTGCATAGCTGATAGGGAGGACTTTGAGTATTTACTGAGCTGCATCATTTTTACATAAAAAAAAAAAATGCAAAGCATGCAGAGCTCTGATGCTGTGGAGCAATACTGATAAATTCCATGTCCCTTTAAATTATAAAAGTTTACCAATATCCACTATCATAATTAACAAAGTCTGTAATGTCTGCACAGTGCTTACATAGAGAGGCCACAGAGAAAGAGAGAGAGGGCACGGAGAGAGAGGGCAGAGGGAGAGAGACATCACAGAGAGAGGGCAGAGGGAGAGAGGGGAAACAGAGAGAGAGAGGGGGCACACAGAAAGAGAAAGGGCACAGAGAGAGAGGGGGCACACAGAGAGAGGGCAGAGGGACAGAGAGGGGGCACAGAGAAAGAGAGAGAGGGCAGAGGGAGAGGGGAGGCAGAAGGGGGGGGGGGCACAGAGAAAGAAAGAGAGGGGACAGAGAGAACAAGTTTGCCAATATCCACTACAATAATTAAGTCTGTAATGTCTGTGCAGTGCTTACAGAGAGAGAGGTCACAGAGAAAGAGAGAGAGGGCATAGGGAGAGAGGAGTCACAGAGAGAGAGGACAGAGGGGGCACAGAGAGAGAGGGCACAGAGAGAGAGAAAGGACACAGAGAGAGAAAGAGAGGGCAGAGGAATAGAGAAAGGGCAGAGGGAGAGAGAGGGAGGGCAAGGAGAGAGGGAGGGCAGCGAGAGAGGGAGGGCAGCGAGAGAGGGAGGGCAGCGAGAGAGGGAGGGCAGCGAGAGAGGGAGGGCAGCAAGAGAGGGAGGGCAGCGAGAGAGGGAGGGGAGCGAGAGAGGGAGGGCAGCGAGAGAGGGAATGCAGTGAGAGAGGGAGGGCAGAGGCAGTGAGGGAGCACAGAGAGAGGGCATAGGGACAGAGAAGGTACAGTGAGAGAGAGAGCACAGAGAGAGAGCAAGAGTACAGAGACATAGGGCGCAGAGAGAGAGAGCACGAGGGCACAGAGAGAGCGAGGGCACAAAGAGAGAGAAAGTGCACAAACAGAGAGAGAGAGAGAGCGCCCAAACAGAGAGCGCACAGAGAGAGAGCACAAAGAGAGAGAGAGCACAAAGAGAGAGAGTGAGAGCACAAAGAGAGAGAGTGAGAGCACAAAGAGAGAGAGTTAGAGCACAAAGAGAGAGAGTGAGAGCACAAAGAGAGAGAGTGAGAGCACAAAGAGAGAGAGAGTGAGAGCACAAAGAGAGAGGGAGCGCCCAAACAGAGAGAGAGCGCCCAAACAGAGAGAGAGCGCCCAAACAGAGAGAGAGCGCCCAAACAGAGAGCGCCCAAACAGAGAGAGAGCGCCCAAACAGAGAGAGAGCGCCCAAACAGAGAGAGAGCGCCCAAACAGAGAGAGAGCGAGAGCACAAAGAGAGAGAGAGCACAAAGAGAGAGAGTGAGAGCACAAAGAGAGAGAGGTCGCAGACAACTGAAGATAACATTATATGACACCATCATTTATGACGGGCAAGCTACTAGTTTAGACATGTTGCATTAACTCAGCCATAAACAGCCTGCATGAGCGATCTTGTGATTTTTCTCTAAGCTGTGATGTAAGCAGCCGTGATTCCGTTTCTCAGTCTTAGCTAGAAAACTTACTTTCACATTTAAACTTGTTCAGATTTATAAGCATGTTCATAAACTGTCATTCAGCCTGAATAAACACAAGGGACATTACAGCCCCGTTTAAAGGACCACTGTACTGCTGTAACAAGAAGAGCTAAATATTTTAATTAGGCATTGATCATCAATCAAATTCATGTTTAATGTTAAAAAAAAAGAATATTCAATATTAAACTTATCTACAAAGATCAGATTCCAATACTGCTGGTCTTGCCCACTGTAAGGTCATTGGGCCAAATGCAACACTGATTAGCAGGCAGTGTTAAATTTTCAAAATGTACATTCAACACAGTACTCTATTGGCTGGAGACTTGCTTATGCTTTGGGGGCAGCTTATGAATAATTGTTTGGCCTCTAATCTATGAGATTGCTCTTAAAGGCCTTTTAATAATTAGTATAATTGAAAGCTGATACTCAGATCTTTGAAAATGAATTTATTATTATTATTATAAATCATTAATCTGTAATTGTATTAATCTTCAATGCATAAATATAAACATCTAGTTCCTCTTGTAAGGGCAATTGGTTGAGTTAACTTCCTGAGTTTACAGTGACACATTAGGTTAACTTGGAAAAACAGCCTATTTTACGTTATTAATGTACATGTAATATAGCAAAGTGGGTTCCCTGGTGGTCCAGTGGTTAGGATTCGTTGCTTTCACCTCTGCGACCTGGGTTGGATTCAAGGCAGGGAAACAAGAGGTTACACCACCCAGAAACTAGGCAGGGTTGGCCTTTATTAGTACTTGGATGGGAGACCACCTAGGAAAACCAGGAGTTGTATGCCGTGGCCCACTGGAGAAGTAACTGCCAATCCACTCCAGTATTGCTTCCATGAATACCAAGTGTATCAGCCTGACCATGAACATAAAGATGTTCCTGGTTTGTTGCAGTCCATACGAGACACAACTGTACGATGCAACAACAAATATAGAAAAGTAATATATGTTAATTATATCTATGTTGTGCCATTTTTTGTTAAAATAGTTAATCTACAGTTGTAGACTTGTGGATTAAATCATGTGTTTCTTAACTTTTCTACTTTTCTTCCAGCCATTACTAACCTGAGCCTAGCAAGAAGCTCTCCTCTCTCCACGCACTCCACACTGACTTGACGGATAAGTTCATGAAAGACTATATTGTAGATAGTCTGCTCTGTCTTCAGCAATTCCAGCAGGTTGTGTATCTGAAGAAACAGAATAGAGAATGTGCATTTATCCTTCAGAAAATAAGAGCAAGATGTTTAAAAAAAGAGAGAGAGAGAGTGACGTTTTAGACATCTATTGGAGATGTTGATCTTAGTACAGGTGCCTTACAGAATAAAAAAGAAGGCAGAGGTACATCACCACTTGCTCCACTTGCTTTAGTACATTAGGATCATAGAGTTAATTAGTGGAACTTACTCATCCACAATAATACAGAATAAATACTTATTCACAGAAAAATCTCAATCTAAGCTTTTTTACCAAGTGAAAGGTCAGCCCAACAAATAAGAAATGAGTTGCAGCATACATACATAAATACATAAATACAAACCAGATATATTGAGCATGACTGTAACATTTTGAGTTATGTTTGGTGTCAATAGAAATACACATTGCTATATTGGTTCTGGGAAATTTTATATGACCAGAAATTATTTGCAGGCAATGATACTACATTTTAAAAAAAGTCTGCAGGGTTCTTTATGGGTGAATAATAGAAACATTATTTTTCAAAAGGTTAAATGACTTGTGTAGGATGGTATTTTTGAAACATTTGAGTCTAAGAGCAAAATTAGGTAGAAAACATATCATGTCCAAGTTTGTAACTTGGAAAGAGAAATTTTGATAACTTTGTTGGACCCTGGTGGCATCCATGATACTTTGTTGAATATGTGGGAAGGGTGTTTACATTTCTCTAGAAAAGGGGTTACAGTTATTGCTGCAAGCTGCCTACTTCTACCATGTGTGAGGTTAGGTGTTACATTGAAAAAGCTCAAAAGAGCACTCAACAAGATACATCACCCGCACCAGACAGAGCATTGACGCCATCTAGTGGGACATTGATGAAAGCAGCTTGGGCCTACTGAGAGCACATGATTGACAGAGCTCAACAATACATTGAGATGTAACTACAGCGGCCCTACATGGTTCTAGCCGGCAAGGACCAAAAAAAAAACACCAAGACACCATTACAGTAACTGGGTGTATCCCGACAGAACCGAGCACAGCGGACCTAATTACCTGAGAGGATATAGCTGCAGCGGAGGGGTCTCATCAGAGCAACTGGCTAAATGCCTAGGCATCCAACAGCCAACCCGGAGACAATCAGCGGCGCAGAAATGGGGAAAAATAAAAAATCCTTACCGTCAAAAAAAACTGACGAGCATTTTAAAACTCTGGAAGCATTAGAAACACCGGCACAAGACCCCGCCTCAGAGCAATCGGACATCTCAAATTTAGACTCTCAGGAGGTAACCTTACAGCCGGAGGTATCCATCAATAGTGCCTCAATGGCAAGAATTGAAGCGCTCCTGGCCTCCCATATCAACGGAGCAGTCACGGCATTGCAAAAAGACATACAAGAGATCGGACAGAGGACTCATCAACTTGAGGAAACCATGGACCAAGTGGTAGAGGCGCAGGAGAAGGACAGGGCCAACATTGCTGGCAATTCCTCCCGTATCTCGGATATAGAAGATAAGTTGGAGGACTTGGAGAATAGATGCAGAAGATTTAATTTGAGGATTAGAGGCGTCCCCACGGCTATAGTCGATCTACCACGCTACCTTAAGGGCACGATAGATGAGATCCTCTCAGGATACCCGGACCACGAGTGGGAGGTAGAGCGAGCGCACAGAGCCCTTGGGGGGAGCCGCAATCAAGACCTCCCTAAAGACATCATTGTCCGGCTTCTGCGCCAACAATCCAGAGACCTGATCCTCGCAGCTACCCGCAACAAGACCTCGATCACTGGTCCTGACGGGGCTAAGCTCCAGTTTTTTGCGGATCTTTCTCCAACTACGCTACAAAGACGGAGGCTGATGAAGCCGGCCCTGGAAGTGCTACTATGCCATGGCATCAGATATCGCTGGGGATTCCCCTTTGCCCTGATCTTTTCTGTGGGAGGTATCCAATATACAACACGCTCCCTAGATGACTGCCAAGAGCTTCTTAAGCGTCTAGAACTGAATGGGGGGGGGACAGCCCCTATGGCATCTGCTTCAGCAACTTTGCCTCTTCCGAAGAGACAGTGGTCTGAAGTGACCAGACAAAAGAGGCCTGCTGATCACGTCTCAAAAACTGCCAACAGACGCCCCAGCCAAAACATGGACACGCTGACACACTAGCACAATTGTCTTTATCCTCAGGACTGTTTAAAACGAGGGTTCGACTAAAGAGGCACCATGCTATCAGAAAGTCCTATTTCCTTTTTGCTTTTTTTTTGTTTGCTTTTTTGCTGCTATCTAGGGGAGACTCTCAGAAAGGTTGCTCAGAACTGAGCTAACTGTTCTGTACTGCCTTTCCCCCCTACTTTTTGCCTATTGGGCTGGCTCCCGGAGGAACTCAGGACTTTTGCTACGAGTTGTACCCAGCTGACAAAAGACTTTTGAACTGTTATTAACCCATGTTTTGCTTTTCCTTCCTACCTAGCAGGTTGTAGTAGATTGTTAAAGAAACACCTACTGTTACTAATTGAGGGAATAATACTTAGCCTGGCGAGACCCCTCTGGCTGGTCTAGGTTTAGCTGTTTATACTGTTTATAATTTATGTGAAGAGTTTTGTTATTAATGTTTGCACAAATTATTTATAGATCTGGCTACTCTATTACGGTAACACTCCTTTTATCTTATTTATAATTGTCCTTGCCGGCAGGAACTGAAGTGGAACTTTAACGGATTGACAGGAATAGGTTTGGGCTAGAGGTCCTAAGAATGCTTGATTTTTCAATAACCACTCTATTTGTTCTTCTCACAACTTTCTGTATTTGTGCTCACCTACCATTCACTTACCAACCTTTGCTCACCCACCCTCTACTGGGTTCGGAACAAAGCAATTCATTCTTTGATTACTGTGTCCCTGCCAAAGCATACATTTTTAGAGTATATCTAAGAGGGTATCAGCTGCTTACGCTGCTTACCCGTCCTCCTAATGCCAATCACCATCCAAATAATTTAAACTACCCACATCCTTTGCCTACTCGCCTCCTGTGCCCCTTTAGCATTCCCGGGGTCTCAGGGCATAAGCGTAATGATCCTTGTTTGGTGGAGGCTCTAGTGGTTGCCTGTTTGCAGGTCAACGGGCACAATCTAATCCCATTTACAATTACATTATCCAAGCCAAAATTAAGCCAACTGTTTTTTATCATAGGGCACCAGGGGGTGGCATCAAAACTCACGCACTCTTGCTTTTATATTCTAACTAGAATCAAGCCTGCTAGAACTCGCTCACCCAGGGCTCAGCCACTTCCACACCTCCAGAAGGAGAAGCCGCTCCTCACTCCCTCCTCGACAGCTCGCCGGAAAGGTAAGGCTAATTCAGCATATCTGGCAGACACCTTATTAATTTACCCATGCCCATAACAGTACTCACTCATAACGTGAAGGGCTTTAACTCTCCTTTTAAGCGGAGGAAGGCCTTTTTATACTATAAGACTTACAAACCATCTGTAATATTCCTACAGGAGACGCACTTCGCTAGGCATAAGACCCCTACATATCTTAATAAAGATTACCCTCAATTCTTCCATTCCACCCACACTTCAAAAAAAGAGGGGGTAGCAATATTGCTACATAGGAACCTCCAATTCCAGTTAACATCCAAACTGGTAGACCGTAAAGGGTACTTTATCATTATAAAAGGTACGATCTTGGGAAACACGATTTCTCTGGCTTCCTTTTATGCCCCCACAACGGCACCACATAAGGCCCTAATAAGATTTTTAAGGGCACTGGATGGGGGGGACTGGGGGAACTTAGTGGTAGGAGGGGATTTCAATTTAGTCTTAGACCCAAAGGCGGACAAATCTAGGGCTCCAGTGAGTGACCGATTCTCCAACAAAATTAGACAAATTAAGAAACTCCTGCACTCTGTTAGCCTGGTAGATGCCTGGAGGGGACTTCACCCGAGAGGGAAAGAGTTTACTTTTTACTCACCCACACATGGCTCCTACTCGCGCATTGACACTATTTACATTAGCAGCTCACTTCTTGACAGCTCACACAGAGCGACCATAGTGCCTTGCACTTGGTCCGACCATTCAGCAGTTTTATTGGAAGTGGACCTGGGAAGTCAATTCAGCATACCTTACACCTGGAGGCTGAATGAATACCAAATCTCACTGCCTTCAACTCAGGAGCAGATAGAGAGAGAGTTGCTAGACTTCTTTGGGTCCAATGCGGGCAGGGAGACGGGAGCGGGATGGGTTTGGATGGCCCATAAAGCCTTTATAAGAGGAGTGTGCATCAAATTGGCTTCTCAGTTAAAAAAACAGAATCTACAAAGGGAGAGAGATCTGGCGAGCAAATTGGCACGACTGGAGCTACGAAATCAGCTCTCCCCCTCCGCCACCCTGAGAACAGAGATAGACAAGACGAGGCTGGAGCTAGATAGCGTATTGTACATAAAAACGGACAAGGCACTAAGACGGACGCAGCATTTGTTTTACAATAAAGCGAACAAACCGGATAAATTGTTAGCCAGAAGCCTGAGAGCAAAGTAAGCCCAATCCAGGATTTCCCAAATCAGGAATAAAGAGGGCGACCTCATATATAGCCAAAATGAAATACAAAAAGTTTTTAGGGAATATTACCAAAATATATACTCCACTAAACAGGTGGCCATGGAAAATAACATTGCTTCTTACTTAAACTCACTGGACCTTCCTCAGATCTCGCCCGCTGACTTACACTCTCTAAATAAGGAAGTTACTATCAAGGAAGTTCTAGAAGCGATTAAGGAACTAAAACTAGGAAAATCCCCGGGCCCGGATGGGTTCACCAATATCTACTATAAGAAATTCTCAACACTTCTGGCTCCTCATCTATGTAATCTCTTTAACTCGATACTGAGAGGGGAGATTGCCCCCCCCCCCAGAACTAAACCATGCTGACTTAACAATATTCCCTAAAGAGGGTAGAGATCAGAGAGATGCCAAAAACTATAGACTTATCTCACCGCTTAATGGGGATGTCAAGTTGCTTGCCAAGATCTTCTCTCAAAGGGTCTCAATATTCCTTCCCTCCTTGATTCACAAAGACCAGTCAGGGTTCATCCCGCACAGGCAAACTGGCGACAACATCAGGAGAACTCTAAATGTCATCCATTTGGCTAGGTCTAGGGGGTCCCCAGTCTGCCTGCTCGCATTGGACATAGAGAAAGCGTTTGACACCTTAGAGTGGCCCTTTCTATTTGCCACGTTAGCAAAGTTTGGGTTTGAAGGCAACTTCTTAAACTTATTACACACTTACTACACGCTACCCAAGGCCACTTTAAAACTACCAGGCTCCCAGACGGCTAGTATTAATATAGAGAGAGGCACGAGACAGGGGTGCCCTCTGTCCCCGCTGCTCTTTGCTTTGGTCATAGAGCCCTTGGCCCAAGCGTTAAGAGGAAACTCCTCTATAGAGGGGGTGCGGGTGGGACATCAGCATCTAAAATGTTCTTTGTTTGCGGATGACCTACTGTGCACTCTCTCGAATCCTGGCTCCTCCATAGACGCCCTACTGGGCACAATCAATGAATATAGCACTCTCTCTGGACTGAGATTGAACCATAGCAAGACAGAAGCTTTAAGTGTGGGCATTCCTGGGGACATCTTGGGCCAACTAAAAAAGGTACACAACTTTCTATGGCCTGCCTCTTACATTAACTATCTAGGGATAAAGTTGACTAACTCACTAGCGGATATTTATAAAACCAATTACCCACCCCTATTTAAGACTCTTCGAAGGGACTTAGACAGCTGGACAAAAAGGCAGATTTCGTGGACGGGCCGAATAGCCACGGTCAAGATGAACATCTTGCCGAGGCTGCTTTATCTGGCCAGGACTCTGCCGATCCAAATTAATAACAGGGAATTGGCACAGTTTCAAGCCCAGGTCTTTAGATTTGTTTGGAGGAATAGACCTCCTAGGATCGCCAGACATACTATGTATAAACATAAGTCTAGAGGAGGATTATCCTGCCCTAATTTCATTACCTACTTTAAGGCAGCTCAAATTGCCTCTATACCGTTGATACATTCTACCACCCTACAGCCCAATTGGGTTTTTATTGAAGAGCTACAAATGGCCCCATTAAAATGGGAAATCATTTTATAGGCTCCGAGTTCGCACACGTTTGACTCCCAAATCCATAACCCTATAACTAAATTTACACTAAAAATATGGAAATGGGCTAGGAAGGAACATAAGCTGATTCACCCTGTATCACCTCTTACTTCAATCTTTGCATCAACCTCTCTAGCGACCACCCTCACAGCTGACTCCAAAGCATTCTGGACTACACACAATTTAGACAAACTTGAGGCATGGTTTGAGGGCGACAGAATTTTTTCTTGGGCAGAAATAAACAGGAAAATAGGGATACCACACCAAGAAATGTTTAACTACATCAAAATTAGACATTGGGTTGAGGAGATACATAGGATTCATGGCCCGCCCAAAGAATCGTGGATGTCAATAATATGTAAAAACACAAACTTAACTGGAGGAACCTTAGGCTCATTGTACACTATGTTTAATGCCCCAAAGGCTTCATGGAAGCCTGCTTACACATTGAAATGGGAGATAGACATGCAACAACACTGGGAGGGGGACAAATGGGCGGAATCCTTTCTGAGCCTATCTAAGGGCTCATATAACTATAGCTTGCTAGAAACCTCATTGAAAATCTTACACCGGGCATACATGACTCCTGCCAGGCTAAATAAGCTATCTCCAACAACTTCAGATAGGTGCTTTAGAGGATGCCAGGGAAGGGGAGACTTTATTCATATGTGGTGGAAATGTCCTAGAGTGGCTAATATTTGGATTGAAGCTACCAAATTAGCTTCACGAATTCTTAAATCTCCCCTAGAACCATCAATCTCGACTTGCCTGTTGGGAATTCATTACCAGGGGCTGGGTAATAAGGGGAACAAATTGGCCCAAATGATTTTTTTAGCCGCCAAAAATATAATTGCTAGAAGATGGAAAAGCAGTCATATCCAATTTCAGGAAGTCATAAACAAAATAAATTATCTTTGCATTAACGAAAGAATGACTCACACTTTGTTGGGCACTCACCACATTTACCTAGAAATTTGGGGACCCTGGATTCAGTCTCCAGATAGTACATTGTAAGGTCTGGACAGGAAAGAACATTACATTTTGGCTAACAGCGGTGGCTTGTCCGGGGAGTGGAGTGTGGAGCGGACTGGAACGGGTAGAGCTGGGAAGCGGAGAGGCAACTCATCTAGACGTCAAAAGGTACTGAGGGTGGCACGGGGGATCATAGGAATGGATGTAGTGAGGAACACTTAGGAGTGGAACTTTAATTGCGTATTTACTTAAAACCATCACCAAAAAAGAAAAAATGTAAGATATCTGGCTGAATGATTGTTTATTGATATGAATACTATATTTTAATAACAATGGACACAATTATCTCAATTTCAGTTAACAGATGTTTGCAATGTAATTGTTTGTTATGTAACATAAAAGCTGTTGAATAAAAATCTTTGAAACACCTACCTACCCCATCATCACGGTTTAGTACAAGATTACATATTTCTGAAATACAGTGGCCCTTTAACAAAGCTCTTAAATTGATATTATGATGAATTTTTCAACTAGTCCTCTAAGACAGGGGTGAGCAAGTAATTTCCCAAAGGGGCCACATGAAAAACTCGGAATGTTCTTGAGGGCCGAACCATAGGCTGAACTTAATTCTGCTCTATATTCATTTTATAGCTTTATTTTATTTTATTTTCTCAGTGCCAGGAGCAGTATCTACATAATGCTATCCATCCCAGTTAGTCACAGCACTGCTGCTCACAAATTGCCCCCTTTTACAATCTACAGTGTTTTTTTGTCCAGGACACAAATTTGCATCCCACTGTTAGAAACTGTAGCGGGCAGCCAAAGGACCGGATGTGGCTCGCGGGTCGCACAATGCCCAGGTCTGCTCTAAGAGGTATCAACCACTATCACAAACCCAGGTCACACGTTATCCAATAACACTGCAATACATCTTCCTGTTATGCCCTATGGTAGTGGGTCCATGAAATACCGCAAAGATGAAATCCAGGGTAAGTGGTGGATGCGTCGGAGGAAATGTTTTTAAAGTACATTATCATGTGAAACCTGAGAGGTAATCTATTTAGTTTAATAAATATTTTACTTAGGAGATACTAGCTATATTTCAGTACAATAGTGAAAAACTGAATATGTTTGTGAAGTATGTAACAAACTAACATTAGCAGCTATGGAAGTCATGAGCATAAAACCATTGAAAATCTTTACTTTATCCTATATTTGTCTAATCTATACTTCCTGCTTGCTTGGAGGCTGACCTGACATGCTGTGTTCTCCTATTTTTTCTATTTATTGGTGAAAGGAGAGGTGGATTTTAAGACTAATTTGTCAATCAGATAACAATTTGACATCTTCCCACTTTCCATAGCAGCTTAGTAGGAGGAAGTTCTGCTTGACCTCATCTGTAAATGCCCCGTCAAACCTTGAGACTGTCATGTTAGCTCCCACAAAGTCTGCTAAAATTAAGAAAGGTTTTCCCTGAATATGTTTTTATGCCCATGCTTTACACATGCCCATGTTGTTAATTGTTTACATTTCAAAAACATGTGAAGGATTTCCTACTCCACAGTGGCCCTGTATACCCACTTTATTTTTGGCCCAAGTCTCATATCTACAAAGACAATACATATTTGTAATGGGTAGTTATCTAACTATGTTATTATTTATTATAAAGCAACATATTCTATAGCTCTAAGTACATCGGATACAGTGAGTAAGACAAGCATGACAAGAGTGACATACACGCACAAAAAGTAAGGGGGGCCTGCTCTTGCAAGAGTTTACAATTAAGTAGGTGTTATTAAAGACAACAGGGATGGGGATTGCTGGTGGTCCAGTGACGAAGGATTTGCAATGCACACGATGTGTTCAATATATTGTTTACATAATAATAATAGTATAAAGCATTTGGACTAACTTTTTTATGTGATTGTTGACGGCGATGCTGGAGTGAGCACAATACGACTTTGTTGTCTGTCATATCAGGCATGTAAGGGAGTAGCATACTCCTATGTTAGGGTGATATGGGACAGTTTGGTCTTTTCTGTAAATCAAAGCATTCCATCGTCAAGACCAGATATTGTTTGTTAATATATAAAATGGAGGAAAGCTCTACCAGTTTAAAAGCGGTATACTAAAACAATTTAATTATGGCACTAAGAGCTGCACGACTCATGGTTTCGGGTGACTACATACCATCTAAAATGTTGTGTTTTATAGTGGTTTCTGTCATAATAAAAACAAATACCCAAATAAACCTTTAAAAAACTCACCCTGATGTTTTCTCTTGAATTTGCTAGTAGTTGCTTTTTAGAGTTAACACCCCTGCAAATCCCTGCTAAAATTAGCATAAAATTCATAATTTGTTTTGGCCAATCACAGGCAGCTGACACATTGTGTCAATCTGTAAAGCCTGTTTGAGAACCAAAGAATCATGGGATGTGCAGTCCTGTTTTCACCCGGGAACAGGAATTAGTAAGGCGTCAGACATTGCTGTGTAGATTTCTGCATTGAGCTGCTGCTAGCTTGAAGTTTAGTAAAGGGTTAAAATCAGTACCCAAAGGCAGTGTTTCTATTGGTAGGTACACTGTGCCTATGTAAGCAGCTCTGTGGGTGTGAAAACAAGTGTGTGTGTCTGATATAAGCAGCTTGTGTTAGATTAGTGAAAGGTTAAAAAAGGGAAACTTAGATCTACCTTTAAAGGAGATGATACCTCCAAGTACAGTAAGAATAGCTGTTTTCCTGCCAAGTGAGTTTATTTTGTTTGTGAAAGCATACATGTTCAATATGACTTTTACCTGAGTTGGACCTTCTAATTTCACGCCTTCTTCATCGACACCTGCCTCCTTCAGCATATTGTCCATCACCTTCATCAACTGGAGAACCTCTGCTCTCCCACTAGGTTTCCTGTTTAAATTCAGAAAGAAGACCTCGCTCAGAGTGCATCAATCACTTTATAGCCATGAATAGCAAGTAAGTAAATTCCAGACTTACATAGATGGGAAAATACGAAGCTTCTTCTCATCATCTTGCAGACGAGTTGTATATTTGCTGTGACATAAATAAACAAAATAAAACATGAGCTTTTTGATTCTGAAGAGGACATCTGAGCCCTGGCAACTGAATCTTAAAAGAACAAGAAGCTAAGAGTGTTTATAAATTTAAAGTTTGGCTTCGATATCAATTATAAGGCAATTCCACTTTTTTAACTAAATTTTTAGTTATAAATAGTTGCAGTTATGTTTTTTTATTTGTACTTTTTCTTCGATAAATGGAAAATTTTCTGTGTCACTTTAAGATGTGACCCATTTTGTAGTCGAAATATGTACTTACATCTTGAAAACAAATATTGTTTGATCATTTATCTTACATACACTTCAGCTTTCTCTTACAAATGGAGTTGCATCTCCACCTGGTGCCCAGACAGGCAGCATTTATTTTAGAGGATATAAGATGACTGTGTAGCAGATGCAGCATGTATTGCACTAGAAACATGTTTAAATACAATGTGGTTCATCTCACGTTTTATCACTATGTAACTGAGAATCACGTATCAACAAAAATAAAAAAATAAACCTCTATACTCACTCTTCATAATACTCCAGTCCCAGAACCCCTTTGTTCTTGACAATATAAAACTCCTTTGGGATAAGGCTGTCTTCAATGTTCCCTTCCTATGAAAATGATTGCGTTAGAAAGAACATCTGCAAAACAGCTGCCTTGTTAAAGGGCCACTGAACAAAGAAAAAAATATAGGTTTGCAATCTTTGAGTTTGTTAAGTACATAAATAGGCATGTATTATGTCATAAAGCTGTTTTTTAAAGCACTACTGAAGTGCTCATATAAAAAGATTTCATTTGTTTTCTTAGGGCCCTATGCTAATCCCTGAAAAAGCATTTGAGAGTGCTCTAACTATAGTGTAAACCATACCTAGCTATGCTATTCCCCCTCCCCTAAAACATAGCGAGCAACCTGCTACGTACGGGTCACTGCTAAATCTCCAAGGCATAAATCTCCATTGAGTTTTGCACTGACAATAAATTACGAGTTACTCCCTGACACTTGGACACCCAAACCCTATGCTAATAAGATTTTACGGATCACTCACAAATCAGGGCACTACCGTAACTGCAAAAAGCAGAAGAAAGATTTACGTGCACCAAAGACCACTCGCAACTGGTTTTAAAACCTTTGCTGAGTGTCCCAGAAGCATTTAAAGTGACAGTATAGCACAGAAAGCACTACAGAATGATGACATTTCAATATTTTTTGACACTTAACAATTCAATATCGACATATGTGTAATTAAAAAATATGATATGTTGGTATTAAGCCCGTTTTATGATTTCCCTAAGTTAGAGTACCAGATTAGCATAGGGCTCTTAGTTATTCATTTGCAATAAAATAAGAATTTGTAGGAAAAAAATCAATGTAGATTTCAAGCAGTATATATGAACTGTACTGTTTTTCGACTTCATCAGGTGTTCCAATAACATTGTTTATCTGCTTCCTTTCCTACAGTGACAATTGTAGGCAAACCTATATCTGTCAAAAAATAAAGGGCAATGTATATAAAGAAATATGTTATATGTTTGAAAATTTGTGTCTGAATGGGTCTGTGATGGGCGAGGGGTGTGGTGTCAATTCCAGCCTGATTCAATTATCTTACAAAGCCTCAATTTCTCCATTTTCCCTCCTATGCCTCTTTTCACTTAAACAAACCCTCATGATACAGCTCTCAGTAAGTGATGTAACAAATATAAAATTGATTCCTGTACTCAAACAGATTCTTTGAAAATTTAGATTTTCTCTAATAATATTTTGATGTTTATGGCTTAAACAATTGCTAATGGTGTTAGTTGGCTAGTTAAATACTTCACAAGTAAGTGATTTATTTGTTAAGTAGGTGGTCCTTTATGGACATCCTTCTAGAGAGATCCTCATTTACCTCCTGGACAACTAATTGAGGTTAGAGTATACTTGATGGAAGCTACAATGCTAAATTCAAATGTAAGTATTAAAAGCAACCTTGAATTTATTTTATTGTTAATCGATAACCAAATAAATAAATTAAACTCTATTGAATTTGCAATGCAGCCACCAGCAATGGACAAAAAAAATTATATATTTATTTAAAGGAATGTTACAAAATAAGGGTGGCCAGAGAGAATATGGCCCTATATTGATTACAAGTTTGTAAATCTGAACGATTACAATAAGCATTTAAAATGTGTTGTGCTCTGCAAAAAAACACTTATTTTTATGAAAGGTTTATGACTTGTCTGGAACAGTGGAACTCACTGAGGATTGAGGCTGTAGCTCATCTCCGGCAGCAGGATGTCGAGAAGCAGCATTTTTCTTCTTTTCCATAAGTAAAACATCACAGAGGAATGAGATATCCCTGAAAGACAGATATTAAGTAAGTATTCAATGGTGTGTGCTTTGTAAACAGCAATTGTATCAAAAGTGTATGTATACAAGGAAGGGATCAGAAAAGGTTCCATATTAGCAAAAAAATATGCAGAATATACATGAAAATATATACGGTATGCAGTATAACTTAGAGCTGCTTCAAAGTACTGGTCATATTATATCAAAAGAATAAATCATAACAGAACTTTTCTACTTACACATTTTGCTTTTAAATGGACAGGGAAGGTCTTTGAATTTCACTAGGAATATACTTATGTATCTCTTTACTTTTGTCCACTTTATTTTAATAATAAGTGTTTAAAAGCTCTGTTTTCTGATCTTTAACATAGTTCTAATTGGTTTCAACCTTCTGCAGCTCATGAAGACAGTGAGCTTGTAAGTACAGGGTGTGCAGCCAGTTTCTCATAGTAACCAATTCCACAACATGTTCCTTGATGGCAGTCACTGATTGCCTAACTTGAAATGCTGCACTTCACAATCTATGTATTCATGAACTGCATGAGCTGCAGAGGGCAGACTCAAATAGGTACAAACTGCATGATTTTAATTCAGAAAAAAACAGCTTTTAAGCACTTCCTATAATATAATAAATCTACAGTACAACACACAGACCCCTCCACTGAACCAATTGCTTTCAATTGTATTTGTCACCCTCTTGTATCACACCTAAACCCTTAGATTGTAAGTTTGTGAGTTTTCAATCTTGTGTCAGGCTTTGGAAACAAGCTCTATGTACATTTGATTTTATGCTCAAAAACAGGGCCCTCCATTCTTTACAAGGTGTTTAATTTGTTTTCTGCTATGTACTCAACCCCTGTACAGCGCTACGGAATATGTTGGCGCGATATAAATAAAGATAATAATAATAATAATAAATAGATACATAGGTATATTATATTCCTAGTTAAATCCAGAAACCTTCCACATCCCTTTAAGGACCATTGCACAATGACAAAAAGATATATGTTTGAAACTTCAAGCCTGACTAAATGCATATAAAGCGAGATAATCTTCTATGTGTAAATAGAGTCTTCAAAAATTCAAATTTTCAGAAGTTCATGGCTTACACAGCTGCTAATAATATTACTTTATTACATACTGCACAAACAAGTGTTATTCTTCTTTAACGTTGGTCCTTTAATGCTAGAAATGTTGTTACTTCATATATATGATTTATAATATAGATTTTAGGTATATGCACACTTTTTATTCCAAGAATTGAATAGCTGTATACTATTTCTCTGTGAGATTATATGTGTTTAATTTATTGAGGAAACCAAAAACAAGGATTTAGGGTATCGGAGAAAGCAGTATGACTGATCATCTGGAGAACAGCTGAACAAGGAGCCTGAACCTCATTAAGTAAAACTTAAACATGTTATAAATTACAGTACTCCCACGTGGGAGTTCAAGACAGCTCCTGCTAAGAAGTTGAGTGTCTATCTAGGAATGTAATGTTATTTTACTTGTTCTCCTGCAACTTACCGCCCTGCTCCTGTCAAACAGACAGGCTGTTCTGTTAAATGCTTAAACCTGTTTCTGCGAAACGGATGGTGCCAAACTGGATCGATGGAACGGAGGCCACCCTGTGTGAGATAAAGAAAATGTCAACATTAAAGGGGAAATCTCACCAAACACAAATTGCTCTTATATGAGTTAATTTACAGAAGTTCAAATGTATGTGTAGTTTTACCTTCTATTTTTTGCTATAAGGTCGTGTATTTTAGATTATGTGAGATACTGTAGCACATAAAAATATAAATGAAATGCCACAGTTCATAACTTAGCTGCAGCTTGCTGGCTCTTTAATATTTTACACAAGCAGATCAGCATTCTCAGTATCATTCAAAAAATAATAATCTTAAAGTCATAAGGAAGTTTTTTAGATTTTACTAGATATATGATATCTGTGTATCTATTTACATTTATGAACTCTATGTGCTCTCTTATTACCGGGTAAAATCAAACAAATAGTCCCTGTATGAGTCTGCCCATTGCAGTGTATGCAGGCACTGACTCTGTAAGGCTGCAAGTGCAGTGTAGTGTGCTAGCCTATCAGGGACCACGTCTAAACAGAATGTTGCTGAGAGATGGTCACTGATTGGTCAGTATGAAACACAGCACAGTCAGCAGAATCTGTAGTTATGATCTAAATAGGGCAGACATAAGCAGGTATTATTTGCTTGATTTCCGGCTGTAAACAGAGCTTTTAAGCACTTCTGGTCCTTTCCTATTTGGAAAAATCGCCAGTAGTATGGGGCAACGGCCCGCCGAGACTGTTCAATTTCCTAGGATTAGGGTTAGATTTATGGGTTAGGGTTTAGGGTAGTAGTAGGTGATAAGCTTAACGGCACGCCACTATTTTACTATTTAAAGCTTATCATCTGCCACTACCCTAACTCTAACCCCTAAATCTAACACTCAGCTTAAAAACAAATTGAAGAAAGTCTCGAGCCATCATCGCTCCACTAAGTGGCCGCTGCACTCCCACTTTTTCGTAAAATAAAGTACATACAAGTAAATAGATACACAGAGACATTATACACCTAGTAAAATCCAGGGACCTTCCAAATCCCTTTCAACTGGCAGCTTCGGCTCTCCACAAACATGACATGCAACTAACACGATAGACAAGTTTCATAACTTTTGCATAGATAGTTCAGGAGAAGTCAGATCAGGAGAAGCACCAAACCAAAGGCATTTCCTAAGCCTCTCAGCTTTTGTTGGTGAGGTGCTCTTGCTCTCCCTTGGCACAGTAAAAATGTGGATTACCCTATAAGACTTAGATATACCCCAAACATTTTTATTACCCAGAAAAAGGACAGTGTTTGGTAAGTAGTTTGCTGTATGGACTAGTCCCCATCCAAGGTGCAGTCTTAAATACATTTTATGTAATTTAAGCCACTGTAATAGAGACAATTCTATTAGTATATCAGTCTTAGTCTTCCCACTGTACTATGCAAATTCACAACACTATTGAGCACTATCTGATCGGAGGCACTGATGAAGTCTGAGTGTTTGTACGAGTCTGTGGTCTTGCATACCTATACATACCTTTATTTAATTTTTATATTTAACACAATTTTATACATCACTATATGTAAGAGAAAAAAATTTGAAAAAAAAGACTGTGAAGCATAACAGTAAAGTAACTCAATATTCATAGTTAAATAGTAATTTATGTTGCAAAAAGACAGTCAATCCAGCTCAGCCTTTTATCCGTTCTAATCCTTGTAGTTTGTGATTTTTTCCCAAGGAAGCCAAACAAATATTGCCATTGAAACATATCCTGACGATTCATAAAAGCTGGTTTGTCTTTGTGGGATGAGCCTGACTGATGCCAAAATGTGATGAGACACAACCCTAACCCTAAGACTCCATCTACTTGTCAAACACATTAACAGATATGTGCTCACTATTAGCCGTTTTCTATTAGCTGCTCGCAAATGCTTCTAACCCATAATTTAGGCTGTGGGTGTTTTTTCAATTAATGTCTAGATGTATTCTATTGACTCAAGCCCGCAATTTACACCTTCCACACTTAAACCCTGACTTTTAAAGTAGGATTTCAGGGGGCGTGATCAGATGATTTGACAATATTTAAGCAAGCCTGTCATTTACTTCTTAGACCCAGCCAATAGTAAATGAGACAATCATAATGACATCAGTAAAGCATGGAAGTTACACGTAACCTGCAAATAAATGAGAGCCAATAAGTAATAATTGCTGATCAGACTCGCAATTAAGCAATCTATAAAATTAATTTGAGCATGTGTTCTAGTCCATGTGGGTTTCATGATTTGTATTAACCCCAATATATTTTAATTGCATATTTGTGGGTTTGAGACTGTTGTGCAATTAATTCTAATGTATTTCGATGCTTTCCCATGCTTTTTCAGTATAGTTTAAAGTGTGGAATTGCTGTTACAGTTCTAATAAGTGTAAGTCCTTTTTAGTACTCGTAATATTTTTGACAGAAACTTGATACTCTTTTCAGTTGCAGGTCAGACTTTATAGATCTATGGGTCTCATAGAATATCGATTAAGTATAACTAATTTAGAGCTTGTAATATTCGAGCTGTGCTAAAACCAATGGAGTTCTAAGGCCGGATTTGCATAGTGATGTTGGGCAGGGAACTAGTAATCGGATTGCAAGTAGCGAATAGAATCTGTGGCAATATTAAGAGTGGCTTTAAGTGTGTATACATTTACGATCTGGGCAATAGAAGCTGGCCCTATATGGCTAGTGAGATCAAGGAGTCCTCTTTGATCAATCTTTCTGTCCCTTCCATTTCAAAACTGTCTTGTGCTTCTATATGTGGTTAGATTAATATCGTGAAGGTTTCACTATAATGGCAAATGTGAGCAAGATTTTGATAGAGAATACACACTTAGTGGTCCCATTACATATGGAAATGGCCAGTCTCAGGTGTGCAGTCTAGCACAACCTTTTACTGTTACAGTATAAATACTAAGCCAGTGAAGAAACTCATCATGAAGTCAAGGTCTTTAAGGAAATCATATCACAAAAAAGGCATGCTAGTCTATAAATGTATAAAATGCATAGGATTTAATGCGTGGTGAATGTGCGTGATTTTAACCTATAGGACATTAAATATTAGAAATGACTAATATATAATGGCCTTTGGAATATGTTTTTTAATGAATAATATATACACACCTTTCCATCTTTATCAGTTTTGGTTTTCTTGCTGACAGCAAGGTCAGATTTCTCTCCAGCATTGGCTGTAGAAGTGAGGACTTGGAGAATCTCATCTGGGATGAAGTCATTCTGCTGGGATGTCTGAAGATACTGGGAATGGTCCAAAGCAGTATACGGCTCCCGCAAATTGGACAATACTAAGAAACACAAAATGAATTGTGCATAATCATGTTTTGTGCGATCAAGAAAGATTATTTTTCCAAATGTTATACATTTCTTAATCGGTATAAAGAAACTGATTATAAAAGCAAATATTACCCAAAAAACAAAAGGTGGTGAATTCTCACTCTACTTTGGAAAGGCAACTTAATGAATCTAGTACTCTTTATACAAAATAGTTCTTACACAAATTCCCTTTAAAGCTCTTCCCTAACACTTTCGTATCAATAAACTTTGAATTAGTATTATGGTATTTTTCTGACTAAATCCCCCTCCTAAACTTAAAGACATAAAGAAAGTGTTATATATATATTTTTTTTTCAGCCAGTTCATTTCACCGCTGCACAATGTCTCTGTGTGATACATAGTGAGTACTGAAATCAATAACCAGTGTGACAGTCATATGTGGGCTCTTCAGACAAAAATTAACTAAGATAGGAATATCTAAGTTAATTCTTAATATCGTGATGTAGAGCACGTATTGCAATTTCAGCATTCCTTTAAATATAATATACAAAAATATCTAGTATGGCCAATGATCAGGATTTACTGAATTGCAGTAAAAATGGTTAGAAACATGCAAGTTTTCAACCTTTGGGAAAAAGCACTTTGTACGTTTGATTTTCCCCTTTCAGATTGATACCTTGTCATGGTGAAGGGGCTTGTGTATCTCAATGAAGCTGTGAGCTATAACATGTAGTGTCACCTAAGATGGGCAGGTCATGGCAAAGAGATCGGACAAATCGCTGTCCAGTGGAGAAGGAACTGGCAACCCACTCCAGTATGTTTGCCAAGTAAACTGCATGGGTAAGCACAACCAGAGACTTAGTGGTAGATGTACCTGGCGTGTTGCGGTCCATAGGGTCACGGAGACGTTTGACTGTAAGTTAAATAAATCAGGCCCTCTGTTCTTTTGCAATGTGTTAATATATATGTTTTGGCCAGTACTTTACCCCTTGTATAGTGCTATGGAATATGTTGGTGCATTACAAATAAATGATAATAATTAAAGAAGGACAGACAAGGTAGCCCAGTATCTACATATTACTCTGGGTTAGATGTCCATACCTGGACTTTCTGCTCCAGCTGGTACTAGGCTGCGGCTGCTCTGGGCTCTCCTTGGTGTCGGTTTGGGCACCGTAGGTGGTGAAGGATACTCCGTTACTGACATTACTATTCATGTAATACAAACAATCTGTATATAACAAACAGCCCTCACAGATTCATCCCAATCACTCTCGCTATATAAAATCTGTACACAAGTTAGCGCCCTCACTAATGTATTACAAGCAGACTGTATATAGCATTGCACCCTCAAAGATTCATAACACCCAAGCTATATGTATACAACATACCCCTCATTAATGCATTACACGACACCTGTATATTTAGATAATACACAACTTCTGTAACACACTGCCTATATATATATATATATATATAAACACAGGGTGTATACAACTTGATCACGCACGCTGCCTGTATATAAACACAAACAATGTGTATACAATGTACTACCTCACAAATGTATCACGCACCCTGACTGTACCAATATATAGAATATAGCCTGTTTATAACAGTGTGTTCACAGATTCATAACACAAGTTACCTGTATACAACACACTGCCTCCATAGATATGAATACATACACACACTGCCTATATATTACCCCAATGCACAACTTGTAATGTAACACAACACCTGCACATACAACACAAACTGCACACATACATGGGTATGAACTGTAACAATTTGTATACACTTTACTGCCCACACATCAGCCTGTGTGTGTACACAACACACCTCACAGACTCGTTTCATACACAGTGCCTGAATGCAACATACTGCCCTCATTAATGTACTAATATATACACACTGTATGTAGCACTCAGCCTGTATATAGATATATGACACAGACTGTACACACACACACACAGACCTCGCTCCCTGTCACTCAGCTCCAGCTCTAACTTCCTCTCCTAACATCCAACACACAGACGCCATGACAGTCTCCATAGCAACCACCCGCCCTGTTCCCATGGATACAGAACACAGAACCACTGAGACATTAGAACAAGGATCCTAGGCCCTGTACAGTGAATGTCCAATACACGACTGAGATAACGGCTCATAGCCGGCGTTATCATTATCAATGCACGGGGCCTGGGCTGGAATAGTAATAGTAAGAAACATGATGTGAGGGATTTGTGGGTGTACATGTAATAGTAATTGTTTGTTTTAAATAAAGTTTTGTTGAAGTAAAAAGGTGCATGTCCGAACGAAATTCCGATTGGCTGAGGAGTTATGGCCTAGGAATGGGATGATTGGTTGGAGAGTCAATAGATGTGATTGGCTGATAATATTCAGTGGGCTTTTAAATACTAATCATTATAATAACATAATAATAATAATAATAATAATAATATAATAATACCAAAATAATCTAATAATAATTATTAATTATAATAAAATAATATTTTTGTAATCAAACCCTTTTAAGGAACACAGAGGAGGTTCCAAATATAATATGATTTAATGCTACAGGAATTAGCAAATCCCGTATCACCTGAATATTGCTAAATAACATTTTTTTACAGTAAACTAGAACTGATTTCTAAAATTTTTACCTGTGAATCAGCTTTTTGGATCCATTCACAAACATTCATATATTTTGTTAATGAGACATCATTATCAATAAGAAGTGATTACCCTTTGGTACTCCAAGTCCATTATAGGACCTATCCTGTTATGTGCACGCACGGGAAGCTCGCCTCCAACGCCCCGATCTAGCTGTCTCTAAGTGGCTGGTAAGTGGTTAGGGGTTTTCGGGTTAGGTTTAGAGGATTAGGGGGTTAGGGTTAGGGCCGGTAAGTGGTGTAGGGGGTTAGGATTAGGAAGTTACTTTTAGGGGGTTACGGTAAAAGGGTTAGGAGGTTAGGGTTAGAGCCGACAAGGGGATTAGGGGCTTAGGGTTAGGTTTAGGATCAATAAGTGGTGTAGGGGGTAAGGGCCTGCAAGGGGTGTAGGGGGTTAGGGTTAGGATTAGGGGGTTAGGTTTAGGGCCGGTAACTGGTATATGGGTTTAGGGTTAGGGCCGGCAAGGGGTGAAGGGGGTTAGGGGCTTAGGGAGTACATCGGGATGTGAGCGTGCCCAGCACCAGGAGGCTTAGATCCCCATTATCTTCAGTGGAACAAAAGACTGGTTATGCTTCATTGTCTGATTAATCTGTCATTTTTGCTAGTCCATGCGAATGTGTACATACACGGCCTTGCAAAAGTATTCACCCCCCTTGGTATTTTTCGTGTTTTGTTGCCTCACAGCCTGGAATTAACATGGATTGTTTGAGGATTTGTATCATTTAATTTACAGAACATGCCACAACTTTGAAGATGTTTTTGCCCATTCCTCCCTGCAAAACTGCTCCAGCTCCTTCAAGTTGGATGGTTTGCGCTTGTGAACAGCAATATTTAAGCCTGACCACAGATTTTCTATTGGATTGAGGTCTGGGCTTTGACTAGGCCATTCCAACACATTTACATGTTTCCCCTTGAACCACTCAAGTGTTGCTTTAGCAGTGTGTTTGGGGTCATTGTCCTGCTGGAAGGTGAACCTCCGTCTTAGCCTCAAATCACGCACAGAGTGATACAAATGTTTCTCAAATATATCCACTGTATTTAATGTTTATTTTGGTTTTTTTTTCATGCAATTTTTTTTAAACTCTTGTTTATGAGTACAGCAAACTATTTAAAGTTTGTTACATCACTTTCGAAGACCTGGAGTATGAGGGTGTGCTTGTAGTTATAAGGAGAAGGAGGAACTAGCGGAGGGAGGGATGGGGGAGGAGGGAGCAAGCAGAAGTCTATAGCCTTTTTATGTAACTAGATAAGGCTGAAATTAACACCACACCCCTTCCCTTTTACTGTTCCAGAAGAAGGATGTTGCATCATTCAATATAATCATAGCTCTCCAGAAATGTAAACGCCCCTCTCACAAATAACTTCTGCCAATGTTACATGGATCCTTCCAGGGTCCAACAGAGGCATCAACAGTAGCTGTATGACTTTGTTCTTGCGCAGTAGCGTAGGAAGGGGGGTACGCAGTGGCAAAAATGCCCCCCACCTGCCTTCCACTGCACGTGGCTTTTATTCTCCTTCCCCCAGTCCCCTGCTCCTTCTCCCTGCTTGTGTCTGCTGGCAGGGGGAGGAGCCAGCAGAGGGAAGAGCCATCAGACCGGCAGCACGGAGCAGGAGGTAAGAGACAAGGGAGAGGGGGAGAGGGAGGCATGGGGGGAGAGGGGGAGAGGGAGGCATGGGGGGAGAGGGGGAGACATAGAGGGGGAGAGAAGGAGACATGGAAGAAGAGGCATCGGGAAGAGAGGCATGGGGGGAGAGAAGGAGACATGGAGGGAGGGAGAGGCATGTGGAAAAAGGGAGAAACATGGAGGGAGAAAGGGAAGGGGGAGACATGGAGAGAGATGGGGAAACATGGGGGAAAAGTGGCAGACATGGGGGAGAGAGAGACATGGAGGAGAGAGGCAAGGGGAAAGAGGGAGACACATGGAGGGAGAGGGTAAGGTGGAGACATGGAAAGAGAGGGGAGACATTGGGGGAGAGGGGGAGACATGGAGAGAGGGAGAAAGGCAAGGGCAATGGGGGAGACATGGAGGGAGAGGGGGACACATGGGAGGCATAGGGGAGAAAGGGAGACATGGGGAGAGGCATGGGGGAGAGAGGGAGACACATGGAGGGAGTAAGAGAGAGAAGGGAGGGGAATAGGGAGAGAGACATGGAGAGGAAGGGAGAGAAAGAGGGGGGAAGGGGCGGAAGGAGAGAGAAAGAGAGGAGAGATGTGTGAGAGAGAAGGCGATATATATATATATATATATATATATATATATATATATATATATATATATATATGTGTGTGTGTTTGCACTGGGGGGGCAGCAAAATCAGGTACAGCCCGGGGCGGTAAAAGCTCTAGCTACGCCACTGTTCCTGCGTAATAAGGCTCTGAGTCAGACTTCAAGTTTTCAAACATATATTTTTCAAATTTGTCAAATTGACTTGACAAATAAGTATTTTTGCTGAACTCCTGTGATCCCTTAAATATGTGAAGTTTCCTGGAATATGACGTAACTGACAGAGGAGAATCAGTAATGTATGGAAATATTTTTTTTTGCATGAAATAAATTAAAATATTATATATAATAATAAACTTACCCTAGGGTTTGCAAATTTCTTTAACTTTCTTGCAGTTGATTTTGAGCAGGTCTGTTTTTCCCTCTATCGCCTCCCTTGAATGATGCAACTGCTAGTTAGCATAGAGTTAAAAAAACAGTTCCAAATGCAGTGTTTCTATTGGTTAGTACCAGGTGCCTACGTAAGTATCTCTGAGGTGTGGAAACTACTTTTTTTAAATAAAATAAATCTGTATGTGTATAAATGCTGTACTCGTAAACAAAGAGTTATAAAAATATATATTTTCCCCAAAAAGTTTTTATGTTTATGGCTCACACATCTGCTAATATTGCTAGTCTGGTAAACTGACATCTAGGTGTTATTACTTGAACTCCTGTGGTCCCTTAAGAACATGACAGTACACACATGTCACAGTTGATGACATCACAAAGACCTGCTAACTATATAACTGGCTGTGCTGGAGAGGTATGTCACTTACAGCCAATCATCCCATAGGGGAGGTGCTAGAGGGGGATCTGAAGGAAAAAGCGGGAATGATGTATAATAAGATGTGGACAGAAGACAGGGAGCATATGGGTAAAGGTAAGATTACTACTTCAGAAGAGCTGATTATTTTTATTTAGCAGTGTTATAAGATAATATATTTTTGGATATAAAATAAAGAAGCTTTTGTCAAGGTGTGATCGACAAAAATGTGCCTCTTTATCAGTGTTTTGATACGCCCAAGTCCAAGACATATGTCAGAACACAAGTACGAAACAAATGGACAGGCTAAGAAAGAGACCCGCAGCGTGGTGTTGTCCTTATTTCTCTCTCCACAGGGGATGATTAGATCATATTTTAAAAAAAATATTTTATTTTGTTCTATCGCTGATATCTAGTGGTTATTTCCCCAGACACGCTGAAGAAGATAAAGGAGAAAACACGAAAGGACGGTTAAAATAACATTATATATATATATATATATATTTATGTGAAATGCACAATATATAACAACATAGTGTAACTGATCTCCAGTGGAAAAAATCCACATGGAAAAATAGGTTAACCCTTGAAAGGGGGGTCTAAACAACCCCCATGCTGCAGGGGGTCCCAATTGGGACCCCTGCCACCTATTAACACCCTATAAGCCAGGGAGACCCCCGAGGCAAGGGTTAGTGCCCTGCAGGGGCCCCTTCATGGGTGATAGGGGTTAGTTTTAGGTGCCGCGGGAGTACTTATAGTTCCCCGCAGCAAGGGTTACATTTAATAGTGGCGGGAAATAGGGATGGAGTTTTAATTTTTTAATGCCGAGGTAGTCCAGATCAGAACCCCTGTGGCTAGGGTTAATTCTTGTGTCTCTGCAGGGGCTAATTTTAGGTGCCAGGGAGTCCTAAATGGGACCCCCTAGAACATGGGGGTTAATGGTGGGAGTAAGGGGGATCCTTTCAGGACCCCCCTTGCAGGAGTTAGGGTTTTAGGGCCCCCTCCTTGCAGGAGTTGGGGTTTTAGGTGCAAGTGTGGTGGTTAAGAGACAGTGTATTATCATTTTAGATCATTTTTTGTTTTATCTTGAACATTGGCAAGTACCTTTGTAAAACAATGAGAGTAAGAGTAAAACCTTTTGTTGCCACTAGATGGCAGTGTTATTTTATAATAAGAGATCTTCAAGCTCTAATAGTACATAGCTCATTAATAGAATATTCAACTTTATTCATATATGTCCACTGGTTCCAGATGCTTCATTGGCGAATAGGATTAGGGATAAGATTTCTTAAAGACACACTCCTATGTTTTACTTAGATTGCTTTTTCTTAGATTGCTACAATAGTAGGGTATATAGCAAAGTGATCAAAGTGCATATAGTTTTCATGTAAAGTTTGTACCCAACAAACTCACTACCCCAACTACTCATTTCCTGCAGTCCCTTCCAAACCCAATATGTAAAAAAGTAAACATATCTATTTTTATTAGTCATTTGGAAGATCAAATACATATCACTCAAAATGAGTCATTCAAAGGAAAGTGAAACCTTAGTTTACATTAATAGTATATATTATGCAAGGAGGAGGGATGAGTTCAGAAGGCTTAACAATTAAAGAAACAACTTGGGTTAGGGCAACTTAGCTGATGTAGTCTATTTGGATTTTGCCTATACAGTGCTACTCTCCTTTTCAGGTCCTCTCCTTTTCAACATATTTATTCATGACTTAGAAGTAGGACTGGAAAGTATTGTCTACACATTTGCTTATTACAATAAATTTTGCAAGGTAATTAAATCAGACCAGGATTTACTTTCACTCCAAAGGGACTTACAGTGCCACATGGGCGGCTACTGAACAAAGTAAATTAATTGCAGTAAATATCTGCACATTGACAGAACACTGGTTAAAAGACAGAAAGCAAAGCGTTGTGGTAAATGGAACATACTCAGATTAGACTAATGTGGTAAGAGGGGTTCCTCTGGGTTCAGTATTAGGTCCTCTACTTTTCAACATATTTATTCATGACTTAGAAGTAGGACTGGAAAGTAGTGTCTACACATTTGCTTATTACACTAAATTGTGCAACGTAATTAAATCAGACCAGGATTTACTTTCACTCCAAAGGGACTTACAGAAACTAGCAGAATGAGCCACTAAATAACAGTCAATATTTAATGCTAGGAAAAATGTGAAGTTATGCATTTAAGAAAATAAATCGGCATGCAATTTTATAATCTTAATGGAGCAAATCTAGGTGTATCAGATATTGAAAGGTTGGCAGGTCCTAGTAGAGAGGTCGGACAAATCATGGTCCACTGGAGAAGGAACTGGAACCCACTCCAGTATCTTTGCCACCAAAACCATATGGATAAGCATAACCAGAAACACAGACTCAAATTTTTTTATTAAAAACAATATATGGGGATCTAATCAGATTTGAACTCACAATCTCCATTATGTGGTTAGATTCTCTAGCCACTACACCGTCTACATAAGTAGCAAGGGCTGCAAAAGAACAATTTAACTAACATAGGTAATTAGCCTGCAGGGTTCCCTGGTGGTCCAGAGGTTAGGATTCAGTGATTTCAATTGGGTTCAATTCCAGTCAGGGAACCAAGAAGTCCCACCACCATGAAGCCAAGCAGGGTTGGGCCTGGTCAGTACTTGGATGGAAGACTACCTAGGAATACCAAGAGCTCTAGCTGGAGAAGGAACTAGTAACACACTCCAGTATGCCATTAATACCAAATGGATCAGCATGCTGGTCATGGCCCATGAGGTCACAGAGAGTCAGACCCAAACACACAATTATCCTGCACAGCTGTTGCAGCTCATTATCTGGAGATCCACAGGAGGATGGAATCAGACTGACTCCTAATTACAAAGGTTTATAATTAAATTAATTTAGCAGCAATCTAAAAAAAGGAAACACTTTTCCACTCATAAGATGGTGTAAGAAACATTTGGTTACTTCAGTGTCCTTTTACAGTTCACAATTAGGAGCATTTAATATGTGTGTGTGTGTGTATATACAGTGGATATAAATAGTCTACACACCCCTGTTAAAATGTCAGGTTTCTGTGCTGTAAAAAAAATGAGACAAAGATAAATAATTTCAGACCTTTTTCCACCTTTAATGTGACCTATAAACTGTACAACTTAATTGAAAAACAAACTGAAATATTTTAGGTAGAGGGAAGAAAATATATAAAAATAAAATAATATGGTTGCATAAGTATGCACACCCTTAAACTAATACTTTGTTGAAGCACCTTTTGGATTTTATTACAGCACTCAATCTTTTTGGGTATGAGTCTATCAGCATGGCACATTTTGACTTGGCAAGATTTGCCCTCTTCTTTGCAAAAACACTCCAAATCTGTCAGATTGCGAGGGCATCTCCTGTGCACAGCCCTCTTCAGATCACCCCACAGATTTTCAATCGGATTCAGGTCTGGGCTCTGGCTGGGCCATTCCAAAACATGAATCTTCTTCTGGTGAAGCCATTCCTTTATTGATTTGGATGTATGCTTTGTGTCGTTGTCATGCTGAAAGATGAAGTTCCTCTTCATGTTCAGCTTTCTAGCAGAAGCCTGAAGGTTTTGTGCCAATATTGACTGGTATTTGGAACTGTTCATAATTCCCTCTCTCTTAACGAAGGCCCCAGTTCCAGCTGAAGAAAAACAGCCCAAAGCATGATGCTGCCACCACCATGCTTCACTGTGGGTATGGTGTTCTTTTGGTGATGTGCAATGTTGTTTTTGGGCCAAACATATCTTTTGGAATTATGGCCAAAAAGTTCAACCTTGGTTTCACCAGACCGTAACACCTTTTCCCACATGCTTTTGGGAGACTTCAGATGTGTTTTTGCAAAATATAGCCTGGCTTGGATGTTTTTCTTCGTAAGAAAAGCCTCTCGTCTTGCCACTCTACCCCATAGCCCAGACATATGAAGAATACGGGAGATTGTTTTCACATGTACCACACAGCCAGTACTTGCCAGATATTCCTGCAGCTCCTTTAATGTTGCTATAGGCCTCTTGGTAGCCTCCCAGACCAGTTTCCTTCTCGTCTGTTCATCAATTTTGGAGGGAGCTCCAGTTCTTGGTAATGTCACTGTTGTGCCATATTTCTCCACTTGATGAGGACTGTCTTCACTGTTTTCCATGGTATATCTAATGCCTTGGAAATTATTTTGTACCCTTCTCCTGACTGATACCTTTTAATCCCTTAGATTGTAAGTTTGCGAGTTTTCAGTCTTGTGTCAGGCCTTGGAAACAAGCTCTATGTACATTTGATTTTATGCTCAAAAACAGGGCCCTCCATTCTTTACAAGGTGTTTAATTTGTTTTCTGCTATGTACTCAACCCCTGTACAGCGCTACGGAATATGTTGGCGCGATATAAATAAAGATAATAATAATAACAATGAGATCCCTCTGATGCTTTGGAAGCTCTCTGTGGACCATGGCTTTTGCTGTGGGATGAGACTAAGGAAATTTCAGGAAAAACCAACTAGAGCAGTTGAACTTTATTTGGGGTTAATCAGAGGCACTTTAAATGATGGCAGGTGTATGCTGACTCCTATTTAACACGATTTGGAATGTGATTGCTTAATTCTGAACACAGCTACAAGAGGGTGTGCAGACTTATGCAACCACATTATTTTTATTTTTCTTCCCTCTACCTAAAAGATTTCAGTTTGTTTTTCAATTGAGTTGTACAGTTTATAGGTCACATTAAAGGTGGAAAAAGTTCTGAAATGATTTATCTTTGTCTCATTTTTTTACAGCACATAAACCTGACATTTTAGCAGGGCAGGGGTGTGTAGACTTTTTATATCCACTGTATATATATATATATTATATATATATATATATATATATATATATATATATATATATATATATATATATATATATATATATATATATATATATATATATATATATATATATATATATATATATATATAGTAGATGTAAACAGTCTCATAATAAAATAATGGGGGATGTATTCCCCAACATTATGAGATTTTGTCAGTGATACAGCACTCTACTGCCACAGTTAGAGCCCCACATCACCCCATAATATTACTTCAGACACTCCATAGAAAACATAAATTGACATTTATTTGGAAAGGTCCTTTTTTAAACAATTTTAAAAAAAGGTAGCCATATGAAGAAAACATGATTTTAGTTTGTTACACCTTTCCAATCTTTCAGGTTTTGCAAAATTTGATCAATATTCAAAGTTCGACATAACACCATTATCTACGATCAAATCTCAAGGTTACATTTTATCAAATCAAACAAACTCTTTAAACATCAATTTCCTCACAAAATGAGCAAATTTTACAGTCAAATGGTTTGTGAAGATTAATTTACATAGATCACAATATATTATCTTTAACCCATCTGATGCCAGAGGGATCTATAACCAACTGCACTGCAGTGCTTTTATGTTCCCTCTGACTGTGAATGAGTTAAATGCATGATCTCCTTTTCCAGCACAGATAATGAATTTTTTTTAGGACGGAATACAAAAATATAAAAAAGGAGATCTCAAGACCGGCAGTGCCAGCCCACCAATATTTTCACAAAGGCAAAAAAGAAAAAATGACTGTTCCCAACACAATATTCTGGTGCCTATACACTGGCAGACACTCCGCCATCACATCTTCATTTGGTGTGTCCTTGTGCAATTGTTTGGCCAGCTACATCAAAGGCTGTAATAAATTAAATATTAATGATCAAAAGAAGAAAAACAAAAAGTATATTATATTATTCAAAGCCTTGAGTTGCAGCCAGAGAGAATTCAAAGAACAAAGAAAACAATGGGAAAAATTAACATGCTGCACTCTAGAACAATACTGAGTGTTTGACATCACTTTGCATTCCATTTTTTATTCCGTGACAAAAAAAAAAAAGGAGATGACAATTTAGTAAGTGATCACATTTTAGCTTGGGCTGCATTTGGTTTTTTCTCTCTCTTTTTTACAGGGTAAGTTTCACCGAAAGACAAGTTGCTCTTATATGAAAGAGTTCACTTCGATGTGAAAGTTTTAGCACATCTGCAATCTGATTGGCTCTTGAGTGACCTCTTAAAAATTTTGATTCAAACAGCTCACAGAACTCTGTGTCAGTGACAAAAAAAACACATTTAAAAAAAGGGTAGCTTCTGCTCCCTACAATAAATCTTTTACATAGATAGTTAATCTCTAAGGGTGATCCTTAATATAAAAGAAACTTAATTTTAGGTGAGACTTCTTAAAAAAAAAAAAAACAGGATGCAAATTTAAAATGTTGTAACAAGAATTAAAATTAACCATAACTATGGTGAAACTGGATCTTTGGTAGTATTAAGTTAGTGATGAGACCATACTTATTTTCTTTTTGTGGTATAATAATATTTATAAGTATGGTCCAGTATTCTTTATCAATTGTGATTCAGACTAGTTTCAAAATTGCACATGTGCAGCCAAAAAGTTACCATAAAAAAACCTCTAAGATTGTTGTAAAACTACAAAAAAAAAGAAGAAGAGTTCATGATTGTTATGGAGAGGAGTGCAAATGTGTTGCCACACTCATTATTGCTTTATAATGCAGCAGGTTTTGTTTAGGACGGAGCTCCTGAGGACGGTTTGCTAAATCTAAGAGTTGTGGCACTGGACCTGTGTCGACTGGTGTAGTCGAGGCTTTGCGGCACGGATTCGTTACAGTCAGTAAAAACATTATACGAAAGATACATTCTGTTATGGTCCACAGACCGTGCAGATTGGGTACAAGGTCCTTGGTCCACTGATCTATTTAATCGTTAAACTGCATAAAGGCTCCACAACGAAGAAGAGACACACAAAAAAAATAAGTAAAGGATATCAGTAGAAACCATATGTGAATCAACTATGAAACAAAACCGTATCCAAACTGGCCAAGAGACTGGAATGCAAGTTATGGCAAAACAAAGAAGAAAAACCATGATCCCTGGTACAATATCCAAGCTTCACATTTGGCCTTTTTAGGTTGTCGTCACAGAATAAAGATTGAAGTCCGTGAAGGTTTTATAAAACCGCAGCAATTTCTTGTATACAGAAGCACAGTCCTATCCAAGAACGTTGTCCTCTCGACCAAAGCAATGACGTACTGGCAGCAGTTCCTTTGGCAGTCTCGATATTTAGTCATCAAGCTGGAGACGGCAGGTCCAAGAACGGGGCTTCAAATAATCCAAAAGTGCTGGCTGTAAAAAAGGGAAAGGGGAAGTTAAATAAAATAAAAATAACCATAAGGGAATTTCATGAATCCTATTTTACATAATATTTAAAACACATCCAAGATAAAAGGTATGAAGTAAATGGAGTATCAGCAACAACAAGTGCTCAATCTGTGAATAGAAAAATAATAAACAGTCGACTTCTACAGTCATAGGAACCAGCATTCATTAAGCCACATTTGCCCTTCACAGGGTGTAATATCCTGTAGTATATCAGTCTGCTCTCACTCAAAAGTGATCCAGTCCCGAAATACCAGGCAATTCTGGACCTGAACATGAGAAACAGCAAACCTTCGACCCTAGTTTGGCTTTGTCAGTGGGGTATAGCGGAACTATCTAAAGCATAGAGAGTAGGGGTTCCACGTCTGTAGCCTCCTATCACCATTTTTTGGTTTATACTTTGAATTTTACCATTAGAAACTAGGACGTGAACTGTAGAAATATATTTGTTGTCTTAGCTTCAGGTTCCTATTTTATATATTACTCACATTGCTGACTGGGCATTGATGCTGGGCATACCACTCCTGGGAGTACAGACAGAGAAGGACACCTTGACCCAGAAAAAGACCAGTCCACATGAACACATTCCAGATGGGACCTTTCCGACGGTCGTGGAGAATAAAATTAAAGAGCACTAGAAAGGAAGTAAATGTGTTAGAGTATGGTTATGGACCAGCAAAATAAAAAAAAATAAAAAAAGGACACAGTCATCACAAAAACAAGTTGGTTTCATGTTAATGAGAATTAAAATTGTCAATACATTGTACTAGCTGATTTTCCTAACAGTAAATCATTCTGAGATATTGGGATAACCTTCTGTGCAAATCCTGTATATTTAAGTGGTTGGAGAGAAGCTCATCTGATGAAAGCGACACAGACTCTATTTTCCTGAAATATTGATTACTATTCAGTTATCAATTAAACCGTATTGTTTGGCCACTACAGTGACCGTTTACCTATTTTTAAACCAACAAAGCACAGTGTCAAATGTTGAACATGTGACCAAGTTCTAACGCCCTTGTAATGGCCAAGTGAGGACAACCTGCTCTTCTACTTACTGCCAAAGCCCATGAAGAGAATGAACAACACTGGGTAGAAGAAGCCAAAGCAGATGCCTAGGGCGTACTCGTGAACCACAGCGGACACAGCAAACACCGACAAGATGGCTGCAGCTTTAAATCGCTTGCCAAAAAACTTGGGAGAGAAAAGAAAGGAAAATAATTAGTAACAGTTCTGTTAATATCCCTGGATCCGAGGAACTAAAGATTTCTGAACTGGAAATTAGCACAAATACGATTAAAGATTCAAACCGTTAAAAGGAGTCCCAGATTTGCCACCATGTTTTATGCACTTAAAATAATAGTAATTGTAATGGAAAATGTGAGGTCCTTGACAGGATTAAAGTTAGATAAGGCAATAATGTTTTCCTTCCGCCTGAACATCAACATGATACCAAAGCACTGGGAATCTACAGTATACCAACAAAGGTTTTATATTATTACCATTAAGTTCAATGCAAAACAATCTACACAAAAAATAGTTACCGGACTTAATGAACTTTCCTAGGTTTTGGTTCATCGCTTGTGTATTACATATCAGTCTTTGCTAGTATACCGTAAGATAATCAGCTTGGCAATTTACTTTGACTTAAAAAAAAAAAACAAATTGAATCATTATTGTCATAAAATCCTAGAGTGGTCGTTTAAATTGGGCTTGATTGACTTCTCTTTTTTTTTTTTTTAACAGGTCCGATTGTCGTATTTTGTATTTAAAACTACCTTTAATGGGGATATAACCAGAGCACATCAAGATCGATGATATAATGCTTAAATATCCCCTGTCTTATCCATTCACAATGAATTACCAATTATTCTAAATCGCTATTAGATTAGCGAAGGACGACAGAAAGAGGCCAGGAGCGCACGTTTCGCTTGTACTGAAACCAACGTGGCTTTTGAAAAACTGACATTTGAGATTAGCATTGTAACTGATTTGACTCTCTAGCCATGTTCAGGCGTCCAAAGGTTTAAAGAGGATCTGCCCAGAATTATATGCAGATTTTTTTTCTGAATGGTACAGGTTTGCCTGCAATAACAACAGCAGGGAAATAGGCAAGTACAGAAGGTTATCATAACAAGATAAAGACTTCCATCAGGACAATCCCCCCTCCCATTGGACACCTCACAGGAGGTGTAAAGTAGCAAAGTTACTGAAATTTTGCTAATCAAAAACAAATGAAACCCTACAGTTACTTTTTGACACGAGCCCCAGACTTTCAATGGGAAATACAGCTTTATACTATTGGGAAGGAAAAAACTCTTTGATCAGAGGTAAATAAACGCAGCTATATGAGGAAGATATGATAAAAATTGGATTTAATCCTAAAACCGATATGGTCTTCTCACCCAGAGGAAGTCCCTGTAGGCATAATAGTACAGCCAGTCATGTACCACCACGTTCCAGGTCCGGTAATAATTTGCAAATGAGGTTGAATTCCACCAGTCCTAAGAATGAAGAGCACATGTTAGTTTATCACTGTATTACATCCATTTATATACATTCCTCTTTTCATACCTATTTAATATTTCGATCTGTAATAGGTTTTACCCTATAATGTCAAAAATGCGTACACATTTGCATGTCCCTGCCCGGTTCCCAGAATGCAGTGTAATAACTATATTTCTAAGCAGGAAACAAGTTTTTAAACTTGTTTTAGATGTTCAAATGTGAATACAATTGTACTATTCATATACTGTACGGTGGAGGGCTTTATTGCTCTTTTGCCCACCATAAATTGAACGATTGTTGTGGTAAACTACCTCCTCAAAAAAAAATCCACTACACATGCTAGGAACTGGCCCCACGCTGATTAGAGTCAGTAACCTCGAAACAGCTGTACGTGGGTAGGTTTCCTGGCTTGTGTATGTTCCAACCTGAGCTTTGCTCAAAGCGGTGTCATACAGCAGGCATATGCTTAAAAGAATCCATGTTTAAAATGGTGTTGGATTACAAGAGCAAAGCCTTTGTGGGCACATTTGCATGTCTCTGCTATATCTATCTATATTAGTGACAATCTTGTCATGCAGTTCAAAGTGCATGTTTTAAATAAGCTTTTCATGAAGTAAAGCCTGTTTAAACATCCCTAAAATATGAAACACAGAGTACTGTAGTATGTAGATCTCACTAACAGACCAGTATGACTCATGCAGCTATACTACAGCTCATTAGCCAAGAATATAATAGATGTTTTAATTGTTTTTTTTTTTTTTAATTATCCACTTTTAAAACACTGTAATTATAGTATATAAAAACAGATATACATTTATACGTTGAGAATGTGGATATGAACGTCTGATTTGTGCATTGAAAAAGACTGGCCCATAGCACTTCCCATTGTGTCTCTATGCCATTTCTATGTTATTTTATTTAAGGGAGCCAGATCCGAATACGAAATATATTTAAAAGTTGTTTTTCCCATCACTGTGTAGTTCCTATAAGGGCTAGTACTTACTCAAGCTAGAATAGCGGAGGTTAGTTGATACAGCCTCCAGTTAATATGGGAATACCGGAAACCATATGAAATTATGATCCATGCAGTATTGGCCAGTAGCACATTTGGTTTAAATCTTCATTTTCTTGGGGATCTTGAAATTCTCTATGTCTTGCTAGGTTTTATTACAGTGTATGTATAGGAACTTTAGCCAGCTTTGGGGCATCAAACTAGCTGAGCCTTCCAGATAGGAGGTATCCTTTGAGGATCACATGTTTTCCTTCTTCTGCGATCAGATTGTTTCCTTTGTTCCTAAGTGGGATTTTCCTTATTGAATGATCAGGATTAGTAGGTTTATTGAGATACTGCATATGGTATCAAGCAGTATATGATACCTCCCTGGCAGGCATATTGCCTTGCATTTTTGTGAATAGCAGACTGAATATTGGACTTTTTCTCCTCTTAGGAATACAGTCTGCTATTTTTTTTTGGGCTAAACTATCCTTTGTACTAATCAAAAGGTCAGCCCTATTGATTGGCTCCAAATTGCTCAATAAAGACATCGATGAACCTATGGGTTTTCACTATTGAACATCTACAAGGTCATCTACCAACTAGCAGGTTGCAATTTTACTAAATAACAAACAATGACTTGCCAGCGGCGCGGTTTTTCCCAGAGTAATACATTTTTTTCCATTTTATTAATTTAGTGTTCATTTTTTTCGTGTTAGGCACCTGGAAAGTCATTATTTGTTATTTAGTAATATGTTATTTCTGCCACAGATAAAACCAGAGGTGCGAGATCTAAATTTGCCTAGGAGAATAATCAGACTTGGTGTGTAGTTTGGTTAATTTCATGTTATTTTACAGACCTCATGTAGAAATAAAAGCCAAGTTGTATAAATGCAACTCATGGTTAGGCAGAAGTTCTCTTTAAAAGCAAGACGTCATTCACCTCCTTTCATTATCTATAATGCCAGGAAGCACATGGCAGTCAAAGGGCGATACAAGATAAAGGTGACACACTTAGCAGCTTTATCTTGTTCAATTACCTTGTAAAACATCCTGTCGGCGAAACGCAGCATCTCTGCAAAGGCATTGAGCCAGCAATGCAAGAACGCAAAGAAAGCCAGGAACAGGACCAGCACACCTAATGGACACAGGGGACACAGGACAGGTATGAAACATGGGCACTAGACAGAAGAGCCGATACACGTGACTACTGAGAATTCAGCCAGAATTTACCTGGAAGGATCGAGTTGAAGATGCACAGCACCAGGACTCTCAGGCTGAAGGGCTCCTGACCGATGTTACGGAAGAGGGGCGTGCAGAGACGCACAAAGACATAGTACACGTAGAAGAGGCAGCCAAGCACCTGTAATGAAACACCATGGAGAGGTGAGATTAAAAGCAGATCACAGTATTGTGTTACTGGGCACACTCATGTAAACATATTAGGCTAATCTGATGCCACAATGATTAACAAATTCCTTTAAAAGCACTACTTCATTTTTGGAAAAACCTCTGGTTTGTGATGTATGTACTATAATAATAACATTAGTCGCTGTGTAAGCTACCAACAAAAATCCAGCTGTAGAGAAAACCTTGTTTTGAAGATTGTATTTCCATTTAAACTTTTCCAACTTGTCTGACTTGAGTACTAACTTAGCCCAAGGGCATATTTTATGTCCTCAATAATTGAGGGTAGGTGGGAGAGATATGTTAAATCATTACACTGTTTGGAATTTAACACTTGCCTCCTAACCCTTATAGACCCAGCAGGCAACTTGCATTACTAAATACAAACAACGCACTCCCCCTCACAAACATCCTTCTACAAACTTATCACTGATGCCTCCAGGGCCTAGCAGAAGCATCAAAATGGGTTTCTACATTGCCTATAAATATATAGTGCAGTGTAATAACTGTATTTCTTGTTTTAGACATTCAAATGGCAACACAAATGTACAATTTATTTACTGTACGGTGCAGGGCTTCTATCACTCTTTTGCCCACAATTAATTGATTGTGGTGGTGAAATACCTATTCAAAATACCCACTACACAAGCTAAGGAACAGGCCCCAGGTATAAGGCTCTAGATGCGTTCCTAGAAAAGAGAGTGTTAAATAGGGTCATTTTAACATGGAGTAAATCACAGGTAAACTATTTTAAACTTCCTTTCATGGCTCTTGGTGTTTTGGAATTATAAACAAGCATCAAATCAGTGATAAATTGTAAATGTGTCTGGCAAATACAGCTTTATAGTGAATATTAAACAGGATCTTTCAGCTTAACGCTCTTTTAGGTCCATTCAGATATGTGCACCCCAGTTACAACTTCTTTTTGCCTTGCTAGGTGTGCGTTTGTGTCGTTAAGACCTGTCTGACTCTCCATGGCCTCCGAGACTACAACACACCATGCTGATCCACTTGGTATTCATGGCAGAGATACTGGAGTAAGTTGCCAGTTCCTTCTCCAGTGGGCCATAGCATACAGCTCCTGGTATTCCTAGGTGGTCTTCCATCCAAGTACTGACTGGGCCTAAGCCTGCTTGGCTTCAGGGTGGTGTGACGTCTTGGTCCCCCTACTGGAATCGAACCAAGGTCGCATCGGTGATAGCCCTGGATCCTAACCACTGGACCACCAGGGAACCCTTCCGTGCTGTATCCCAGGTCAGATTTTTGTGTCGGGTACACATACATACAAAAAAGTTCCTTTTACATTTTTGACCCTTAAATTAATTGAGGTCAACTCAATTGGTAGATCTTTAATTTATATATAAAATAACTATTTTCAAGGCACTTCCAGTTTAAATATTTAATTACAAACACAATTCCACTTATTTTTGGTTATTTTATTTTTTTAACAAAATGAGACCTTTTCTGGCTCACCTTAATTAACATTTACACTATTTACTATTGAAAAATGAGTGAAAACCAAAGAAAAAAAAAAACATACCTGTGCAAATTTAGTAGCAACATATCCCCAGCGGATTGATGGATTCCTAGAATAAAAGATGGAGAATTAGTCTGGGTCGCTGGTTGGTAATTTATTATACTCTACAAGTCCTGGCGCTTCCTTACCTTGGATAATTGTCTCTGTAAATGAGTGTTGGAGCAAACAAGAAATACAGGTACTGGTTGACTTGTGGGATCAGAGGAGCAGCTGAAACAGAGAAAACAAATGTCTTCAGTATCTGTACTACTTCCATAAAAGGGCAGCCAAAACTACTGAAGGGGCCACTGTGGCCAAAAACCTCCTGGCAATTCATAGAAGATCAACTCACAAAAGAAAATCTGACAATAAAGAAGAAGAATTGTGCAGCAAAAGTTAAAAACTGTAAGGAAACACAAGGATCAATTGTTCGGTACTCACAAGTTTTCTCTTTCACAGATGTCCACACCCGAGGAACATTCTCTCTAACGAACGAGTGCGCCTTCATAATGAGCCGGACCTAGAACAACACAAATTAATGTTAATTACACAACTTGCTATATATATATATATATATATATATATATATATATATATATATATATATATATATATATATATATATATATATATATATTTAATAAGGCAATATAAAGATAAAAAAAAGTTATAAAAGAAAGGAGAGGAGCGACACACTCTTGACATCTGCTCTTTAGGCCGAACTTGCCCTTTAAAAATGTTTTAAGGTTAAAAAAAAAAAAAGGGACAAAATCTACTACACAAGCTAGGAACCAGCCCCACACTGATGAGTGGCAGTAACCTTGAAACAGCTGTCTGTGAGGTATGTTTCCTGGCTTGTGTATAATCCACCATTTACAGTTCATCTAGATTAAAAAATACTATTAAATTGTAATAGAAATTACTATTAGAAAAAAAAAAAAAAAAAAAAGATTTGAACCTGTATTTACCACTAGGCTATGCATCTAAATGCTAAAGGAGGCCCATTAAGAGTATTCTGGTTTACGCTACTACTAAATATATTGTTGCTACTAAGGATTTACCTGTTCCAGAATAACGATGAATCTAGATGCTGGGGGCAAGTCATAGTGCAAAACCACAAAGGCTGGGCCGAATCCAAGAACAAGCATCTGAAACATCATGAAAAGTAATACGAACAGAACCGTCCGTATGTTGCGATGAGAAGAGGATCTGAATCCTCGAGCCCATATATGGAATAGGTAATATGGAGTAATCAACGTGCTCAAGAACATGCACAGCCACGTGGACACCACAATGGGAAACTTGCCAAAGGCGTACACCAAGAGGTCAAACTCCAACACCAGCCTGTAAAAGAATGGAGGTAAAGAAAATAATGTATTCAAATAATGCATTAATTTATTATACACAGACAGAACTGTTTAGAGGTGGATGCCTCATCAGTGTGAGGTTGGTTCTGTGCATTAGATTCCATGGGACGGGGTATACCACAGCAATCATTTAGTAATGCAAAAAAACTCACACTGATGAGAGGCATCAACCTCAAAAGGTTTTTTGAGGCCAATAAAAAAATATCATGATTATTTTAATTATTTGTGAGCCAAAATTATTTTATTATTTTTCTTTTGAAAAAGCAAAGATCAGTAAATGTAACAGAGGAGAAAGTTATGCAGTAATGGAGAAGTTTAAGGGGTTAAGAATTTCTGAAAGACAGACAAATTCACATGATGGCGTGTTTATCTCAGTATTAGATGGACAAGTCAAGGCATTCAGGCTAATAAACAGAAAGACTGTATCATAAATGTACATGTAGTGTATCTGATAGATACACATGCCAAGGACAGCTGAGCAGCGTTCACAACAAGCCCAAGGCCGAGCCGTCCCCCTAACAAGAAAAGGTTATATACCGAGCTCCAGACTCAGGGCCTGCCTAGAATGCCAACACTGGAGACCTGGAGCGGTGCCCGCAACTAGAGGCCTAATCTGGCACAAGTATGATCTATGGACGAAGGTGATAGCTACAAGAAGGGTTTAATTGTACAATTATTGTCATACACTTCACAATAATAAGTACATTCTTATTTATATCCCTAGGAATCAAACAGGATAAGGTCAGGAAGGCAGCAATGGCCATTATTGAGGAGAATGCCTTGATTTATGATTACTTATTTCTTGCTAAAGCCTTTCTTTGCTGCTTTTGCTTGTGTATTTTTAATACAAGCGTTTCCTGTTTTTAATATTAAAACAAACTCCCCAAAGTGTTTATTTACATATTTAAAACAACAGTTTAACAACAAGTGTTTACACACGCTGTTTTTACTCAATGAAACCTTCCAAACAGTCTCTACTAAGTACATAATAATAATAATAATATTATTATGCCTTATTTGTAACAGGAAAACATAGACTGTAACACTATACATTGGTTAAGTAAGAGGTAAAACAATATTAACACAATAACGTTAGGTTTAAATATGCAAACTTAGGTATTTTTTATTTTAATATTAAAAAAAAAAAAAAAAAAAAACACAGAACCCTCTAAGTTGCTTTAATTAAAACGGACATTGAACAAAATTCTTATTTTCATGCATTTAAAAGATTGTGCTTTATATGTTATCAAAGCTGTGTTTTGTATGAAAAAAAAAAAAAACGGTTTAAACTCCATCAAGACCAACAGCATATGCACAGAGCACATGTACATCTGTAGATTTAAATGGCAGACAAGTATGACTCGTACATATATTTCTGCTCATTGGTTGATTTAATCCGTTTTTTTCTACTTTTAGAGCTTTATTTGCAAAAAAGAAAACACACAGCAGAACATTATCACATAACCTTTTTTCAGATACAAAGAAACATTTTTTTTTCAATGTCCCGTACGCTCGTCCTTTAATAGTCGGCACTTCACTACTCTGAAAATAAAAAACAAACAAACTTGGCACTACTCACCTGCCCTGGTCAAGGCAATCCATCACCAGCGTGCTGAGGATGAACAGTATGAGAAGAGCAATAAACATGTGGTAGATGGTACGGAAGTGATTCACCTCAAAGAGTTCACTGCAAAAATAAAGAAAACGTCATTATGTCTCTAAACTAAACCCAGACGGTCAGGGACAATGGCTGCTAGCCAGATAAGACTGTAGCCCTTGTGCCTGTGTGTGCGCGCGCGCGTGCATATATAAAATACACTTGTGCTCCCATTTGACAGTCTAAAAATAAGTTAGAAATGTATTGCCTCAGAATTCCCAGAAATACAGTTATTGCATTGCACTCTGGGAAACCAGGTGGGGATATGCAAATGAGCCCATAATGCATTTCCGTTTAGGCATACACCTGCTGTATTACACAGTTTTGTAACATAGAATAGGATGGATTATGCACGAGCCAGGAGACCTATCCACAGACAGCTGTTTCGATCTGATGGACCACCACCACCACATAAATTTAGCCTACGGTGACCAATATATATATATATATATATATATATATATATATATATATATATATATATATATATATATATATATATATATATAATAAATAAAAATATTGGATCCGGACTAAGAGCATAAGTAAGCAGGATAAAAGAAAATTTATACATATCGTTTTTAATTAGAAAAAATAATAATAATAAATTTGATAACTTAACTGGATCCTAGAGGGATCAATGATACATTGGTGGACTACTGTTGCATCTATTGATGTGACTTTCTGCCTTTGGATTGGGAAATCGTATTCAGGTATCAAACTAAGGCTCTTGGCTTATGCCTGTTCCCTCCTCCTCCACCCTTCCATGTAGTGATAACTACAAAACATACACACCCCATCATCCAGCTCTCAGGGTGTGATGTAACAGACACAAAATGGATTCCTGTACTCAGAAAGTCAGATTATGTTTTATATCCATGGCTTGCACAACCGTGAATATTGTTATTTTGGTAGAACTTAAGCTCTCTTCCATGCTCAGAGAGCGGTGTAATTTGTTATAAATTTGGCCCCTAACTTTCAAAAAGTTACTGTAGATGATATAAGCTTTACCAAGGCCTTCCAATAAGTTACAACTCTCGCTTCTTCTTTTTCTCCTTAGTTTCTCCCCTTTTACTCACCCAATCCATATACGGTGAATGTTTATTGTATTTATGAATACAAGGAAAGACAAAAAAATGGCTACATGCAGTTCAGGGCCTGTTACTCACTGCTAATATGAATGAGCACTTACTCAAGGAGCGAACGTCTTGACATAAAGAGTTTGCCATGCTCAGGAGGTGGCCTCAGTCCCCTGCAAGAAGAAAACAATTGGAAATTAGCTAAAAAGTATAAAAAGCTGTTGGTTAGTATCAGTGCAATGATACAATACATTGGTGTGTTATAGAAGCAAACAGTATAAGCCATGAACTCCTTGGTATAGTAAGTGTTTCACAACAGCTGGCCCCTCAGAACTTATGTACTGGTCCTCAAGGACACACAGAGATACCAAAAATCTGTCACAGTTATATATTATGGAAGAACACATCTGCGGTTTAAATGTGCAAAACTAGATGAATAAAATCATAGTATCTATATACTATAAACATGTTCTGGATCTCAAAAAGGTGGTCGATGACAAGATCTAAAAAAAAAAGAGAGTGATTGCCACTGGCATACTGCACCTTATGTAGAATCATATCTTATAAGATGCAATGGTTTGGATTAGCCTTAAAACTTCTAAGATAATAATAATAATAATAATCATTAACAACAAGAATAAAACAATATTTTGTACAAAGTGAAGTCACAGCAGCCCATAATTAATCCTTAGTTCTTCCAGAGGTAGCTGCAGCTTTTGGTTCCCATTCTGCTTCCAGATTAGGTGGCATTGTAACGTGTTGGCATTACCAATACTACAAAGTAGTAGCAATCAGTGTGGTAATATCTCTCATCATGTTTCACCAACAATAGGACTTCAGGAGAACTTAAGGGGTATTAAAGATCTGCAGTTACCAGCTACCAACTGGATGGATTAAACGATTAACCAAGTACTGTGGTAACACTGTCTAAAAGATTGTTTTGCGCTTTTTTTTTTTTTTTTTTAAATATACCTTAATATTTTCACATCCATCCAAACAACACTGCTCTTTAATATAAGACTGTACATGTCTGAATAGTAAGTAAGGAATTTAAAAAAGTGTAGCTCACTTCTACCTACCGAATAGTGCACTATATTCCAAGATTTGTAAATGACGACTAATAGTCTGCTCCTATTTAACATTAATGGCTACACTACTCTAGGTACCCTCCTGAGTAATGTAAAACAGTTTTATTGATTCATTATAGACTATAATTGAACTGTCCAGCACTGTTAAAAAAAAAAAAAAAATGTAATATTCTTTAAATTGTTTAACTAAAATATTTTGCCTATTATTTACTCTAGTAAAACCATTTCTTGATGCTGGAATGGACCTGGTCTAAGGCAGATGGTGAGGGAGAAAAAGAGAAACATTTTTATAAAAATGTATGGGAATTGATATGGCCACTAACCTAAACAAAAAAAAAACAACATGGATGAACATACTTTCAACACAGGCGTGGATATAGAAAGTTAATACAGAAGCTGCTGTACCTGACTTTGTGCACGTCATTTTCCCCAATTCTTTGAGAGGTTGTAGCACTTTCCAAGACACTTGATTCCTCTATCAGGTTGTTCACAAACTCATTAAAGTGGATGTCCACTTCTTTCATCAATTCAGTTTTCAGAAGCTAATCCAAAGTTAGATAAAAAATAAAAAAAGAAAAAAGAAAGAAATACATAAAAGTAGGATAACAGGCAGAACTCAGGAATGGAGGGTCCTAGTGGACATATGTGTTTATATATGTAATAATACATCTGTGTTCACATTCTAAAAACAAGTTATTACACTAATATATATATATATATATAAACTGTAAATGGGTGGTATTGGACACATCTTGACATTGTAAAGCTTTTAAAATAGTTAATTAAACTGAACAAATATTAATGTAAAAAAAGAACGTGAATGCAAATAAAAAAACAATCTTTTTTTTTTTTTTTATTTAAAAGAAAAAACAAAAACAAACTAACTTTAAAGCTTTAACTCTACAAATGGCAGTGGTTGGGTTAAAGTTTCACAGATATGGGGCTGGGGCAATGAGTTTACCTCTGCTTTCCGCTTCAGTTCCATTTTCCTGCTGATCACATGCTCCAAGTCTACACGTCCTGTAAGTAGAAGAATAAAAACATTAGTCAGGTCACCATGCTCTGGAAAACAGCAAACAATCCAGAAGTAAACAGGCGATTTTCAAAGGGAACAAAGCCATTTGGAGACTCTACAATATTTACGGAGTCTACCCAAAAACACATAGGGAGAGGAAGTCTGGTAAACAGGAACAGAAAGCTGCTATTAAAGGGAACAGCGCCCAAACTGATTAGGACTGAATGTGAACTAAACAATTCAAGTGCTTGCTTAAAACACCATTGTACAATAAAAACAATGGCTTTTAAATAAAAACGATATGCATATATTTTCTTTTTGTTTAAACTTTGTAACGCTAGTAGTTCTACTTTATAGCTCTAACTTTTATAGGTTTCTGGCCGACATGCTATGCTGCTCAGCCCTGCTTCTAATTTGAGGTAGAAGACTTCTGCTGTGGGCTCTAGTGTCTGACTGGTCTGATCTACACCAGCCAAATACCCGGACAAACAGCAGGAAGTAGGCTACAGGTGCCCCTCCCCGAATTATTAAAAAGGGGCATGGCTAAGCAGCATAGCACGTCGGCCAGAATCCTATGAATGTAAGAGTTTTAAAAGAGAACTACAAAGTTTACACATTATAAAGTCTATGCATGTATGTACTGCTCATTTGCATAAACAAAACATATTTCTGATTTGTAACCCATTTATCTAAAAATAAAAATAAAAAGGGGAAGTTCCATTTAAACACAAGTTGCTCTTATATGAAAAGAGTATACTTGTAAAAGTTCAACCATAAGTGAAGGAATTATAGCACTTGCTTTTTAAGGTTCACAAGACCTCTCTGTCAAGTGATGTGAGCTGCTGCAGAACACAGAAAAATAATTATAACCGCTCAGAATTCTAAGTGACAGGGACAGAAATGGATTGTAATGGCGACTGCTCAGACATGGAGTAGTGACTGGCAAACTACTTCCAAAACTTTTACATATACCTAGTCTTCTCTAGTTGTCTTCTTCAATGTAAAATAACTAAGTTTAGGTGGAACTGGTACTGTAATTTCCAGTAACCATTCACACAGATGAAGATAAAAAAAAAAAAAAAATTCTAATTTCCTTCCCTTGTGTCATGTGCAGATTGTGCTGTGACAGCAAAACACCCACTGCACAAAGTAATAGTATTTTATTTCTGATACTGCTGCGGTACATTTGGCTCAAGTCACATGGTTTTACTGAAAAACAGGGTATTTTGATTAACTCCTGATAAACTTTGCTGTTGTGAATTAATGTAATACAGTCAGTTACAAACTGGCAACACTTTTCATTAGCCATTTATTGTCCCCAAAGGAATTCCTGAGAAATTCAGCATGGCTTATACATCTCAATGTGTTCATGTTTTGTGAGAGTGCTTAACAAAGGTGTGTGAGTGAACCTAAGCGCATGATAACATTGAGGTACATTTTTCCTCATCAGTGAATCAAAGTAGCTAATTTATATTCAGAAGACAGTCGACTACATAATCCAGCAAAAACAAAGCTGAATATCTCGGGAATAACTGAATTTTGACAGTTTTTCAAATACCAATCTGATTTTGTGGTGGCTGAGTCCCTTCAAAGAGACATAGAATCGGTCTTTGTCTGGCATGCATTACAGAAAGGAGAGAAAAAAAAAAAAGGTTGCAAAAAGACAAAAAAACTAAATAAAATCACGTAAGTCTTATGTGAATCCCCAGATACATAGCAGGAGGGGTAAGAGGGCAGGGAAGGGACATGAGAGAGGGGGAGGATCTGATGCCCTTGACCAGGGATGTTTGCGACTATCTGCTGTAAACAGTCTGTAAAACGTACTCTGCAGGTCTAATTATTTTATAATAGGATTTGAACTTAAAATTTCCTTACTTTACTAGAAGGAAAGAAATTAAGATACCTCTGCATGCATATTTTATAAGCTTTGGAGTTTTAATGGATTCTGGAGTTATTATGGGTCAGACTAAATGGAGGAATCCATGACAGTTGCTCATAGTGAGGTCACCCACACGAGTCACTACAGTGAGAAGTTCAGACAAAACACCAACAGTAACGGGTCCACGTCATGGGAAGTGAGTAAGTCAGATCCACATGACATGGAGGAGAGAAAGGTTTAGTTATATATAGATCTTGCATAATAGGTACAAGACGTCTTCCAGTTAATTTAAAGTGATACAATTATTATCCATGGTCAGGATAACAATATGTGCTGTCCAGGGTCACTACAGTACGTCTGGACTAAAGCAGAGTAACCCAGATACACTTTTTCTTAACTTCCTATTTAATTTATGATAAAAAATAAATAAATAATAAAAAATAAAAAAAATCACATTCAATCATTTATACTAATTAAAAAAAAAAAAATGGACCACTGTACAATGGGAGAATAATAATAAAAAATGAATATATATATATATATATATATATATATATATATATATATATACACACACACACACACATATATATTTTTTTTTTTATTACACATACATTTGAAAACTTTGAGTCTGATTAAAAGTATAATTAGGAAGAAACATCATAAAGCCAAGCCATTTAATTTGTAGAAACTATTTATAATGCCTTTGCTGGACCCTGGAGGCATCCATAATGCTTTGGTGAGTGTGTAGATCTATAGTTGCATCAGTTGATGCAAAATTTCTTCTTCTATGCCTATAAGCGGGAAGGGGTGTGTAGTGATTTTCAATCTGATATAATTATCTAAAAGATCATTGACTTCTCTATGTTCCTTCCACTGATACATAAACACACCATCATGATCTAGATCTGAGGAAGTGATGTAACAAACACTAAATGGATTCATATGTTCACAAAACAGAATTTGTAAAAATGTGTATGATCTCTTAAAATGTTTTTTTTTGCCAATGGGTTGTACAGATAGTAATGTTATTAGTTTATTCTCACTTCACAGACAAGTGCCATTTTTTTTCTTGCCCCACAATGGCCCTTTAAAATAAAAATGTCTCATGGTAGTGTCCATTTAAAGTAGCAAGTGACAAGACCCTAAATACAGCTGGTACCTTGTGCAGGTTGTCGGCGTTTCAAAATACTTGGTACATTTTGCAATCATGTTAGGATAATAAAAGGTTGGGTAATAGAGTTACCAGTTAGAGGGAACAAGATAAAGAAAGAAATCTGAGGTAATGAGCTGTAAAGACAAGATACTATTTGCATGAAGATACAGGGATAAGGGGATTGTAAATGAGTAATATGAGGCAAGATAAACTACTATAGGGATGGGCAGTCCTGAAAGACATTCCTAGCAGGGTCACGATTGTGTATAATTATAATCACACACACACACACAAATACAATTTGATTCCTCTACTGGATCTTGAAAGCTGCTCAGCAAGAGCAGGGCTTGCAGTTACTGTTATGAGCTGCCTGCTCCTGAACATGTGTAGGGGGGAGTGGGTAGGTATCAAATTCCAAATTTCAACACCAATGATTTAACAAATCCTCCCTCCCTTATCCCATCCCTAGAAAATAATTGCTCTCAGGCTACAAGATACCTGAAGTGTTCAAGTCAGACAAGATGGGAAGTCTATACGCAAAAAAACAGAATCTTCAAGAATTCAGATTTTCTCCAAAAAAAAATTCTATGACTAATGTTATTAATTTCCTGTGGACGCTTTTGCTAAAGCATCTGAGATTTTTCCTAAAATGTAGCAGAACAAAAAGGCAAAAATATAAATTTGCATTAATTGTGGTTTATAGATCCAGTTTAGTCCTAACATTTTTAGCATTCAGTAAGAAGGTCATGTTTTAAACATAATAGGGGTGGAGACAAGTGTCTCAGTGTCACCATCTCACATTAAAATACTAACTTTATTTAAAGGGATATAGAAGGTTTCTGGATATTACTAGTAATATAATATACCCGTGTATCCATTTACTTTTATGTACTTTAAATTGTATTAAAAAGTGCTTATAAGCTCCTAATAAAAACATATCACCTGCTGTGGGACTGCCCTCTGCAGCTCATGAAGACTGTACTTTATGTGCAGTGACATACTAAACAATCAGTGACCATCTCTTAGCAACATTCTGCCGAGTGGTGGTCCAGGATAGGCCAGGACAGGGGTGGGCAAGTTCGGTCCTGGACAGTCCCACACAGGCCAGGATTTGAGGATCTCCCTGCTGCGTACAGGTGATTTAAGCGCTTTTTCGGTCATCCTGATTGACTCACCTGTGCACAGAAATTATATCCTCAAATTCTGACCTGTGTGGGTCTCTCCAGGACCAAACTTGCCCACCCCTGGGCTAGGACACTATGCTGCACATCTAGCCCTATAGAGCCTGTGTCTTCATGAGCTGCAGAGGGCAGACCAATACAGGGACTATTTGTGAGATTTTAGACAGAGCTTAGAAGCACTTCTTAATAAAAAAAAAAGGTGTATAAAAGTAAATAGGTACCCAGGGATGTTATATACCTTGTAAAATCCAGAAATCAAATGTAAAAACTCTTAAAATCCGTATTTTTCAGCACTCACACTCAGCTGGGAGTTTTGTAATAAAATGCTGACAAGGTAACAAACATCCTACAAACAACCTTCCTGTTTGTTCAGGATACACCACATGACCCCAGGACATAGCATCACTTACCATTACTCAGGGACTTGTGCGCCAGCTCACTTCCTTCACATCTTCTTACATGATCTACTTTCTCCGAAGACGAATGTTTGGGACCTGACCTGCGACTGCGCATGACGCGACCCTCCTCATCTGCCATAGTGACACCCTAATAAGAGAGAAAGAGAGCCCGGTCAAATACAAGAAATACACATAGGCTATTTAGAGTAATATCAGGGGTGGAAATAAGGAATAAACTCATTTTTTGTGATGAACTCAGTACAGGATGTGATTATGGGAAGTTCTGAACATGTGCCACTAAGCAAATATTGACAAGCCTCTGGCTGCCAGCCTGCCCGGGGAGTTATACCCAGTCTGCAAACCGTGGCATTAAGCCATAGAATGAAAGTTATACTGCGAGTTACCACTAAATATACGCTTCCGAATACCAAGTGTAATAAGTGTATCATTCTGATATCCCAGGGTAATAAGACTAAAGCTGGAAAACAAACACACCGGGACGTATATTTACACAGGGAAATATATACAAAATGTAGTATTTATACTACACTTTTTTTAAACTTTTTTTTTGTTTTATAAATTAGCAAAAAGGTCTTTTATTAAATTGTTTTTGTTGAATTTGAGAGTTTGATTTTTTTCTTAAACTTATTTTTTGACATTCACACTTGATCACAAAATGTACAAATATATATATATATATATAAAACGTACTACTCAGCTCTGAAGGTGTGTGAGGGCCAAAAAACACGCTACAGCAAATCACCATCCAAACGAACCAGGGGGCTACCAGATGTGTGTCTTAAACTAAAGTATTGCTAACCCTATTGCGTATGAGGCTCCGAAGCTAATGGCTAATCACTGCACCCATGCCGACGAGGGATCATCATCAGAAACAGCTTCAATTTGCACAACAGTATCAAAATTGGACCTTTTTCTGATTGGCAAAGGGCTGCCTCCTCTGAGGAGTCACGTTTTCTGTTGGCGTGTCAGGCGTGAAAACCTCCAAGAACAAACACTATGCAACCATTGTTGGAAAAACAAAAAGCTGGTGGTGGCAGCGTTATGGTCTGGGTCCACTCAGACCTTTGGAAGGCACTCTCAACCGATTGGGTTATCTATCCATCCTTGCAGATCAATTACAACCATACATGTTGACTTCCCTGGAGTGGACCACCATGTCATATGGCCAGAATTGTCTGAGTGTTTGGAGGAACATGACAAAGACTTCCAAGTACTTCTCTGGCCAACAGATTCCCGTAGACTTGAACCCCAATGAGCACCTGTGGGACCACCTTGATCGCCATGTTTGCCGTATAGATCCTCCACCACGCACTCTTCAGCAGCTGTCGGATGCACTGCAGTCCAGATACCCTTGCCAACCTTCCTGCATTTTATTGACTCACTACCACACTGTCTAGCTGCACACTGTGATTATTCGGGATATGAGCTGGTGGTCATAATAATGTGACTGGACTGTGTGTATACTTATATACAAAAATACACATGTGAGGTAGCTGTGAGTGTCCAGTAATATAAATGAATATCAGAGTATTGAAGTATAAAGTGATACCTTTTTTATTGGACAAACATTATATAGTCAAAATGACAAGCTTTCAAGCTTTTATTTGAAATTAGAAGAAGCTTGTAATTTATAGTCATTTCAGGAAAATATATTTTTGTACTTTAAATGCAATAAATCCTTTGGTGAAAGCAGACTCGTATTGACTGTAAAAGTTATCACTTGGAAAGAGCTCAATTTTTTTTTTCCCCATGGCTCTTCATGATACTCATTTTAATAATGCCTTTAGAGGGCTCTATAAAAACTCTATGAAGACTCATTTAGCTTTGATTTGAACATACTATGGAAAACATGAAAATGTCTCCACTGGCTTTATAAACATGACAAGGATCTTGTGAGGTTAAGGTGCCCTATTATCAAGAAGATAAACGAAGTTCACAACAGGGACAAGTGATATCACCAAGTGGAAGACATGGTGTGATTGAGTAATAATTATCATTTCACTTCCTTGGCACGCGTTGTACTATCAGAACACAAATCACATACAGGGCTGAACATTTCTCTATGCGATCCTGTAACAATTGGTAGCAGATATACATGTATACTATGTACATGTATTTCATCCCACACATACAGTATCTAACAAAATCCTGTCTTTTCCATCTAAAAAACATATCCAAAATACGCCATTACCTTACACAAGACACTACTAAGATTCTAATACACTCTCTCATCATTTCTCAACTTGACTATTGCAACTCGCTCCTTGTTGGCCTACCCATCACTCGCCTCTCTCCACTTCAATCCATAATAAATGCCTCTGCCAGACTCATCTTCAGTACACATCGTTCAGTGTCGGCAGCTCCTCTTTGTCAATCACTTCACTGGCTTCCCTTAGGGTCAAGATTTTAAACTTTATTCTGGAGGCTAACTTATAAAGCCCCCAACAACAGCGCACCTCCATAAATCTCTGTTCTCATCTCCAAATACTCCCCCACACGCCCTCTTCGTTCTGCTAACGACCTTCTTCTTTCTACCACTCTTGTCACCTCCTCTCACTCCCCCCTCCAGGACTTTTCTTGCGCTGCCCCTATTCTCTGGAACTCCTTGCCTCGCTTCACCAGACTATCCTCCTGCCTTAAATCCTTCAAAACATCAATAAAAATGCACCTCTTTAAAGAAGCCTATAACCTTCCTCACTAACATGCTCAGCACTACTCTCTCCCTACTTTAACCTTTAGATTGTAAGTCTGCGAGTTTCAATCCTGCGCGGTGCTTTAGGGAAAGAGCTATGGACACTGGATTCCAAGCTCAAAGACAGGGCCATCCACTCTTTGCAATGTGTGAATCTTGAACTTGTCATTGCCTGTAACTTAATTTATGTATAGCGCTACAGAATATGTTGGCGCGTTACAAATAAACGATGATAATAATAATACTAACCAATTGCCCTTCAAAAATTATGGTATAATATATGATCTGCTCAGTCTCTCCCTCCCCAATAAATTCAAGTAAATAAGAAAATAAAACATCAAAAATAAGGTAAAAAATTGCATTCCATCCCATTCTTCCTAGCATTCCCATGTAATGCTCATACAGTTGTAGGAGCAGGAAGTGTCCAGACATGCGCTGTTGCTCATGGTATTACTGATGATATCATGGTGGACCCACATACACAGTCATCACGGATATGAGTGTTACAGCGCACCACCAAACAGATCCTTAATACAAAACTATATAACACTAGCGACTTGCCCGTCAAAAAATGACAGCAGAAAGATTGTAAGGCAGGTAATGTTGTTTGTGTGCAAAATTAATTGTTTTTTAAGATTCTTGGGCGCTGATTGCAAGCCTCGAGCTGAGCACCTTCGGCGCTCATTGCGAGGCTCTTGGTTGTTTTTGTGCTATGAGCAGCGTTGGTGTTTTTTTTTTGGTATGGCAATGAATAATTACGAAAATAAGAAATGAATATACTTTACCTATTGTGAAGTAATATATTCAGCATTGTGTTGAAGAGCTGGCAATCTGTTTTCATGTTGCTGCAGCATCAGTGCTGTAGAGCTGCTGTGTAAGTGTCATGAATGTGTGTACTGTAAATAGTGTGCGTGCGCGAGGCAAATCCGTTAGGGTAGCTGTGTACCTCCGGATTGTGTAAGTTAGAGTTCTAAAATGGCGCCTAATGTGTGGTATGCGGCTGTGACTAATTTTGTTTTCGGATGTCGTCTGACTTTTTTCGAAAATCCATGTGTTTGGTGATGTTTTGCGTGTTTATGGTCCTTCAGCCTCGTTTTCGTTTTGTTCAGCGGCCATTTTTTCTGCTCGCTTAGGCGATTTTCGGTTGTCTAAACTCTTGAATTTGGACTTAAATCGAGATGTAACTTTACTTGCAGAGGTCCTGGGTGCCTCCCCTTGCCGTGGGTAAGCATGTTATGTGTTTGTTGTGTGTATTTCTTGTGTTTCTAATGTTTTTCTCAGGTTGCGTCCTTGTTTTCGGATCTCCTAAGTCTTTTTCTGAAAATCCGTAGGTGTTTGGTGGTGTTTTGCGTCTTGCCTTGTTTTTTTTTTTTTTGGCAGTCATTTTTTCTCTCTGCTTGGGGGATTTTCGGGTGTCTAAACTCTTTTATTTCGAGTTAGATTGAGGTGTAAGTTCATTTTTCGAGGTCCTGGGTGCCCCCCCTTGCTGTAGGTAAGCTTTTTATGTATTTGTTGTGTGTATTTATTGTGTTTTTCATGTGCGCGGGTTTCGGGCGTTAAGGTTGTATTTTTGCGAGGTCGTAATGGGTTGTAACGCGTCTTGTATTTTTGTGTCTTCGCCGCTCCTTGCCAGCAACTGCGGACCTCGCTTTGCGAGGGCCACAGGCTTGCTACACGAGCCTGCAGCGTTAGCAACGGCCCGCTTGCTCACAACTATATATGTGATTTCAACATGCCCAGCTTCTGATTTTGGATCCCCGATTTATCATAAAGAGGATATGAAAACTCCAGGGGAAGCAGAAACTATATGAAACTGGGTGGGCCAGCCCCCCTCCAAAACTTAAGATTAGAGGTCACAATAGTGCTGTTCCCCTCCCACTACCCTTGGAAAAAAGTTGCTACTCAACCCCGGCAAGTAGCTCGGGTTCATAAACAGCTTTGTGTTCCTTAGGCCAGTAATGATACTGCAGCTTAGGACAGAAAAACAAAATGTGGCACATTTGCCAGAAAACAGCAGGATACATACTTTGTTTTCTTAAAATGTGAATGTGCAACATTCAGTTGGTTTGTGCAAGATAGTGTGCACACAAAGGTAGAATTACCCAATGTTGACATGACATTCAGCTGGCAAACCAAGATAAGCTGGTGCAGTTGGTACTGCAATAATACCCTTTTACAGAAAGTATTGTGCAGAAAACATTGCTTTTTTATTTTATCATATCCTGATCATCAAATATGAAGAAACAAATGTAAATATGGCACAAAACTGCCTATTACAATGAACTGCTTACTCAATAATACAGGTAGGATTACAAGGTTTCTGTTCAATGAGCACAGATTCCCACAATTGGACTGTAGTCTGTGGTAGGTAAGAAAAATAAGATATCAAATAAAATGTATAAAAGCACATAAAACGTGCTAGGAATTAGATTATATGGTTTACAAATGAGGATATACTCCAGTGTAGATGGGTATTTATGACCTATTGCAGGGTCCTGGATTGGGCGAGAGGTGGAATTGTTACCATAACAAATTGAATAATGTTAATCTCGACTTTAAGAGAAATTCCTGGTGCCTAACACCTCCAGATTTTTTATAAATTCCTTAAATAAAGTCATAACAAAATTGAACACAGAAATGTATATTGCAATATACAGTATATTGTTTAATGCTTAATAAAGTACATTATAATTTATTAGACAGCGGACATGGCCCACCGCTCAGCAATATTCCAGTCACCCTTCAACCAAAAAAAAGTTTAAGGGCATCTATTTAAAAGTTTGCACCATCTACAAGTTACAAAATGTTCAGAAACTCAGTACCATTTGGATAATGAGCTAAAAATGGACTTTTATCAAAAAAAAATTGAAATTCAGAAAGAAAAAAGGCAATATGTACCGCAGCTATTAAACTTTTAAAGTTGAAAATCAACAATATTATATATGTAATTAAATTACTATGCAAAGTGATGGTGTTGCACATTTCATTGTAGTGATTAAATATTCAGGGGAAATGAAACAAACAAGTGGATCATGCTGGGATATATATGTGGGGTTTGAGTGGAATTTTAATAAGGAAACCACCACAGTGGCGAAACAGCTGTTAGGCTTTTTAGCAAAAAGAGTTACTCAAGCAAGTTCTGTTATTATGGATATAATAGACGTACTTGTGAGGTTCCATTCAGGAATTGTATTGCTTAGCCCTTCCTAATACCCTCTCGGAAACCTCACAAATACATCTATTGTATCCATAACACAACTTGCTAGAGTAACTTATTTTGCAAAAAGCCTAACAGCCGTTTCACCACTGTGGTGGTTTCCTCAGAAGCTATTTGTAAGAAATGTATTGAAAATGGACAGCAGAGCACGTCCAAACATGATACTACATGTCTAGACAAATTATATGATTTTACTCTACCCTATTTCCCCCTTTGTTTTCAATTATAGGACTTTCAGAAATGCTCATACATGCATTTTTTTCTTTTTCCTTCTATTTGAAGTAGGATATTTATTAATCTTTGGGGCTGCTGTTGGTGGATCCTCCTGCCTGGAAGGCTCTCTGAGATCATAGGACTTAGCTTCTATGCTATCCATTGCCATAGACTCCCTCCTATTCCCCTGCACTGGTTCAAGTTTAAAATTAAATAAAGTGACTTTTTAGGTTTAATTTTTTTGTTCAGACAAGTACCACATAATATTTAATGAGATATCATGCCAGATCCCCATTCATATTTTCTATTTACACTAAGAGGACAATACATACATGTTTACCTGTGTACTTGGCTCATTTTGGGCATCTTATCTCGGAGCCTGCAGATAACAAGTGGATTTAAAAGACCAATTTTTGGTCTAAAAATGGGCCTTTTATATTTTACGTTCTGTTTTCCATGAACAAATAAAATAAGAGAGAGAGAGACAACATAAGACCAGTCCAAATAGCTTCAAGTCTCATTCATTTGGTCTAGGAGTTGTGACTGCAGCCTCTATATTACAGTAAGGGGCAATACACGTACGTGCCCCTGTATATCTGGCTGAATTAGGCAATTTAATCTATGAATTGGGACTGCACAGTATATATATATATATATATATATATATATATATATATATATATAGCGCCTCTAAAAAAAGTTAAAAAAAATTAGTGTCACACACAATATGGGATTTATGCCTTAAAAAATATTTCCTCCCATGAACAAATCAAATACTAAAAAGAGACAATAATAGATCATGTTAAAAAGACTCAAAGTTCATTAATTTGTGACTGTCGCTGCGATATTACAGTAAAGGAACCATACATACATGTCTGTAAATACCTGGCACATTTGGGGCATTTTCTTCAGAGGGTGCTGCCAACAAGAGATCATTTTAAAAGAATAGCACCATGTCCCATTCATATAATCTATGTGTATTCACAATAAGGGCACAGAACACGTCTCTATATTTTTACATGAGTCCTTTAAAGATCCTCAAATAATAAAGTGTGAGGTTAAGGATGTTTGGTCCAAAAGAGAAATTACATTCAAATGTATGTTTCCCAGGAACAAATCAACCACCAAAAAAGATCATGTTATAACACCAAGTCATGTGGGTCTAGGAATAGTGACTGCTGTCTATATATTATAGTATGGGAACAATACACACTCGTGTTCCTATATATTTGGATAATTTGGGGGCCCTTCCTCTTGAGGCTGCTACCAACAACAGATAATGGGGAAAAAAACACCAAGCCCCATTCATTTGAGTTATGAGTTGGGACTACAGCCTGTGTATTGCAGTGAGGGCTCAGCACACACTTATGTGTCCCTATATAAGGGCCCTTTAAAGATCCCACAATAAGAAAGGGTGACACACAATGTCAATAAGAAGTTCTGGTTCAAAACATGTTTCCTATAAACAAATCAAGAACCAACACAGAATAAGAGATCATGCAAATACAGCACAAGCCCCATTCATTTGGGCAATAGGTTGGGACTACAGTAAGGGCACAATCCACTCTCTTTAATCAGTATATATATATATATATATATATATATATACAGATCCCACAATAATAAGGGGTGGCACACAATGAGAAACCTGAATTTAACATGAACTATTCTGTTTCCCAGGAACAAATGAAGCACCAAAATAGAGTTAATAAGATACTATGGTCATAAGGCACAGAGTCCCATTCATTACAGTAATGAGAACAATAGACACACGTGTCCCTCCATATACTCACTCAGGGTCCTCTCTCCTGGTGGGGGGGTGTCTTGTTACCCTCTCCCCGGTCTCCTAGCTCCCCCTGAGGCTCTTGTTCTCCACAGTATCCCCCTGGAGCTCTTATTCTCCCCGGTCACCTGGCTCCCCTGTGGCACTGGTTCTCCTCTCCCTGGTTTCCTGCCTCCCTGCTCCTCTTCTGATGATGCTTCCCTTCCTGCTCCACTCAATGAAACCCACACGTCTGACTCATGGGCCCGCTCTGCCCAACAGCAGCTCCTACTCTATGGTACCGTGGGCAGTGTGTCAGTATGTGAGCTGCTCCTGTAGTTTTAGTGGGTTCAGCGCATGCGCACTGAAGAGGACTTGTTATTGCGCCTGCGCACTGTCCGCTAGGGATTCCATTATCTGTAGATCACTGTATTAATTAGTAGTATCGCCTTTCCGGTTTCTCAGATCTGACTAATCTCTAATTTATGAATGACAATGCTTGTAAAGGCAGGCTAATTAGTAGTTTCAATAAGTATTTTTAAATTGTATATATAAATATATATATCCATATCTATCTATGTATCTGTCTATTTATCTATCTATCTATCTATCTATCTATCTATCTGTATATCTATCTATCTATCTATCTATCTATCTATCTATCTATCTATCTGTATATCTATCTATCTATCTATCTATCTATCTATCTATCTATCTATCTATCTATCTGTGTATCTATCTATCTATCTATCTATCTATCTATCTATCTATCTGTGTATCTATCTATCTATCTATCTATCTATCTATCTATCTATCTATCTGTGTATCTATCTATCTATCTATCTATCCATCTGTGTATCTATCTGTCTATCTATCTATCTATCTATCTATCTATCTATCTATCTATCTATCTATCTATCCATCTGTGTATCTATCTATCTATCTATCCATCTGTGTATCTATCTATCTATCTATCTATCTATCTATCTATCTATCTATCTATCTATCTATCTATCCATCTGTGTATCTATCTATCTATCTATCCATCTGTGTATCTATCTATCTATCTATCTATCTATCTATCTATCTATCTATCTATCTATCTATCTATCCATCTGTGTATCTATCTATCTATCTATCTATCTATCTATCTATCTATCTATCTATCTATCTATCTATCTATCTATCCATCTGTGTATCTATCTGTCTATCTATCTGTCTGTCTATCTATCTATCTATCTATCTATCTATCTATCTATCTATCTATCTATCCATCTTTGTATCTATCTATCTATCTATCTATCTATCTATCTATCTATCTATCTATCTATCTATCTATCTATCTTTCTTTCTATCTATCTATCTATCTATCTATTTATCTATCTATCTATCTATCTATCTATCTATCTATCTATCTATCTATCTATCTATCTATCTATCTATCTATCTATCTATCCATCTGTGTATCTGTGTATCTGTCTGTCTGGCCATCTATAACTATGTATGTCTGTCTATCTAGCTAAACTATCTAAACTCATTTTGGGCATGGAGAAATGGGAATCAATTTCCCAAGCCCGCAAATGGTTTCACACCCGTAAATGGAAACAGGAGCACAGAGGAGGGAGGTGGGGGAAAAACACACAGGGGAGGGAAAGTGGGGAGAGGGTGGAAAGAGACACCGGTGAGGGAGTGGGGGGGGGAAGACACATGGGTGAGAGAGGGGGGGAAAGAGACACAGGGGAGGGAGATAAGCTGCTCATTGCGGGGCTCGCGGTGAGCCCCGAAAGGCGTTCATCACGAGGCCCGTAAAGTGGAAGGGGGAGGCTCGCAAGGAGCGCCTTTGGCGCTCATTACGAGGCCCACAATGAACGCAGAAGGGGTGTAATGAGTGCTTAACACCACTATAGCTTTAGCACATAAATATATATTTTTACCCTACCAAGATTAGTACCATAGAATACACAAAATAAATCTTTATTATTGATGCCATAGATAATAAAATGTAAAAAAAAAATCTATATAAGCAATAGGATCCCTAATCAAGGAATGAAATACAATATTTAGAGATAATAAAAACCCATATAATGTACAGGGCGAATAAATAATAAAAGGTAAAAATATGTATAAATATTGATAATAATAAAGTGCAATTTGTGCAAGATACGAATTCTGTGCAAAAATGGAATATCTTATATTCCATATGAATTTTCAATATGAAATTTGGGGTCCCCATTCATTATAGCGATGGAGGATATTAACTGCCTATGGTGCAATATGAGGTGGTAGAAAATGTTCTCTTAGAAATGATAGGGGTATTTAATACTTGTCACTTGTACTATTTATTTTAACAGTTATTATGTGTTTTTGAACCCTAGGATTCCAACTACAATGTTATGAGGGTTCTTTATTACGGTATATTCCATGAGTATGACAAATCAGGAGATTTATTCAAACCTGAAACTATTATGAAAACTATTATGAAAACATGGATACTTGGAATGCATTTGCTAGATACCCATATATATAGGGAGATTCAGAGATTGACATATTATGGGGATATGGGAATTACGGTTCACTATAATGAATGGGGACCCCAAATGGGACCTCATGATCATGTGAGGAAAAAAATGATAACTCAAAATCCTTTATGGGTTACATAATACTTATCTGATGCTTGCCCACTTGTGCTCAGTATAGATACCCGCCTGACCGGTTTCACTGGATATACCAGCTTCCTCAAAGGCTCAGTCCATGGATATATATAGGGAGATTCAGAGATTGACATATTATAGGGATTAATATTTATATCTATATGTATATAAATTTATTAAAACATGTTGTTTTATATTTATAAAGAGATTTAATCACATTGAAAATCAGACTAAGAAATTAGGACATTATCACTTTAAGCACTTTATTATATTTGCACTTTATAGAGTATCAATATTTTTATAGTATTGAAAAAAAATTAGTTTTATGTAGCACTTTAATAATATTAATAGTTTACATTAAATTATAGAATTAGAATACCATACTATAGCACTTACTTCATAATTCTGCACTAGATAATGATAAATATTTTTTACTTTTATTATTTATTCCCCTTGTAAATCATATGGGTTTTTATTATCTCTAAATAGTGTATTTCATTCTTTTATTAGGGATCCTATTGCTTATATATTTATTTTTTATTTTTTTTTATCTGTGGCGTTAATAATAAAGATTTATTGTGTGTATTCTAGGTTGCTAATCTAGGTGGCGTAAAAATATATTTTTCTTATGTGCTAAACGGACAGTATTATGTGCTAAACGGACAGTAATACAGTATCTTGAACTGCAACAATAGCCAGACCATTAACCCCAAGATGAACCTGCCCGTCCTGTTCTGCTGCCTTAAAGGAGCACTGTAGTTCAAGGAAACAATACTTGAAATATGTAACAAAGTAACAATTACGTTTATGAGTATATGATATCATCTTGTTTTTTTTCATTAATTCCTGAGAGCTGGGATTCAGGAGTCATGCTTTTTATATCTTTTGAAGGAGGGTGGGGGAGGAGGGAGAGGTTAGAAATAATTGTTATGTTTTTGGATTTGATTGAAACTGACACCCTTAAAAGCACAGATGTTGTTAGCTTCCTTGCATCAGATGCAAGTTCTGCTCTTCAGAAATGTAAATACCTCTCTCACTCATATAGCTTCCACTAGAGTATTATGAATGCCTCCAGGGCATGGGCGTAGGAGCCCCCAAAATTCTGGGGGGATAATTCAACTCTACTCCAAGGACAGAAAACAGGGGCGTATCTACCTCTGGTGCACCTGTGCAATGACCTGTTCTGGGGGGCCCCATTGCTGCTGCACACCCGAAAAAAAACTTTTTTTTTATTTCTGTGTTTAAATTCTCAATGCCCCTGCCCCCAAGGTATATAATATATATATATATATATATATATATATATATATATGCAAACTATATATGTATGTGTATATGCCAACCATATGTCTATATGCCAACAAAATCAAAGCTTTCATGGGAAAGACATACTGCTCCATAGCCCTCTAGTGACCAAATCTGGTAATGTGCTATTAAGTTTAATTTTGCTATTTTTATGTCCCCTATTCATTTAATCTGGATGTTGTTGCGCCCATCCCCCCAGTTCCTACGCCCCCAGTAGATGCATCAGACTTTATTTTGTTTAATTAAAAACTAGATTTATAAACTTTTCCCTGTGGAATTATATATATATATATATATATATATTTTTTTTTTTTTTTTTTTTTTTTTTTCATTGTAGAGTGGTTTATTGACATTAATATGTGAGGTGTAGATCCAGGGAAGTACCACACTTCCCACTTTCCATCTTTGCTGTCCCATAAATCCACACCTCTTGAGAAGGATTCCCCAAACACTAGTTAGTTCCTCCTTTCGGAGTCTGTACTTTTTACCTTTGTATCCTCAGGTGGGTCAGATGCCTCATTACCCTGTAGATTTGAGGCAGGCTGCTCTACAACAGGGTCCTCAGACGTGGAGGTTTCCATGCTGTGGTTGGGCTCTGGAAGAGCAGCATAGGAGTTTTATAAGTAAGTATACTGTAAGTAAAACTGCCTGATATTATTATTATTATATGTTATATTTAGCATTAATGTACAACGAACAATGGATAAAAAATCCTAAAAAGACTAGGGCCTAGGATGGCAAGCAAGACTGCTCCCTCTGTATTGCCCCTTTTGTCCTTTTTTTCTTCCAATTTTTCCTTCCTCTTTTGTACCCCTTATGCCTATGTAGGGGATATAAAGCGCTAACATGTTTCTTACATTTAGCACTTTGTCAGAGGATACTATAGGGGCAAGATACACATCCCCTATCACCCCTCTCTTTCCTCTCTATCAATCAGCTTTATTTCCCATGTTTGTGGGTCTCCCCTTGTTATGTCTCTCAAATGCTTTCTTTCTATCCTAGTTTCCTATTTGTAGCCCTTCTAACTCTTGCACTCCATTGTCCCCAACTACCTAAAAATCCTCTATATAGGCTTATTCTTAATCATCTGTTTTGCACTTTCTGTCCTTTTTTTTACCCTTTCCCCGTCCTTGCTACCTCATACCAAACCTTACAATCTCCCCTTAGGGTAACAGTGGAACTATGATTGTGGAGAGGGTCTGGAGACCACTCACAGTACCCACCCATTCTCTTTGTGCTCCATAAGTCTTCTGCACCACCCACAGAGACCTGGATGTAGCACTTGCCCCTATTGTATTCTCCGACAAAGTGCTAAATGTAAGAAACACGCAGGGGCTTTATATCGCCTGCTTTTACATCTCTGAATAAAATATATCTTTTAAATGGCTAAAACTCCAGTCTTGCAGTAAATTGAATTAGACAAAGAATAATTATGAAACTAGTAGCCTAATAACAGTTTCACAATGACCCTAAGGGAAGATTGTAAGTCTCAGTCCTGGGTCCTTTCATTGCTGTTGACATCATGGTGGCATTATTATGTTTTATTAATTGTAGCAATATATATAAGAACAATAACAATAGATACAAAATAATTAAAGTGCTGTATAATTAATTTACAATCCAGAGCATTGTTTCCTAAACTAATTTAGCCATGACTCATTTTTTGGAGAACTCAAAAAGGTTTGATGGGAACCTCAAACTAACTCAAGAGGAGTCCTAGATTCACATAAACTGTCCCCAAATGCTCAAACCCTATTCTCAATTCCATAAATGGTTTCTATGGTCTAAAACCACATTGTTCTTGGATAACACACCCTCAGTTTCTCCAGAAACATTTCAGGCCATTATCTGGTCACACTCTTGATAAAACTGAAATGAAGCACCAGATTACACTGTACACAGTTTGGGAAATGCTGATGTAGAGGAAATGAATATTTATTGTGACTGTCACACAAGGTGTTTATGTGAGTCACATACTCTTTAAAGTTCTGCTCCCTCAGGAGGAATGAAGGAGTTAACCTCTCTGGAAAGGTACTTAGCTGCACCTGTATAACCCCAATTTTAGCTAGCTCATGGAGTAGAGATCGAGGGGGAGGAGAGAGCTAGAAAAGAGAGAGAGAAAGAGAGAGAGAGAGAACAAGAGATAGATAGATCAATAGTTAGATAGAGAGAAAGAGGAGATAGATAAAGATAGAAGAGGGAAAGAGACTGAGACAGTGAGAAGACAGAGAGAAAGAGATTGAAATAGATAGATAGAGAGATAGAGAGATGGAGAGAGAGAGCAGCCTATGACCGTGTGAAGCAACAGTGGAACACCTGAAATCCTGGGAGAAATATACAGGCCAGTGAATTTATAGACTTTTTAATTGTTTTGATTTTTCTCCACCCATGGTTAGCTGGGTAAGAGCTTATAGTAAGGACTTGCTTACTAATTTCGGTACTGCTTCAGTGGAAGCTAGGCCTATTATTTCCTTTCATTTGATTTGTTGTTAATAATTCCACTGGCTACATTCTAGTAAGTGTGGAAAAGTATTTATAGCCACTTGTATTGTGTCCTTCATAAAAGTGCCTGAAACACAGACCCAGAGGAGACTGGGAACTTGTCAGAGTATGTGAATAATAATCATTATAATATCACATTGAATTTAATTAGGAACCAATCATGGGCACAAAGAGTGAATACTTATGGAATGGAATGTTCCAATTAGAGAGTTTGTCTAACAATAAGATGGAATGTGCTGGCACCACATGGGTTTGGATTTATTTAAAGCAACTGCAGAGTAAATCACTTAGAAACTGACTAGGGTGAAGGGTTCCTTGGGACTAGAGTGGAAGACTTGGCTTATTTTAGGATAAGACTGCTTGAACAGGTGAGTATTTACAGCCTTATTAAATTGCCATTCTGCAAATTTAAAAGGGCTCTATTTAAGCACATAGCATATTTTTTTACAGAAGTTTTTAGTTAGTGAACTTCTATCCAAAAGCAAGGTATTCACTAACTAAAAACTTCTGTAAAAAAAATATGCTATGTGCTTAAATAGAGCCCTTTTAAATTTGCCGAATCGCAATTTAATAAGGCTGTTAGGGTCTGTTTTGATTTTTTCATTTTGAGGCAGGTTGTTGGTGAGATCTAAAGATAGGATTCGGCATATGGGTCTTGTGAAAATATAGTGAGAGTGGGAAGAATGTACCATCCAGTAGCAAAGTATTTTGACATACAGTGCAAAGCATCATTGAAAGCTTTATAAAAAAAAATAAGTTGGTGAAAGCAATGTGTGTTAATGGACCACTATATTTTAATAAGAGCACTTCTTATACTGTCTCACATACAAAACTTGCATCAAAGTATCACTTTGTCCCCACGGTCCTGCAGTGGCATCAAACAATTATTTTTATATTAAAAACTAGCTTTATGACTATTTATCTGCTTAATTATGTTCTTAGTCAAACCCAAGGTTTTCATTGTGCAGTAGTCTTTTTCAAAATAAAGGGACAACTGTGCCTACATTTGTGTAATGTGTAATATATTTTCAGAAAGTTAGAAATGGACACACAATATTTACATTTTTAACCTTTATATGCAATTTACTATGTGGCACTATTTTTCTTTCTCTGAATACTGTCTTCAACTGTGTGTCTATGTAATCTAATGCACTTTGTTTTTTGACCATTAAAGTCCTCTGTAAAACAAACACATATAGATAATAGCCTTATTGACCTTTTAAACAATTTATGTCATAAACTGAGGTTGAACAAACATTTTAGAATTTATTGACTGGACATGTCATTCTATCATGCAGAATAAGGTTTTAATAAAGGGCCACTGTGGTCAGTTTTTTTTATATATGGTATTTTAAATGGCAACTACAGTTATATATTTTAAATATACTCTTTTTAGAACAACACTTAAACATAGGCTAAATGGTTTTATAATGTAGAAAAATACAGCTTTTAATATTTTTATCTCTTATATACTTTTATATTGCTGTGGAATCTACCATTTTGGTTTCTTCTAATTATCTGCCTGAGATGGGAGAAGATTATTATTACATGTTTCTGAACAATGAGAATGTGCTATCTAAAACTGCCAGTTCTATTTCAAATACAAGTTACAGATGTACAGGACTTTCTAACAATATCAATTAAAGTGTATGTGCAATGGGATTGTGTGGTTATTCATTCTATAAAAATGATTTATTTAAGATTTTTTTGATACTGATTGTATTTAGAGGGTTGAAATATGTAATTCAGGTTAATTGGTAACCAGCTAATTGACATGTATAGGTGATTAACTTCCAAGAGGAGCTCCTTTTGGTTATTAGACTTATATATACCCTTTCTTTCCTATAATGTGTAATAATATCCCTGAGGAAGTCCTATCCCAGCAAAACCCGGTGAATTTAAACCTTCTCTATGTGGTGTGTCATTGGACCTATTCTACAATGTAATCTAATGCACTTTACATTACGTTTGTTAGCATTTGGGCTGTTCACGTTAACTCCTTGTGCCCACCGTCAGAGCATTAATTGCTGGTTATATTATATTTATGTGGCATACATTTTCACCAAGATAAAGTAATTTGGAATAGCATAGTACATAGATCAGGGAAAGATAGTTTGAAGGAGTGCATTGACTTTGTAGTGGTGGAAGGAGATAAATAGAGGCGTTAAGTACATTATTGAGAAAAATAATTGTCAGAACGGGAGACTTTGTTCCAAGTATTAATTTGGCTGAATGGGTGAAGCGACTAGTTCCTGTCCATTTTTCTTTCCTGTTTTTTATCTGACTTTCCCCTTATTCAGCTAAATGTAAAAGTACAAAGCAAGAAAGAGTGGTCCCAAAAAGATAATATAGGGGCCACAAGGATACATTTAAGCTTTAGCCAACAATCAGCTAGGCTAGTATTAATACACACTTTACTGGTGAAGTTCTTGGACCACTTCGGGAACAATGGGAGAAGTTGTTTCCTGACCACTTCCAGTGTAGGAAGTTAGGAGGTGGGGGCATGGAGGGAATAAATAGAAGCATTGATGACTGGGAATGGGAGATACCAAACTTAATGACAAAACTAGGTGGCAGTTGAGTTAGGAAGCTACAGGAAAGCAGAGTTTCATGTACTGAAGCGAGAAGAGAAAATAGGGGGAGGAAGAGATAGAACAGCAAGATGGAGAGAAAGTAAAGAGACGAAGCAGGAAAGAAATCATGAGTAGTCATTGAAAAGAGACGGTAAGGAAGGGGAATGTGTGTGAGACATTGTTACAGGTACAATAGAGAAGGGACATACATGGTGCTCCTCACAGTTGAATGAGTCAAGGATAGTTTTTCAACAAGGGCTCACAGGAAACGTTCCTTAATGTATCAGAAGAGGGTCCTCAAAATTTTCAGGTTATTTGACATTACCTGCACAATACTTTTCCTAAAAATCCTTGTTTAGCTATAAATTAAAATAAACTTATCAGACACAATTCAGCTGACTGATAGCAACCATTTGGTCAAACTCTTATACCATTTGGTGAGAGAGGGGATTTTATTATATGTACGTAATAACCAAAAATATAAATGAAAACCTATTGGCCTAGGATATCAAAGAATATTACAATATGTATTTGAGTGGAACTAGGTGAAATATCAGTTTAGGTTTTGACATGGGAATGTGGGAAAATACCAGTTGAGTTTTTGACATGTTGAGTTTAGGTGAAGCAAATTGAATGCTTTTTCCACAAATAAAATCTCTGTAGTCTTCAGTGATGATTATTAAATGTATTCATGATAAATTATTTATCTACAACAATACAATCAATCTATTAGGAATCAAATGGCCTGACTTACCTTTGATGTCTTGGTGATAGACAGATGTCAGGTAACATACAAAGGAGGAAGTAGACAGAATTTATAAGGCGTTGTTGATGGAATAAGGATGTAATTAATGAGACGGTGTCATTAACATGTGGAATTCCATGCTTGGGAAGATTATAAGTTTGAAAACACATGCCTTGGATAGCATATAAAATGTAAATAACCATAATTGAGATAATTATCTATTTAAATATATATGACATAAGTAGCATATAATACTTACAGATCATCTACAGATCCCCAGCATGATAAAATAACTGTAATATGATTATTATATTTTGAACGGTTATCAGTATGAAATAAACACAAGCCATGAATAGCATTTAAGCAATGAAGATACATACCTTAACAGATTTAGGAAACATATTAATACAACAATTTGTTACATGAATGGCACGTTAAATATAAATGACACATTATATGTGTATCTGTTTACGCATTTGACACCCACCCTCACCTACACATGTTCAAAAGCAAGAAGCGGTCCTACAAAGTGAGCATCAGGCATTCCCTGCTATATATCTAAACCACATGCTCTGAACAGGGAGCATGAAAAGCATGCCAGCACATAGGCATTATCAAGACCTATTAAAAATAGTATTTTACAACATCATAGGGAATTGGAGAATCCTCAGTACAGTATCCTCTTAGCAATCATTAAATTCCTTCATTAGGACAAACACCATGATTAAAATATGTGTTCACGAAATATATAAAATTAACCACATTTCAATAAAAGCTTTATCAATAAAGTCGTGTTAAACAATTTTAGTCTCAAGTTTTTGATGCCCACAAAATACCTCATAGTATTAGTGAGTTCTGTGTCTCTAAGTTTATTCAGATAGTACTATCGTAGCTAGGTTCCCTGTTGGTCAAGTGGTTGGATTAGGTGCTTTAACTGCTGCAACCTGGTTCCACTCAGGGAACCAAGCAGTCACACCTCCCTGAAGCCAAGCAGGGTTTGACTCGGTCAGTACTTGGATGGGAGACCACCTAGGAATACCAGGAGCTATATGCTGTGGTCTAGTAGAGAAGGAACAGGCAACTCACTCCAGTATCAATGCCATGAATACCAAGTGGATCAGCATGACCATGGACTTAAAGATGTGTCTGGTGTGCCCATGAGGTCATGTAGAGGCAGACCGGTTGAACAATGCAATAAAAAGCTATCGTAGCTGGACAAACACTGGTTACTGTTAGTTTTTCTGTTTTTAGACCTATCCTGTTATATGTACGCAAGCATGATACATTGCACCGACAACGTCCCGATGTAGCTGTCTGCTAGTGCCCGGTAAGTGGTTAGGGGTTTTATCTATTTTTGGGTTAGGTTTAGAGGGTTTAGAGGGTTAGGGTTATGATCGATAAGCGCTGTAGGGGGCTAGGGTTAGGAAGTTACTTTTAGAGGGTTAGAGTTAGGCTAAGAGGGTTAGGAGGTTAGGGATAAGGCCGGCAAGGGGTGTAGGGGGTTAGGGGCTTAGGGGTAGGGTTAGGGCCGGTAAGTGGTGTAGGGGGTTAGGGTTAGGGCCTGCAAAGGGGTGTAGGGGGTTAGGGTTAGTTTAGGGTTAGGGCTGGTAACTTGTGTAGGGGGTTAGGGTTACGGCCAGCAAGAGGTGTAGGGGGATAGGGTTAGGAAGTTACTTTTAGAGGGTTAGAGTTAGGCTAAGAGGGTTAGGAGGTTAGGGATAGGGCCGGTAAGGGGTGTAGGGGGTTAGGGGCTTAGGGTTAGGGGTAGTGTTAGGGCCGGTAAGTGGTTTAGGGGGTTAGGGTTAGGGCCGGCAAGGGGTGTAGGTGGTTAGGGTTATGGACTTAGAATTAGGGGGTTAGGTTTAGGGCTGGTAACTGGTGTAGGGGGTTAGGGTTACAGCCGGCAAGGGGTGTAGGAGGTTAGGGGCTTAGGGAGTACATCGGGATGCGGGATGCAAGCGTGCCCGGCATCAAGAGGCTTCCCGTGGCGTGCATGCAAGTAACAGTATAGATCCCTGTTTTTTTTTACTCTTCATATTAGTTGCTAGTTGAGATTTTTTTTTTAACTTGGCATATTTAATTCCCCTATGCACATTATTTGACCTTTTGATTTCCCTTTTCTGTATATGTAGTGGATTTGTAAGTTTGTTATGGCCTAGAGTGAAGTCACAAATACTATGGGGTAATTTAATTACTAAGGGCCTCATTCTATTAGCGGCCGTAAATCGGCCGTAAGGCTGCGATTCCTTGCGGGGGTTCAGTTAACTCGCGATTCTATTATACGGCCCCGCAAGGATCTCCTTTTACGGCCGGCCGCATATCTTGAAACCGGCCGTAAGCTGTGAAATATAAAAACTCAAAAATAAATTCAAGCCTGCACTGTACAGCTCTGTAAATGCTAGGGATCATATTGGGGGACATGAGGATTAAAAGAAACCCACTCTCAAGCTTGCACATCAGCCCAAACCCGAGTTCAAATTAACTGTTTATTTTCCGGCTGCGGCGTGGGCGGGTCTGAAGTGCTCCAAGCACTCTGGACTTTTTACATGGATATTTTACGGATATTAAAAATAAAATATTTTACGGATTTGAGTACAGGATAATTATGTGCTATTTTTTCTAACACCTAAAATCACTTTATAGTCTTCTCAAAGTGCAGGATGGCTTTATTTGAGCTATTTTATGTGCTTAATTGGTGCTAGCGAGACCTCTTTCCTGCAAGTAAGCAGCGGCTCGTTTTTAGCCTTGCAGAGAGGTTTCCCGGAGCAATTGAATTGCAAAACTCTTGCGGCCGTTTTAGATCAAAGGCTTTCCTCTGGCGCGAGCGGCCGCAAGAGATAGCAAGGCACCGGCCGCAAGCCTGCCGGAGCCTCCGGCAGTAAGGGAATAGAATAGCCGAATAGCTTGCGGCCGGTCCTTGCGGCCCCGCCACGGCTGCGACCGCTAATAGAATGAGGCCCTAAGCAGGCAGGGAGGATGGTGCATGCCTTATAGCAGATACTGCTAGTAGATACATATTACAAGTAATTATGTTGCAACCAAGGACATTCTGGAAAGTTCTTTGTAACCTACTATATAAAAGTGTGAGCCACACCCCGGACTACTGGTGTATGAACCCTGTGCTGAGCAAGTATTGGACATTTCCCTTACTCCATTGGCACATCTTGACTGGTAAGGGGCTCCCTCGAGTGATAGGTGTGGAGAATTGTGCCTTGGTTTTCCTCTTCAGTATGGAATTTCATAAATTGTTATGCTCTTTTCTCACACATATGCACATCTGTTTCACCATTTTATGCTTATTTTAATTAAAAATAAAGTTATAAAGTTAGCAGTAACTCTAAAAAGGGTATTTACCTATAGCATTTTGTGATAAAGTTTGTATTTGATAGGTCAGGAATAACCTTTATTTTTAAAGTTCGCTATTAAGATAGTGAGGAGGAAAGTCATGAAAATGGGAGGAGGCAGATTTCATGTTCAATACAGTGGTTACAATTTCAATATGTTCAGGTGTTCCAGGTAGTGAGTTAACCAGTTCTAATAATATGATAGAAACTTCTTGGTTTTTGGATTATAGTCATTTTTATATACTTGTGAAACATGCCACTAAAAAAGAATATAACTCTGTTTGTCATATATATACCTGTAATAAAAACAAACAAAAACAAACAAACATTAGTAGCTGAAAAAAAGTTAAATTCTAATAATTTTGTATCCTAATAGTAGAATTTCCTGGGTGCTTAGAGGTTACTGTCTTGGGGGTTCTGCTATTTCATTATGGCATTTTCGTTAATATCAGGAGAGAAATTAGGTAGTGGGAGAAAGGGGTGTGAGGAGAAAATGGGGGTTGGTGTAGTTAGGGAAATGAGTGAGAGAGGAGTGACGGGAAGCAAGAGAAGAGGGGTGGTGAAAAGAAAAAGGGGTAAGTGGAAAGAGGGGAATGAGAGAGAGAGGGGTGAGGGAAAGCAAGAGAGGGTGGAGAAGGGGTAGGTAAGAAGAAAAAGTGGGTGGGTGGAGTGAGGACAATGAGAGAGAGAAGAGTGACTGAAATCAAGAGAGGGTGGAGAAGGGGTAGGTAAGAAGAAAAAGTGGGTGGGTGGAGTGAGGACAATGAGAGAGAGAAGAGTGACTGAAATCAAGAGAGGGTGGAGAAGGGGTAGGTAAGAAGAAAAAGTGGGTGGGTGGAGTGAGGACAATGAGAGAGAGAAGAGTGACTGAAATCAAGAGAGGGTGGAGAAGGGGTAGGTAAGAAGAAAAAGGGGGTGGGGGGAATGAATGAGAGAGGAATGAGGTAAATCAAGAGAGGTGGAGAAGGGCTAGGTAAGAGGAAAAGGGGTGGGTGGAGTGAGGGCAATGAGAGAGAGAGAAGAGTGAGGGAAAGCAATAGAGGTGGAGAAGGGGTAGGTAAGAGGAAAAGGGGTGAGTGGAGTGAGGGCAATGAGAGAGTGAGAAGAGTGAGGGAAAGCAAGAGAGGTGGAGAAGGGGTAGGTAAGAGGAAAAGGGGTGGGTGGAGTGAGGGCAATGAGAGAGAGAAGAGTGAGGGAAAGCAAGAGAGGGTGGAGAAGGGGTAGGTAAGAAGAAAAAGGGGGTGGGTGGAGTGAGGGCAATGAGGGAGAGAGAGGAATGAGGGAAATCAAGAGAGGGTGTGAGGGAAAGCAAGAAAGGTGTGAAGAGGGGGAAAGGAGAGGTGGTGAGCAGAAAAAGAGTGTGAGGGGAATGAAAGAGAAGTGAGGGAAAGTAAAGTGAGATTGGTGAGAGAGAGGGGGTGGAGGGATAGTAAGGAGAAATAGGGGATGGATGGAGTGAAGGGAATGAGAGGAAAAGGAGTGAGGGAAAGAAAGAGAGGCCTAAGGCGCTCATCGCGAGGCTAGCAAGAAGCTGCCATTTTTGTTTCAAACTCGTAACTCGTAAGACGCTGGGAGGCCACCAAAACATTGAATAGAAAATTGTCTACCAACCTCACTTAAGGGAGAAGGGGAAGAGACTACTGGGAGGGGGAGGGAGGGAGGAGAGAAACGGGGGAAGGAGAGGGGGAAAGAGACACTGGGGAGGGAGTGAGGAGTTCTTAGGAAATAATTAGGGCAGCTTTCTGGGCAGATCCCTTTTCACTTCCTAGGCACATTAAAGAGGGCGATGGGTGGTTGTACTGCTGGAAGCTACAATGCTAATTTCAAATGTCAGTTTTAAAAGCTACACTTATATTCATGTCTCCAAATGGGGATTTTATTGCTAATCAGAAACTAAATAAATAAATTAAACTCTATTGTATGAGCGCTACAGTGACCCTTTATGGTTCATTTTTCTTATTAGTAACAGGTGTCATTAAATATGTAACCAGTGACTGTTTAGTGTCCTCAAAAAAATATAGAGACTCTCAGCTTCAAATAAGATCCTACTATTTTTAAGACAATTCTATTTATTCATACCCCTTCTTGATCACTACGTTGTCATGGTGAACTGGCTGCCATGCAGTGTCACCCAAGATGGGCAGGTCATAGCAGAGAGATCAGCCAAATCACAGTACACTGAAGAAGGAACTAGCACCCACTCCAGTATCTTTGCCAAGAATATTTTATGAATAAGTAAAACCAGAAACACAGATAGATGTGCTTGGGGTGCTAAGGTCCATAGGGCCATGAAGAGTTGGACACGAATGAATGACTAAACAACAACATTTATTCATAACACAGTCTATGCATTAGCTTGTTAATATTATGGATATTACCTGTTCCCTCCTCCCCCACCCCTCCTTTTACTGATAGCTACAAACACACACTCCCATCATCTATCTCTGAGGAAGTGATGTAACAAACACAAAATGGATTCCTGTACTAAAAACTCTAATTTTCCCATGTCCATAGCTTACACAGCTGCTCATATTGTTAGTTTGGTGCATATTTGACAAACAATTATCCTTTTTCTTGAAGTCCTTTAAGTTCATGATTTATAACATCTAATCAGTATTGATTTTGACTTCTGAAAATAAACTTTTCTTGAATGTTTGCCATTAATTTAAATGTTTGCTCAATAAAAAAAAGATATGACGATATACTGCAATGTTGTCAAATAGGCACACTTTTGGATTTTGGAAATTCAGAAGTTGACATTTTGGAAGTGCAGAAGTTGACATTTTGTAAATATGGTGCATGGCCCAGTGGAGCCAGCAACTTTTATTTTTTTAAAGCGGGCCTCTATAGATTGAGTAAAAGGCTGTGATAAGCTGTTATATTTTGGGGGTTCCTAATGGAGCCATAGACCACTCTGAACTTCCTCCATGACCATAAGCTCCAGGTTCTGGTAAGAAATGGTTGTATTTTATTATGGAGATGAGAGCTTTATTGCAAGTTTCCTGGCTCTGTAGTTCTTTGTCCTACGAAACTGCTCTCCTGAAACAGAGAAGAGCCACTTGGCAAGTGGGCAGGTGAATAGAAAGCGTGAGCAACATGCCAGGCCCAAGCCCAGCACTGACTATTCGGTGCTGGCAGCTCCTTGATGTTGCCACCACAGGACACCTTTACTGTACCTAACACTAAGGTGAGCCATTATGTTCTTTGGTGCAATTGGATGAGTAAAATGGTGAGTAATAGTACACTTTAGAACGGGAGCCAGTGTGAGATGTGAAAAGCAATAATGTTCACCAACTGGATGTCCATCTTTAGTTCTTTTAAACTCCTTTTTAATCACTTGATCTTCATGTTGCCAATACCAAAAAATGTACTGTAAGCTCTACACTGCTGTTTTCCAAACTGTGTTCCATAAGATAAATATTACAAAACTTTACACTTTGGAGAAGCTTTGTGATACCCATTCTAGAGAGAGATTATAAAGTTCTAAGTTAGGATTTTAAAGCCCTGACGCTCTTTTCTTTTATCTAATAATGGTCTTTCCAATATAATTAGCATATAACATATCAATATGCATGGAGCCCAAAAAAATCCAGGGGGGGAATAATTCAACTCTACTCCCAGGACGGGAAGCAGGGGTGGATCTACCCACCGGTGCACACGGTCCAATGCACCGAGGACCTGCTCCGGGGGTGCCCCATTGCTGCAGTGCCCCTCAAACACGTTTTTGCGTTTTTGTATTTAATTTCCTTGTTTAAATACTTAGTGCCCCTGGCCCCCCAATATAATACATGTATATATATATATATATATATATATATATATATATATATACATATATATATATAAGAAGGGCACAAGTGAGCTAAAAGAGGTTGCTCTCAGAGTGGGCTATCATGTCCATAGAACTAACCTATTAAAGTTAGTTCGTTCTCTGATTGAGCACCTCTATTTTGTTTTTTTGTTTATTCAAATGACCCTTAGGGATTAGTCTCCCTAAGGGTGATAGGGGAATCCAGACGTGGACCCCTTGCTCACTGTGCCTTAGGGAGATATCAGCTACACCTCATTGACAAGGCCCAATGAAGGCCGAAATGGGTCACTCTTTTAAGTGAGACTGATATACTACAAGATATTTCTCCCTGTGAAGGGAACAAATGAGCTTAGAGAAGTTGCTCTCAGAGTGGGTTATCCTGTCCATAGAACTAACCTATTAAAGTTAGTTCTTTCTCTGAATGAGCAACTCTATTTTGGTATTATGTGTATATATATATATATATATATATATATATATATATATATATATATACATATATATATATATATATATATATATACATATATATATATATATATACATATATATATATATATATATATATATATATATATATATAAATATATATATATATATATATATATATATATATATTATATATATACTAGCAACTTGCCCGCCAAAAAATGATGGCAATAAAATTTTAAGCCTGGCATTGCTGTTTGCGAGCCTCTCCCCCCTTTGTCGCTCAATGCCGTTTTTGGCAATCAGCAACTCTCCTGCTTTGCAATGATCACCTTCGGCGCTCATGGCAAGCCACTACCCCCTGTGTAGTTTAGGGGCCTCGCGATGAGTATTACTGACTTGGGTTAAGTGTTACTGCCTTGGTGTAAGTGTTATTGAATTAGTGTAAGTGTTACGGACTTGGATTAAGTGCTACTGGCTTGGGTTAAATGTTACTGGCCTAGGTTAAGTGTTAATGCCTTGTGTTAAGTATTACTGCCTTCGGTCTCATTTTTATCCTGTTACGTTTTTTTTTACTTGAAAAAATGCCAAATATGCCTCAAATTAACTTGCAGCATAACTCACAGGTTTCTTGGCTCTCCCCCTGTGCTGTTCGTAAGTTACTTTGAGGCATATTTGCTTTTTTGTGCTGTTCTTTTCAGTTCCGTGGTTCGGCCATTAAATTAGTAATTTAGTGCAGCCCCACAACTGGCCTAGGCTTGCGAGGGCCGCAGTTGCATTTACGGGATTTGGTGCTGCGGTGCTCATTGTGAGCCCTGCAATGAGTGCCTTTGGCGCTTATTGCAGTTTCACAGTCCCACGGTCCTTGCCACAGGCACTCATCGCGAGGCCCGCAACTGTGTCACTTGCAGTACGACAACTATATATGTGATATATATATAATATAAATTATGGGTTAAAGCTTTCATGTGGTACTATATATATATATATATATATATATATATATATATATATATATATAAATATATATATATATATATAGTGGCCAAATCTGGTAATGCATGATTTTGCTATTTATTGTGTCCCCTATTCAATTAAACGGGGGTTGGGGTGGGGAGTCGATTTTTCCCCCCATCCCCCAAGTTCCTACGACCCTGACGATATGCATAATTTATATACAACATAGTTTACACTCATATGAAACTTTTGCGGAGATTCCACGCTAATGAGACTCATCATTGTACGATATTCAGATTCCTTAGACAGTAATCACAACTTTGTTTATTGACCATTAAAGTCCTCTGTAAAACAAACACATATAGATAATAGCCTTATTGACCTTTTAAACAATTTATGTCATAAACTGAGGTTGAACAAACATTTTAGAATTTATTGACTGGACATGTCATTTTATCAGACAGAATAAGGTTTTAATAAAAGGCCACTGTGGTCAGTTTTTTATATATGGTATTTTAAATGGCAACATCAGTTATATATTTTAAATATACTCTTTTTACAACAACACTTAAAAATAGGCTAAATGGTTTTATAATGTACAAAAATACAGCTTTTAATATTTTTATCTCTTATATACTTTTCTATTGCTGTGGAATCTACCATTTTGGTTTCTTCTAATTATCTGCCTGAGATGGGAGAAGATTATTATTACATGTTTCTGAACAATGAGAATGTGCTATCTAAAACTGCCAGTTCTATTTCAAATACAAGTTACAGATGTACAGGATTTTCTAACAATATCAATTAAAGTGTATGTGCAATGGGATTGTGGGGTTATTCATTCTATAAAAATGATTTATTTAAGATTTGTTGATACTGGTTGTATTTAGAGGGTTGAAATATGTAATTCAGGTTAATTGGTAATCAGATAATTGACATGCACAGGTGATTAACTTCCAAGAGGAGCTCCTTTTGGTTATTAGACTTATATATACCCTTTCTTTCCTATAATGTGTAATAATATCTCTGAGGAAGTCCTATCCCAACAAAACCTGTGAATTTAAACCTTCTCTATGTGGCGTGTCATTGGACCTATTATACAATGTGACATTTATTTTGTAAGTAGCTTTAAAATGTCTTGTGTGAATTCAAGTTTTTTTTATCTACTTATTTTGCTCTCATCCCTTCCTAATTGTTTAAAAACTGCCAGTTAAATGCAGCTTTTTACTAAGATTATATTTTATGTAATCTACCATGTTGGTTTCTTCTGATTAACTTCCTGAGGCTCTTAGTTCTTCAAAAGAGTACTTTTTATGTTGTTTAAATGTCCTTAGAATTTGTTTCCTAAATCTTCTTTTAACTTGAACTGGATCTTGGAATACATCCAATTTGAATAGTTGACTAAAAGTCTTAATTGCAATTAAATGCACGAATATCACACACAGATTATCCCATTAGCTCAAGATCACACAGGATTTAACCAAATCCTTGGAGTTTGGCAGGCTGCTCACATAATTACTCTTTCTTCTTCAGATGGATGGCTAATTACCATAAGAATGACAGGATTAATTGTTGGATACTCTACAAGCTCATTTTCCAATTAATTGTATGAGTAATAATCCTGCTATTGCTCAATTGATACCGTTTTTAGAATCTGCTGATTCTAATCCAAGACACCATCTCTTGGTCTCCTAACTCTGTCTCCATTTCCCCCTTCTCTCTTTCTTCTCCCTTCTACATCCCCCCTTCCTTTGTTCACCTCCTCTCTTTCCTTCCTCCACACACCATTTTATAGTATTCTCCCAACTTACTCCTCTTCTTCCCATTTCCTCTCCAGCTCTCCTCCACATTTCTTTCTGCTCTCTCCTCCCCCCAACATCTCTTAACCTTCTATGCCCTTTTAACCCCTCTTCTCTTTTCACAATTCTCCTTTCCCTTCCTTTTCATTCTCATCTCTTCTCCTTCTCCAATTTTCTATATCCCCTTCTAAGCCCCCTCTTCTCTACCCTCCTTTCGTTCTTTTTCTTTCTTTCCCTTCACTTCCCCTTTCTTCCTTCTCCCCTTTTTCTCTCTTCCTCCTATTCTTTATTCCCCACTTAACTTCTCCCTTCCCCTTTTTCTCTCTCTCTCCTTCTTTTCCCCCCTTCTACATCATCCCTCTACATTATCTCCCTATGCATTATCTCTCTATTCTCTATCTCTACCAGTCTGCCCAAATTTAGAGGGCGGATCATTGGTATGAATCACATTATACACGAGAATTAGCAAGTCTTACAGCCCCATTAAATTCCCCCAACATGTAAAATCGTAGCCTGTAAATGAGCCCTCAAGACTTCGGCTATTAAATTGGCCTCTTACAGCTACCCACAAACAATCTGCAGGTAACAGGCGGAAAAACCCTATGGGATGTCGAAATCTGAACTCCATTGCCGCAAAGCCTTTGATCTGTCAAGCCCGTAACAGTTACGTTTATATATTACGGCCTCCAAATAGGACCCGCAAAGGTTTACAGACAAGTTCTCAACACTGTAAAATACAATATAAACACACCAGTGGACTTTAAAATATGGGGAAAGCGAGGAAAGGCATTACAATTACTTGTCCAATATTAAATAGACATTTAAAACATCTTTGATTTCATAATATGTTGGAATGGTCATGCATATGACAATATGAAAAGTCATGCTGCAACATGCATAAAGCAATTAAAGACACACTACCTGATTAAATAGCAACATGGACTGCAGCACATTTAGCTAGGTCTCAGCCTGTGCTGTTCCACAAGGTTTGCATGCCAAAGATATTGGATTGGGTTGACACTTCCTTCTCTTGTGGACTGTGATTTATCTGACCTCTCTGCTACGGCCTATGACCTGACCACCTACAGTGACCCTACATGGTATATGTAAAGATCTATTTTCCTGACCAGGGGACTTTTGGATCCTGTAGCCATTTTGTAAGATGTCACTGAAGGATGTTGGGGTAATTACAGGTCCTTTGTTCTGTTTGCTGCTCTGATGCCATATGGTATCGGCCTAGTGGTCCACCCCATAAGGTGGGCAAGCCAAGTTGTCCACTGATATTATTGGAGATGCTAATCTGGGCAGAGTATTTGAATGGGTTCAGGCCACTGTGATGTAACTTTTGTCTGGGTTCAGTTGCTGTTTAGAAATGAAGTGAGAGAGTCCATATTAAAAACCATGCTCTGGAATGCTTAGACTATGGTGTATCTCTTTAAGAAGGATTGATATGACTGCCGGTCACTGAGAGCCCCATTTCTTCAATGAAGATTGCCTATTTAGTGGGGAATTCCTGTGATCAAAGGGAGGGATTGTCTGTAGCTAAATAGACCCCCGTTTTGGGATCTTCACAGCATAGCTCACAGCTTCATTCAGGTACACCACCACTTCACAATCCACAGGGGGACCAGGAGAACATACACCACACTAATGTAAATTGATGAATAGCAGAACATAAGATCCAGCAGATCCAGCAAGTGGCCCCACTGCCCAGCTGAAGTCCTCCTCCTCCTCATCAGGGCACAGGGCTTGAGCTGGTTCCTCCTCACCCTGCCCTGGATCCTGCAGGGCAGGGACTTGCTCTGTTTCCTCCTGCTCAGATTGAGCCGACGCCCCCACCTCTGGCTCACCAGTGGACCCCGAAGCTGAGAAGGAGAAACGAGAAGGGAAAGGGATACGTGTTAATGATGTTGATGAAAACATTTTATTGAGTTCCTTCCTAACTATCTGACATACAGGCTTGAACATGGATGAATCACCTACAGGGCCATTGACCTCATTATCAGTGTTTTCATTGTGGGACAGAACAGAAGATTCCATGTTAATTGAGTGTTTAACTGCTGTCTCATTGTATGTGTAAGATATATATATATATAATGTGTGTGTATATATATATATATATATATATATATATATATATATATATGTGTGTATATATATGTGTGTATATGTGTATAGATATGTGTGTGTATAGATGTGTGTGTGAAGGAGCAGAATTAGAAATATATGCTAATTAACCACTCAAATATATTTTTTGCAACCTAATATAAATTATGTAAAGGCAGTCGATAAACTGAATAAATATATTTTTTTATATTTTTTTTACACACACATAGATTTATTCAATTGTATTTTTTAAAGATAATAATGTTTAAAATGGAGGGAGAAATAAAACCATACAGAGTCATGCAGAACCAACTTGGGGTGCAATTTTCTGGTTGTGGTCTGTTGTTTGTGAATTGTCACCCTGTCCTTCTTTAGGTGCAAGATGTTCCTCCCACGTGCTGTTTTTTCTCTGTTTGTTTAATTAATCTATTTGCTCATTTAACAAATTATTTATTTATGCAGTTTTACTCTCTCAGTATGTGTGCTGCTATAATAGTATCTGCTTGTATCATTATTGGCTCAGAGTGATAGATAGAGAAGTTTCCCTTCCTCTCTCTCTATCCCCCCTCTCTCTCAATCCCTCTCTCTCAATCCCTCTCTCTCTCTATCCCTCTCTCTATCTCTATCCCTGTCTTTCTCTATGGGATCACCTTTGTGGGTGGAGACTGTGTCACTAGGCAGGGTCTATACATGTTGTGGTAACATGTTGTGAAGGGGAGGGGTTTATACTGTTGGGTGGAGTGTGTATGTGTTGACCTGTCTATAAGTGTATCTATGTGTGTTATTAACTCTATGTGTATTTTTAGTATGTGTAATCAGTATATATGTGTAATCAAAATGTATCACATATAATAGTTGTTAAACTGCGAGACGTCGTCACACTTTGCGTGGTGCGTACGAGTTAGGCGATGAGCGCTGCAGGCACTCATCGCTTGCAAGCCTTGCAATGCGAGACTAGTCGTTAACGCGTAGCACTTAGGTGATGAGCACCGAAGGAGCTCATCGCTGCGTGCCTGGCGAAGCGAGGCGAGCCGTTAACACATAGCACTTAGGCGATGAGCGCCAAAGGCACTCATCGCTGCGAGCCTCGCAAAGCAGTTACGGCACTACAACGCACTACAACTATCAGCACAAACACGAAGAGGCCATAAAACATGTGGGACTTAGCAGCAAAACACTTCCTAAAGGCGGGATCGCTTGGCGTGCAAGCGGATGACAAAAGCGGGACTTAGAAAAAAAAAATTCCAAGACGCAGAATTTAATTACAAGATTAACGGATGAACAACGAAAACTAAAAAACAATAAAAACACACTAAATACACCCCAAAAAATTCAAAAACATCACAGACAGCACGGGGCAATAGCCAGGACGTCTGGGAGGAAAAAATGGCTGCCGAAAAAAAACGAGGCTACACGACACCTGACCGCGCAATACACTGCCAAACGCTTAGCACTTTACACATCACACTACAACCTACAAAATACACTATTACAAAAGCCGTAAAATGCTCACGAGACGCGTACCACATTAAAAACATTACGAGTATACAATACCGCTTTACACACTTAACCAACGGCTTTACCTCGCGCACGCAGCCTATTTATAATGCACACTGGGAACATTCATTACACTTTATCAGCAGGGCACCAACACTCAAACTGTATATACTATGCTTTCGGAAAATACAAACATATTGTTAGCTCTTCAGCCTATTGCTCGCTGCATATATTAATTATAAATACTTAAAGTATATTCATTTATTGAATAAATAATTCATTATCACTTAACTACATATACATAAAAATATATATCTCTCTTTATCATGACTCATGAAGGTGCTCAGAGGACCAAAAGTACATGACAGGAGAGGCACACGATGAGCGACGAAGGCGCTCAGCGCAAGCCTCGCAATGAGCGCTGAAGCTCCTCACACTACAAAACGGTTTACATTGTGTGTCAAACACCATTCCCATGGCTTTAAATGTAATTGCCCTGTCATTTTTGACCGGTCAAGTCGCTAGTGTGTAAAATAGTTAGGATAATAATATAAATGAAAAGAACTGTAAGAACCTGCTCTCCAATATCACCTACTCTCTCTCTCTCTCTAGAACCAACCACCAACTCCAGGACCTGCATGCTACTTCGGAAGATCTGCAACACAGTCAACACATGGGCGGGTGGAACGCAGCTTTATTATTTCCCCCTGTCAATCATTTCCGGGATCCCGCTTTTCATTGGCTCTGAGGCCTGTGTCGCACTCCGGAATTATAGGATTGGATTATAACTGCTGACCGCATCTATAACAGCCCACTGACAGATGGTGGGCGCTTGAAGGGTTTACGGGTTTGCAGCTCCAGGTCATGGCATGGTTGAATCTAATAGGTCTGGAACGCAGCAGAATTCCAAGCCCGTAGGCTTTGCGGGTGTGCCGTTGCCGCTACAAGCTTGGAATTTAATGTGGCTGTTAGTGTTGATTTCGGGTTTACAGGCAGCAGTGAGCCTCAAAAATTACTGCCAGTACTCTTCCAGTGTCATGACTTCATCTCGTTCCCATTTTATTGTATAAAGTTGTCTAGTTGTAGAAAATAAGGACATGCAATAAACTACAATGGGTACAAAAGGGAATTACAGAGGTAAAATAAATGATAAGATATATAGAAATACGTATACAGTACAACAAGACAACAGGCAACTTAGTGCAACCAAGTTAAGGACCCTACTCGGAAGAGCTTACAATTTTATATAGGTTTTCTGCACAGTTAGATGATAACTTAGATAGGATCCAGTTGGGAATAAGTTTGCAGACCAAGCTGTTGGTCGTTAGCCTCAGATTCCTTTTAAGCTGGGATCTTGTTGGAAGTTATTCCTTATCTCAGCACAGCTAGTATTATACCAATGGCAGATGTAACGGAGTTGGAACACGAATCCAATATCTCCGCTGGTATACGGTAAAATATCCAAGAAGCACTACAGTCTCACCATCCCCAACCTCCCATATTGGACGACACTCAATTGGGAGTCAAAGACTACTGACTTTATTTTGTTGTGCAGAGATATATATACACATCTCTTCCCACAGGCAATACACAATACACATCCCCCATAGTTGGCCACACAATACACATAGAGGGACAATAGGTGGGTCACACCTCCCTGAGGCTACCTGGCAACTTTGATACAATCAGACATTGTAATAGGATTATCTATTATGCCAAGGTCTGCAATAGTCTGGGCTAATATTCTGCAGAGCATAAACCAACATACATACAGTATAACAGTAGGATCATATTTTAACCATAATAATTAAATAATCATAAAACAGGGTAAAACAGTGATGGGTTCCGTTGCAGCAGACAATCACAAAAAAGCTATAATGTCTGAGATTGCATGGTGTGTGCTGCTTTGAGTTTATGTGAATCTTGATTAAAGCTTCACCTTCAACTTGTTTCCCCTTGGGCTTTTTTTATCTTTGTTATGATAACCCAGAGGAATTAGGATACATTAAAGACAGCAGTGCTGGATATGATAGTGTTTCAAGTCTTGACATAACTTTAATGAGGACATATTTGGTTCCAATGTCTAACATAGTTTTTGAAAAAAATAAATCTATTCTTTGGTCCTTCAGCTTTGCACATAGTTGTTGTGTTTTAAAATAAGTGTAGTAGTCTCGTAGTGAAGTAGTGTCCCATCTCTGTGTCCATTCAAATGCTGAGCTCTAACGCTAGCTAATTTATTTTCTACAATTGGTTAATATTTCATTTTTCCATAAAACAGGATAAAACAGTGATGGGTTCCGTTACACACCTCCCCCGTGACCATAAGCCGGCATACACGGTCTGATCCCAATGGATCGGCCTGGGGATGTCCGGACAAAAGTATTTGTTGGTCAATTCTCTAGTTTGACAACCCATCAGCATTACTGCAATTCACATTTACTCACATTTCACATATCCCCAGATAGCTGGGATCTGAACGCACAAAACTACCGAATAGCGCTCAGATCCTATTCACACAGTTCAATTGCCATGTAGCTAAAGTCTTTCCCATAGTCTTTCATTATATGAATGGGCTCCATGGCATAGCTATCTGGGGTATCACCGCTCCCACAGGGCAAGTACCGAATGACCCCCCTGTATTTAAAGGGCCAGAATGAGGGACATACACACTGGTATGGCCGAAAACTGTTTTTAAAGGGCAATATGTCCCAGGGCCATAGTCGCAGGGCAGGAGGCTGGCAATAAGTCCTCTCCAGGACAAAGTGGCGAAGGGCACTTCGTCACACATCTCCCCTTTGGGGGGATGTCTAACCAGGCACCTGGATATTTCGCTGTGGTGATGGGGCAACACGCTGAGGGGACTTGAGGGGCAGAGGCCAGCGGCACTCTGCCCTGATGCCAGCTCTTCTGCTGTATCCTGCTCTGTACAAGGGACAAAGGGGGGGCAGAGGCCGACTGCACTCTGCCCCACTGTCAGCTCTTCCGCTGGGGTACTTGGGACATATTCCGGCTCAGTAGCCAGGGAAAGGTGGGGGTCAGTGGGGGTTAACATTTCCTCTGTTAACCCTGGGGCCACATTAGGAGTTAGCTGGGGAGGGGAATTTGTACTTACCCCCTCCTCCGGTTGTCCCAGTGAGGGTAGTTGGGGATCTGGACAGGCTGTCCAGCATCCCGGTAGGTCAGGCACAGAGACCACGGTCCCATCTGCGCCGTCTGGGAGATTGGTGTCTCCCCTTGTTAGGGTAAGTTGGCGCTGGGGGGAGAGGGTGACACCTTCAGCTCCCTGGGGTTCACACTGCCACTGGGGGGGGAAGGACAACACCTTCAGCCCCCTGGGGTACACACTGCCACTGGGGAGGGAGGACGGCACCTTCTGCTCCCTGGGGCACACACTGCCGCTGGGGGGGAAGGACGACACCTTCTGCTCCCTGGGATACACACTGCCGCTGGGGAGGAAGGACGACACCTTCTGCTCCCTGTGGTACACACTGCCGCTGGGGAGGAAGGACGGCACCTTCTGCTCCCTGGGGTACACACTGCCGCTGGGGGGGAAGGACGACACCTTCGGCCCCCTGGGGTACACACTGCCGCTGGGGAGGAAGGACAACACCTTCTGCTCCCTGGGGTACACACTGCCGCTGGGGGGGAAGGACAACACCTTCTGCTCCCTGGGGTACACACTGCCGCTGGGGAGGAAGGACGGCACCTTCTGCTCCCTGGGATACACACTGCCGCTGGGGGGGAAGGACGACACCTTCGCCCCCCTGGGGTACACACTGCCGCTGGGGAGGAAGGACGGCCCCTTCTGCTCCCTGGGGTACACACTGCCGCTGGGGAGGAAGGACGGCACCTTCTGCTCCCTGGGATACACACTGCCGCTGGGGGGAAAGGACGACACCTTCGGCCCCCTGGGGTACACACTGCCGCTGGGGAGGAAGGACGACACCTTCTGCTCCCTGGGGTACACACTGCCGCTGGGGAGGAAGGACGGCACCTTCTGCTCCCTGGGGTACACACTGCCGTTGGGGCGGAAGGACGGCACCTTCTGCTCCCTGGGATACACACTGTCGCTGGGGAGGAAGGACGGCACCTTCTGCTCCCTGGGATACACACTGTCGCTGGGGAGGGGAATTAGTTGGAGTATTCCACGTGGAGCGGTTTCTGTTTATGGGACAGTCTTTCTGCATGTGGCCCTGCTGGTTACACGTGTGGCACCTGATGTACCGTGGAGGGGTTTGGTAGTTCCCACCACCCTGACGCAGTGCTGGGGGGGGGGGGGGTTAATGGTGGGAGGTGGGTTAGCAGCTCCCAAGATGGACCGCTCCTGTGCCCGCTGCTTTTCCATTATGTATTTGTGGACATCTGTCATTAACCATTCCAAGGTTATTGTGGGAAGCGTACCTGGGAAAAAGGCCAGTCTGCTTTGGAGTTCTCTTCCAAACTCAGTCTGTGTGCTGAGTTCCTTTCTGTCTGCATCCCTGTAGTCCGCGGCCGCCTCCTCCTCCTCATCATGGAACGCTGTCTGAAAACTAGCCGGTTCCATCCTGCTGTAGCCAGGGGCGCTGTACGGATACTAGCGTTGCCCTTAATTTGTAACTCCACGGAATGGTGTCTCCTGTAGCTGTCCTTCTGACCGTGGAAACAATTCCGCCACTTGCCACCAAATGTAACGGAGTTGGAACATGAATCCAATATCTCTGCTGGTATACGGTAAAATATCCAAGAAGCACTACAGTCTCACCATCCCCAACCTCCTATATTGGACGACACTCAATTGGGAGTCAAAGACTACTGACTTTATTTTGTTGTGCATAGATATATATACACATCTCTTCCCACAGGCAATACACATCCCCCATAGTTGGCCACACAATACACATAGAGGGACAATAGGTGGGTCACACCTCCCTGAGGCTACCTGGCAACTTTGATACAATCAGACATTGATTAGATCATCCTTCCCTTTGTTCCATCTTCACAATGTGAACACTTCACACAATGGACCTCTCTTGCTTATGAGGATTATCTATTATGCCAAGGTCTGCAATAGTCTGGGCTAATATTCTGCAGAGCATAAACCAACATACATACAGTATAACAATAGGATCATTTTTTAACCATAATAATTAAATAACCATAAAACAGGGTAAAACAGTGATGGGTTCTGTTACAGCAGACAATCACAAAAAAGCTATAATGTCTGAGATTGCATGGTGTGTGCTGCTTTGAGTGTTTTTGAATCTTGATTAAAGCTTCACCTTCAACTTGTTTCCCCTTGGGCTTTTTTTATCTTTGTTATGATAACCCAGAGGAATTAGGATACATTAAAGACAACAGTGCTGGACATGATAGTGTTTCAAGTCTTGACATAACTTTAATGAGGACATATTTGGTTCCAATGTCTAACATAGTTTTTGAAAAAAATAAATCTATTCTTTGGTCCTTCAGCTTTGCACATAGTTGTTGTGTTTTAAAATAAGTGTAGTAGTCTCGTAGTGAAGTAGTGTCCCATCTCTGTGTCCATTCAAATGCTGAGCTCTAACGCTAGCTAATTTATTTTCTACAATTGGTTAATATTTCATTTGTCATTAGGAAAGTGTACACTTGTATAAAATAGATAGGTGAGAAGTGTGTAATGGTGATGTTCACGGTCCTGGAGATCATCAGGGCTGAACAAGGTTGTCTAAGATCAACCTTAAACCTGTAGAGGAATAACGGCAGCACTTACCAGAGCTAAGCACAGATAGAAAATCAGTGCTATTTTGGTTGAGTTACTGTGGTCTGGACAAGATCATTTCTTTTGTAGTTTAAATAAAAAAAAGTTGGTCGTGGGAAGTAGAAATCCAAGAGAGCAGTCAGGAAACAGAGCCAAGATCGTACAAGAAAATCTAAATCAATATACAGTGAATACCCAATAGTATTATTTATTTCATGGGTAAGAGAAGGCTGATTAGAAATGTTCAGGAAGCACCAGCCTGCAGAAAACATTATGGTTCAGGATATAACAGTTTAGGTGAATTACTGGAGATGAATGTAAAGTTCATATGTTGCGTTTAAGTGTAGAAGATATGTTGAACAAGACAATTCCTCAAATGTTAAATTGCTATGTGAAGATCTCTCTTTAACATGGACATCTATTGTGTCATAACTTGACTTGGCAACGGAAGTGCTTTGTATATTGTCCTAGTTTTAAGCTTCTATTAGTCCACACCCATATATTGCTATAATAGCATCTCTTCCAGTTGTTATTACATAGTTCAGTGTTATGCTGTCTGTGTATCCGTGTATCCACTTCTGGCTTAATGAAAGCAAAGAAAGAAGACAATACATTCTCAGTCAGTTCAAATATTCGGTTGTGTTCATTAATGTAAATGTGTTTTTTGTTTTCCCTGTGAGAAATCTTTTTAAATCCTATGTTATTCTGCTGCACCAAGTCACTTAAATGTGAAGGAATCTCATCATCTTGAAATAGAAATTCCATAAAAATATTTGTAGAAGTTTGATGTGTGATGACCTTCTGTTGGACTTCATAAGAACCTAGTTAAAACCTACCCAGTATGATTGTCTGGTTCTTTGTGAATTCCTGATAGCAGGAACAGAACCAACCCAGCTTACAGCAACCAAAGTGCCCAACAAACTACAGGAATCAGTAGAGCCACCAAACAAATGTTACCGACTGTAATAGAGTCCCAATGCAGGTTTAGCAGCAATAATCCCAGTAATAAGGATGATTATTCCCTCAGAATGAAACACACACATCCATTATGCATGTTTAAACTGACAATAGCCTTGAAGTCGTCCAGTATTTATGCACAACCCAGTCCAACAAAACAAAACCAGCCCTGATAATGTGGGGAGGCCGGTCCATCAGTGATATCACCCCTCTACTCATCCACCTTGGTTCGGGAGCCTAATGAACTACCTAGGCTAATTTTCCCTTTAATGCTGGCTTTACAGGGGGTATCTGATTAGATCCAGAGTGCAGACACTCAGTCTCTGATGTGCAGACCCATCCATATGCCCTAGCTTGCTTCCCTATCCACTTCCCTATAACACCTGTCCCCTGTCCCCAGCTCTCCCTCCACTGTACTGGATCCCCTACAACCAAGCACCTTGTAACTGGTAACCCCTTCGCCCTTAGGGGCCCTGATAATACACTTTATTAAACTCTCTAGGGGAAATGCAGCATTTCAATATCAAACATGCCTGGGTATCAACCATTTGTATCATATTTATATTGTATCTGAAATACAAGTACTTGTATTTATAACTACCTTATAAATAACACTATGGAAAATGCTAGTGCTTTACCGATAAAACATAATAATAATAATAATTAATATAAAATAGAACTGAAAAGTTTAAAAATAAAGGACAACTGCTGTGGTAAATGCAGATTTATGCAAATAATTACAGCATTTAAGCTCTAACAATGTATGCATTGAATGCTGAGACATAAATTAATTCTAGACATGTATAAACAACTGTGTTCGTATAAGGAAGAAGATTATATACCTGTCACACTAATTACACCACTATGAATAATGTGTTTTTAATTGTATTGCATTGCAAGATATCAGATAATTATTGTTTATCTGTTTGCTATTATTATAATTTATTTATGAAGCTCCAGCATATTCTGTAATGCTAAGTTCAAGGGATACCTTGAATGAAGAAGACAAATAATGTATGACAAAAGCTACCTACTGGCACAGAAGGTGTAGAGGGCCCTGCTCTCGTAAGAGCTTAAAATCTAAGGGCCCTATTCTATTGCCCAATTTGTTAATTTTTACACACTTAAAACCACACTTAATATTGCCACATATTCTAGTAGCTACTCACAATCCGATTACGAGTACTATGCCCACTATCACTACGGGCCAGCCAAACCTGCAAAACTGTCCTTAGAGCCTTATTGGTTTTAGCACAGCTCAAACAATACAAGCGCAAAATAATGAAAGTTGCACAAAATCGATATTTTATTAGAGCCATAACTCGCAAATAAAGTCTGACCTGCAACTGAAAAAAGTATTACGAGTACTAAATAGGACTCACAAGGACTTTTTCAAACACTTATTAGAGCAGTAGGATAAATTAAACACACAATACTGTATTTTAAAAGCATGGGAAGGCATGGAAACACATAAGAAATAATTGCACTACAGTCTTAAACCCACAAATATGCAACTTAAAAATATTATTTTTAAATGTTAGTTCTGAGTAATATCGATCCCGGGACTCAAGGGGTTAATACATATCATGAAACCTGCATGGACTAGAACAGATGATCTAATGCATTTTATAGCTTGCTTGATTGCTAGCCCGATCGGTAAATATTACTTATTGACACTAATTAATTTGTAGCCTCTGATTGCAGATTACGTCTAACTTCCTTGTGTTACTGACATCATGATGACTGTTTCATTTACTATTGGCTACATCTAAGAAGTTAATGACGGGCTTGCTTAAATATCGTCAGATCATGTGATCACGTTCCTGAAATCAGACTTATAAAAGCATGGTTAACGAGTTCAGCCTTGAGGTCGGAATTTGTGAGATGGAGTTAGTATAATAAATTTGTGAGTTTGAGGCATTTGCGAGCAGCCAATAGAATAGGGCCCTAAGTGTAGTTTACAATGTAAGTATTTACACTGCTTTATTCATGTATAATTAAGACATGTTCAGTGACTTTCATAATTACTCAGCTGTCAAATCCAAATGAACACATTTATATACAATGTTTAAGATGGGTAAATATTCTGGCAAGTAAGAGAATTTGCTGAATAAAGACTGAGTATTACTGAACATGTGTATGGAGTACATGAAAATAAAACCATGTAAAGATATTAACAGTTATTTTCCCTCTGTATATTCAAGTTTAAGATAATTTTGTTGTTGTTCTGTCGTTGAGTAGTGTCCAACTCTTGGTGACTATGCATCACAGCATTGCAGGTACATTTGCCAACCACTGCTCCTCTAAGCTCCCTCAAGCTCATGTTCATTGCTTTAATTACCTCATCTGTTCATCTCTGCTTCTGCCGTTCATATCTTCATGTGCCTTCTCCGGGGAATCCTATCTTCTCATGATATGGCCAAAACATTTGAGTTTCAGCCTCATGGTCCAACCTTCCAGTGAACAGTTTGGTTTCATATCCTGTAGTATTGATTGATTGGATCTTCTTGTGTTCCAAAGGACTCTAATCAGTTTTCTGCAACACCACAATAAAAAGGCATTGATTCTACTACGCTCAGCCATCTTTATGGTCCAGCTCTCACATCCATATGTTACTACAGGTAATCCTATAGTTCTAAATATGCAGACCTTTGTTTTTAATAGCTTGTCCAGACTTATCATAGCTCTCTTTCCTCATTAGAAGTAAACATCTTCTAATTTCATGGCTACAGCCACCATCTGATGAGATCTTGGATCCCAGGAAAATAAAATCTGTAACTGCCTCCACTTCTTCCACGTCTATTTGCCAGAAACTGTGATTGCATGATCTTCATCTTTTTATCATTGAGCAGCAGGTCAGCTTGTGCACTCTCTTCTTTTACCCTCATAAATAAGTCATTTAGTTCCTCCTCACTTTCAGATATCCTAATAGTATCATCTGCGTATATGAATTTGTTGATATTTCTTCCAGCAACATTGACTCGTCCTTTGAATTCATCCATCCCAGCCTTTACGCATCATGTATTCCGCATATACATAAAAACATTCAAAAGAAAATACATGTAGAACAAGGGAAAGTTACCAGTGGAGTGCCACATGGATCAATGCAGGAGTTTTTTTTTAATATATGTATTAATAATATTACTAGTTGCCTTTATGGATAAATATGCGAGTAATCGTTTTTTTAACAAATTAATGTTTAAAATGTGTGTTCTAAAGATTAATGCCAAAAAATACAGAATAATTCACGTAGGACACAAAAACAAAACACATTTAATGGACCTAGTTGAAGTGGTCTTCCAACTGGTTATGGATGTGTTGTGGAAACACAAAAGATCATCCATCCCCGTTGCCGCTGCCTCATCCACTCCATCTGTTAGTTTCTACCACTTACAATAGTAAGTATCCAGAAAAAAATCACCTATTTAAAACATTTATATAAAACAAACAAAAAGATTGCCTAAAGAGTCCCTTTAATATAGTAGGTTGAAATAGTATTATTGTGTCTTTCACCCTTGTGTACACAATATACACTTATCTGAACACGTTAGTCATCTCTGAAGAAGTGTCCCAATAGGACAATGAACTTATAAGACCAATGGCGGAGCTAGGGAATGGAGGGCAATGGTGCAAAAAAAAAAATGTGGTCCCCCATGTGGTTGTAAAAAAATGTTTGCGCTGGGCCCCAATTCACTCAATGATCTTCCCCAGACGCCTTCCCATAACTGCTCCTCTTCTGAAGGCCCCTTCTGATAAACAGCAAACCTTCTCAAGCCCCTTACTCATTGCTGCTCACCCCAAGACTCCTTTCCATAGCTTCTCCTCCTACCCTCACCTCCTGCCTGGTAAAGCTCCTTTACCTGCAGTCCCATTCTCTACAGATATACCCCTCTCTTCACATAGCAGCCATTCCTATGTCCTTTGCTCCCCTCGCCCACAGAATCCATCCCCCCTGTACTTTGCTGCCACATTGCAACCCTTGCTTTCTTACCTTCTTCCCTGTTACGCATGCCCCACATGTTTGACTGCTCTACATTGACACCTCTTGGTGCTTTAGTAAAAATGCACTTTTTTAAACAGGCACAACCCAATTTAAGGTCAGGGAAATGTGCAGCCAAGGAAGCACAGGGGGCTTGGGAGAAACAGGGGGGACCAAGGGGGGACCCAGGTGGGTCATGGTGGGTTGGGCCAGGGGAGCCACTACACTGCAGAATAAAAATATATGCTCCCCCCAGAGTAAGGGCCCTGGTGCACTGCACCACCTGCACCACTGGTAGATCCTCCACTGTGTAAGACATAGTGTGGTTGTCTTCCACTCTCCCTCAAAGTGAATCACAAACCTTTGCTATTTGTGCTAGTGTGATCTATACATTTTCTAGAGTACTTCTCATTGTTTTAATCACAGTGAGCATGTGTAAATAGAGTAATTAGCAATGTTTAGACTCCAAAACAAAGATAAGAAGCATAACAAAAGGGATGGATCAGAAAGGCTGATTGACAAACAAAGAATACAAACCTCAATAGAATTTTATTGCAAGAAAATGTATTGATTACATTCAGTTGGTAATAATTGGCTTACAAGAATAGAATTTTGTTTAACATAGAAATGAAAATGTGCCTATTTTTGTTCAGGGAATATGTTATTTCTTCTATCATGTCATGTTTCAATCAGGTTATTGTTTGACTTTCTCTGGATCAAAATGTCTAAAACATGGATCAGAGAAAATCCCCCAAAACTCTCACTCAGCAATCTATGGTAATTTTTATGCACTTCAGCAGGAAGTTTTAATAGAAGAATGTTGATCCATGTTTGTCAAATACTTAGATATGTCAGATCTTAATGTCTCACAGAATACAAGCAGAAAGGAGAAGCTCTTCAAGAGTTAACAAATACTTCATCCTTTAGTCTGGCCTCTTTTATGACATGGCAGACTCCTAACTTTTCTTTTTCCATACTAAATGATTTTGATTTTGAAAATTGATTTTTTAATAAAAAATGTAAACCAAAAGAATAAAAAATATAACGCCATAATCGTCTTTATTTTATTACTTGAATTGATATGTTAGTGTGAATAAATATATCAGACAATGCTATGCTCATTTTGTCCATAGTAAATATATCAGTCAATGCTCTTTTTCTTTATAGTGAATCTCTTCATATATGGGGAAAGCTCTATGAAATGTGAAGCCAGTGAACATCATGGAAATAATTATTTTCATTTGACCCCATGGCCTCCACGTACATTCTTAATTGTGTTAAGGTTTCTTCTTTTGCCAAGTTCTTTTGTTTCTAAGTTAGCAAATATCAGTGGTCTCCATGTTCCTAAGATGATCCTGCAGCCAATGTTGAATCAGAGCAAAATATATTTTGAACTCCACAAAGTCTTTCTTCCTAAACATGTCTTACATGTCATAACATGGTTTTTAAAATATGTGTCTGTCATCCTAAGCTATTGGGAGTTTCCTTTAATTGTTTGGATTGTATGTGATTACGAGTTAAAGAGTTTATTTTGGCTTACGAGCTGACTCAAATTCAGAGCTTTTCCCTGAGGCTGCCATCTCACTATGTAATATTCTCTAAAATTAGTTACTCCAAGTCAATTATACTAAATTTACTTTTGAGTTATTGCCCATTTTATTTTTGATTTATACACTGTGCATTCAAATTAGCGTAGACTTTTTTTTCTCTGATCCTTGTTTTAGGCATTTTTATCCAAAGAAAGTCAAAAAATAACCTCACTGAAATAGGGAATAAAATAAAATATTACCTGAACCAAAATAAGCACATTCACATGTTTGTTGGAAGTAACTAACTTCTACACTACCCCAGATTAGAGCACTCAGTGCACAGCCGTAAATCCTGACTTATGTTCCAACAGATTTCTGTGCAGGGAGCAGCCAAAATAAACTTTATGGAGGAGACGGCCCTAGGAGCCAATAGGAAATGCGAACGTCATGAATATTATAATGGGTGGGAAGAGCCCAACAAGAGCCGTAACAAGTGCCCATAACTAGCTACAGCAAGGAAACACACACACACATATATATATATATATATATATATATATATATATATATATATATACATATATATATATATATATATATACATATACATATATATATAGTAATTATTTTTTTTTTTTTAATATTTAGATATTAAAAAGATGCGAGAATTGTATTTATAGCTTCAATAAAAAAAGATGGGTGTTTTTTTTGTTAAAATATGACAAATTTATAGACAATGCATCAGATTGTTTGTTCTCAGGCAACTTGGTTTTGTGATGTGTTTTAACCCTTTGACTACTGGATTGTGTGTTACCCTGGATTATGTATCATAAAACGGGCTTAATACCAACATATCATATTTTTTTAATTACACATATGTTGATATCAGTTTGTTAAGTGTCAAATAATGTTGAAATTTCATAATTTTGTAGTGCTTTTTGTGCTATACTGTCACTTTAAATGCTTCTGGGGGACTCTGTAAGGGTTGGAAAACCAGTTGCAAGTGGTCTTTGGTACTCACAAATCTTTGTTCTGCTTTTTGCAGTTACGGCAGTGCCCTGATTTGTGATCTGTAAAATCTTATTAGCATAGGGTTTGGGTGTCAGAGTGTCAGGGAATAAGTTGTAATTTATTGTCAGTGCAAAAATCAACAAAGATTTATGCCTTGCTTTTCATCTGTGCTTTGAAGTTCACTCGGAGCAGTGAGTCATAGCAGTTCTCTCACAAAGTTTTAGGGATAGGTGATTAAGATAGCTCGGTAGATATTTTTTGTTTTCAGGGATTAACATAGGGCCCTTTGTTCTCAGTCAGATCTATATTCCTATATCTATTCTGAATGCATTCTAATAAACTACTTGAGATAAAATTTCATAATTTTCTATAACTAATCATTGTTTTTGTTCTAGTGCTATCTGATATTTCACTGACTCAGTGAAGTCAAACAAAGTTTTCAAAGAAATATTTTTTTTATTGTTTTGTGATTCTATAAGAACAATATATTTTAATACTGCAGCTTCCAAAAAACCATAACTTGTTCTGATATTCTACTGAACGTTTAACATTTCTAATTCTGTATTTATTTTACTAATCTGCCTTGTGTCATTATTTTTTAATATATGTATGAGAGGGATATGGAAATTATAAAGTAAAAAATCAATTGGAGGGATTGGGCAAGGAAAGTCTTTTGGTGCAAAATCTTTACAATGTCTAAGGGGAGCCTTAGAGAGGGAAAACATGGAAGAGCTAAATGTACTTCCTAACCAAATCAGTCCTGAAATGTAGGTCATATCTACAAACAGAGCTATACTGTTATATATTATGTTAACATAATGTATGTCCACCTTTCTAAATTACACTGGTCAACAAATATTGTGTCTCAGAGCAAATAAGGTTTGTGCTATAAGTAGTTTATCCCACTGATTTCTAAAATGGTCTCAGAATTGTTCTATCACCCATAGTAATATAGTTATGTCCTCTTAAGTAAAATACATTGTGCTATAAAACACATTCATACAGCATTAAGATATGTTAATTTTTCACCAGTAAAATCCAAGCATTATTTTTCATTTTTGTAAATTTACTGATTAGTCAATGTAAAAAGGGCCCAGAGTAATAAACATTTGAGTCATATTCTGTCACGTGATGCTCTTGAGGCATGACGAGTCATGTGTTTGTTTGTTTACTCTAGGAGTCAGTGCTCCTGGACAGTTTGGTGGAAAGAGTTTGTTCTTGAAACATCTAATGCTTAATCGATTATTTGTGTAGTTCTATGTACATTTTATGTTCATAATATGAATTTGAACAATGCCAAGAAATTGTATTAATCATCCAGACTTATTTTGCTACATTTGCGGTGAGGTGATATTTAAAAATCATAAAAGTGGTTCTACTCCATTAATTAAAAAGTGTTATGAGCTTTACTTTGGATGCAAAGTAGATGACCAAAATAAAAGTTGTATCTCTCATTTTTGTTGTTGTATCTGTTTCAGATATCTCACAAGTTGGTCAACGGGTTCTCTGCACATGAATTTTGCTGTTCCAATGATATGACGAGAAAAAAAAGATCTCTCAACCGATTATTACTTTTGTCTTACAAACATTTCAGACAACAGTTCTAAATGAAAGGACACTGTGACATATCCAAATTTACCAACTGCCATTAGGCCAGTGCTGCATAGTGAAGAATTGCCTGTGCCAACGCCTCCAGAAGAAGTAACGTTTAGTGATGATGAGCAAGAAAAAGATCCTGTAGAGCATGGGGATGATTATATAAGGCTTGATCAAACTTTTTAGGCTTGCTGTTCATCGTTACAACATTTCCTTATCCAAAGAGATAACAACAACCTAGTCCGAGACTTGAACCTATTTAAAACGCAAGCAGGACTTTTAGGCTCCAGGTTGAAAGGTTGGAATCTTCTCATAAGTAAACAAAAGTTTGTTTGTTTTAGAGATAGGCATAGTGACTTTAAGGATTTCTTTTCCATTGAAGATTAACTTGTTTTTTGCAATGATGTTCATTCTGTCATGGAAGTACTTGGTCACGGGTACAAAACAGAGGATTGGCGTTTATTTATCGATGGCTGTGCTTCTCCACAAAGGAAATATGTTTACTCATGAGAGCATGAAACTCGTGCTTGAAAAAATCAAATATGAAGAATACAAATGGAATATCTGTGGGAATATCTGTAGTCGCTCTTTTGCTTGGACTACAACTTGATCACACAAAGTACAGCTGTTTTCTTTGTGAGTGGGACAGCAGAGACCGAAGGAATGATTGCACTCAGAAACAATGGCCAAAATGAACATCACTAACTCCAGGACAGAAGAATGTTGTCAATACACCACTCGTTGATCCAGAAAAATGTATCTACCTACACTCCATATAAAGCTTGGTGTTGTGGAGAAATACAAAGATCCATACATTATTTAGTATATATATCACATATTATAATTGTCAAACTGCGATTCGTCGTCACGCTTGCGACGAATCGCAGTTTGACAATGATCCGATCGCTGAACTGCGCATTGCGCAGCAGTATCCGCACATGCACAGAGCGCTGTGTGAGCCGCGTGAGCCGCATATGCTTTATGTGTGCCCTGAGACAAGGAGATAAGAGCGGGAAAGGGAAGAGACACAGAGGAAGAGGGAAGAGACACAGAGGGAGGGTGAGAAGAGACACAGAGGGAGAGTGGGGAAGAGGCACAGAGGGAGAGGGGGGAAGAGACACAGGAGGGGAGAGATACAGAGGGTGAGGGGGGAAGAGATATAGAGGGAAAGGGGTGAAAAGGTACAGAGTGAGGGGGGAAAGAGGCACAGAGGGGGGAGACACAGAGGAAGGGGTGGAGAGACACACAGAGAGGCGGGGGAAGAGGCACAGAGGGAGAGGGGTGGAAGACACAGAGTGGGGAGAGACACAGAGGGTGAGGGGGGAAGATACACAGAGGGAGAGGGGGTAAGAGAGAGAAAGGGAGGAAGAGGCACAGAAAGAGGGGCTGGGAAGAGACACAGGGGAGGGAGAGGAGGGGGGGAGGGAGAGACACAGGTGAGTGAGAGGAGGGGGAAGAGACACAGGGGAGAGAGTGCAGGGGGAAGATACACAAGGGAGGGAAATGGAGACACAAGGAAGGGGGGAACAGACCTAGGGGGAGGGGGAAAGAGACACAGGCCAGGGGGAACAGATACAGGGGAGGGGGAAAGAGAAACAGGAGGGAAAGGGACACAGGGGAAGGGTTTAAAGACACGGGAGGGAGGTAAAAACACAGGGGGGCAGGAGAGAGGGAGAGGAGGCGGAAGGAGACACAAGAGAGGGAGAGGAGGGGGGAAATAAGACACGAGGGAGGAAGTAGACAGGGTGAGAGACTCGCAATGAGCTCATTGGAAGGCCTGTGATGAGTGCCAAAGGCGCTCATCGCAAGGCCAGTAAAGTAGAGGGGGAGAGGCTCCCATTGTGTGGCAAACAGCATTGCCAGGCTTCACTTTTTATTGCCGTCATTTTTGACGGGCAAGTCGCTAGTATATATATATATATATATATATAGCATTTATTCCCTTTGTAAGTACCCTTAGTATTTGGCTAGATGAAAGCTCTGAAACAGTTTAATCTGCATGTCCCAGATTTAGCAAGTGAGTAGACATAAACAACTCTTGAGTCTAAACAAAGCCAAAGATGAATTATGATCAACAACTTGACCTATGCGTAGAAGATTAGAACTTAAGAGTGTTGTGCACAGATAATGTGACGTATCAGGCAAGGTTGATGCGTGATAACCACGTCCCATTTTTAATGGATTGCTAAATATAAATAATATCTTACTGGACTAGAAATAGGTAGTTGGTGGAATGTATCATTTTTTCAGGAGGGTAGTAATGGAATATACCATTTTCTGTATGTAAACTATTATAAAAGGTTATGTTTTGTATATATTTGTTTTCAGTCAGCAGCAGACATTTTGAATGCTTCTGTGTTACTGATACACATACATGTTCAAATAAATTAAAGAAAATTAGACGCCTCTGTGTTATGATTATCATGACTGGGTTTTGGAGTAGAATGTGGTTTGTGGATATATGTTTTTCTTCTACATCGGTCTTATGAAGAAGAAAAAAAATCCCAAAGATAAGTGATGCAAAGATCAGGACCTCAAATAAGACGATTAAGAAGATTAAAGATGAGAACTTTGATTGTCAGTTGAACCAGACTGAAAAAACCGAATGGAAATCTTTCAAGAGTGTTTGCCAGTACTTCTTAGGTAATCATAAGGCAGACAACTACAAAGAAATAGTGGATGATCTTTTGCAATCTTACAAGCCTATGGGATGTAACATGTCTTTGAAAATCTACTTCTTGGATTCGCACCTGGATTCCTTCCCAGCAAATCTTGGGGAAATCAGCGATAAACATGGTAAATGATTCCACCAAAACGTTTCCAAAATGGAAAAGCAGTACCAGGGCAAGTGGAGTCCAGAAATGCTTGCTGATTACTGTTGTACCCTTAAGAGGGATGTTCCTGAGAAAAAAATACAGGAGAAAATCCTATACTTCTACAGTTTAGGGGAGTTAGTCCTTTACTATGTACATATTGTAAATATATGTAATACTGTAAACTTAAAATCACTGTCTCTCAAAATCCTTACGTGATAGAAAAATTCTAAAAATATATTTGTATTCAGCACACAAAATACTATAAGGTTCACCTATTTTGACTTCTGAGACAAAACAAAGTACATTTTTGTTGACCAGTGTTATTGTTATATCTAGAGTACATTTAGTTGGTCATTTTGTTACAGCTTGGGTTTGGACATATGGTATTCATAAATTCAGATGTAATTCTTCTGTGGTCTAAATATTATGCTGAATAGTAGATGTGAGCATATTGTAAGCCAGACTCAAATAGAGTCTAAATCCATTTCAAAGGGGTTATATATACTAAAATGTTTAAGAAGGTGGTCTTAAGAAAACTCTGTCTTGGAGTAATAAAGATTTAATTTCACTGGTGAGCATTTTTCAAAAGAAAATATATATATTCTATTGGATACAGTAGAAACATTTGCAGATAACACAGTGACATCTGTAAAAAATGTGCAAGTGATATTATCAGTTTTTGGCTCCAAAAACATGAGAGATTGTTCTGCAATTCTTCTTTTTTTTTGTTTTTCTATATATATATATAATTTAATATAATTCTAGCAAGTCAGAAAGGCCAATTTAAAGAAGATAATCACATTTAAACAAAATTTTAAGAAATTACTACTGAACAGAGCTTGGGATGTGTTAAATCAAGTACCATGTTTGTATTAGGCTTAGTTCAATTTGATTGAAATAAGGTAAATATATTAACAGTTAACATATTATGATATCATATTTACATAGATAAGTAATGGAATAAACCAATGTTTACATTGTTGTTTGTGAGTACTTAATATAGAAGCTTTAGTACTAATATACTATACTGACCTAGAACAGGACATGATATAACATAGCATAATGAAAAAGGAAAATAACAATGCATGCTCTCCTAACCATATCTGGTCCTCCATATGTAAATAATTACATTGCCTCCCTTGACAGAAAACCGTGTTTAGATTTTTTTTATACTATACTGTTACTGGACAGGATCATTTATAAGCTAGTACTATGTTGCAAAATGTAAAAGAAAAAAAGATAATTGTATTCACTCATATATAGTATTATGAAAAACAATGGTATTGTCTCAATCGTCAAATTAACATAGAGCAATGTATGAGAAAAATGTGTGGTATCTAAATTAACAAGGAGAAAAGTGTACTTTTGTGAAGGCCAACAAATGTAGAAAGTTTACATCTGAATGAAATAACATTAGATTAAACTGTAAAAATAAATAATGTTATAATATCATCTGGTCAACAAATGTACGATCCTAAGAGTGGGTCATACAAAGCAAGGTTCTGCAGCCATTTATCAGTCCTGTGATATTAACATACTAATAATTCAGCCAGTTCCCATTTTGCTGGGCGTCATGGAGGCTTGCCAGGCTGCCTGGGTAAGATGCAGCGGTGCTTCACCTGGCGGAGCCTGGAGGGTGTCGTCGCGTCAACACGTCGGCCCATCAGGGGAGTGACTTCCGTCTGTTTCGCAGGCTTAGGCAGTCCCTGCGCGGTCTGCAGAGTCCCACCCTCCCATAACTTTTAGTTGGTAGTTAGGAGAAGTTATGTTGGAATTAGGTTGATTTGTTTAAAAAAAAAGGGAGAATATATTAAAATGAAGAAGAATATTTTACCTTAATATATATATATATAGAATAAGTGGAGACAGTGGCCCATATTATGTGTTTGTTTCAATAAAAGCTGTGGCCCATTTTCTCCCATTTCCATTGTCATGTCTCTTATTTAAAATAGGTAGCCCAAATGGATCATGCCTGGGTAATGCATTTTTCATGAGAACCTGTGAAGCGAATATTCACAGTTGCACAGATAGTGTCCCATAACATCAGGAGCAACTAGATACTGTTGACAATTGATGGTAATTGACGTGGTCAGAACATGTACGGTACATTTTATTATATACTCAAAGGTTCAGACTTACACTGTGCAGGACCATGCTTGGTGGGGTGAGCTGAAATGTTACCCTATGCTTGTTCTTACCTAGTGAGGAGATAGTAATGATAGGTGTGTGTTATAGAAGTTGATTTGGAATATCAGTTCTGTGATGAGAATGTAGTAATGTGGATGAAGAATGAAAATGCATAGTCGCAGAGCGGTACTGCCCAGCCTGTGCCCAGTTGCAAGTTTTGTGCTCCTCCTTTCACATTCACAAACAATTATTGACGAGGCCAAGCACATACTGGAATCACATAACTTGTTTTCAGATGCATTGGTGCTTTTATCTGAAGCCATATTGCTCCAGAAGTGGAAAGTTGTAGTTTTATACAGACACATAGGCCTTATGGCTTTCACAATCACGTTATAAAAGTAAATACAAGCAAACTATTTCTAGAATTGTAGGAACACTGCAATGGAACAATAGATGTAAAGAAACACAGGGAGTCTAAACATTAATTATTGCAGCTCTATTTTTGTTAGATATTGGTTATGGTACCCAGGCTTTAGCTTTTACTGCTCTTACACAGGTAAATAAGTATTGTAATGAAGCAAATGAGATCTATTGTTGCTTAATCTGTGAGAACTGATGTAGATATTGAGGAACAGCAGTCAATTGTAACAGGGTATATTAAGCAACATGAACAGCTTTTCGCATCCTTGCGACTTTAGCATAGTGAAAGAAAGCCAGTGTCAATAACCCGTCCAAGTTGGGAACCTCATGGGATGGCAAAGTAATGGAGCTTAGCAGTCTTTTGTAGGAGTGCAGGTTTTTGATTACCAAAAAATTACTGATGTATTGTTTAATATCTTGCAAAACTACTGAAAAAATATATCACAATCATTTGGCACTTTACCAAGATCTGACATGTTAATAGCCCTTGAGGACTGGTGTTGCCTATCCCTGATATAGAGTGGGTATGAATCTGAGTCTTAACTCTGCCCTCAACCTGTGAGCGTTTTTAATAGAGCAACGTTTTTCATGGCGAAGGGTACCCAACATATGTATATAAAAATAAATATATTGTAGAGATTAGACCACAGAACACCCAACAGCTAATGAGGTCACAATCACCAAATTACATCATAGAACCAAAGAATCACATGTCTTGTAGACAACCATCACTACTGGATCTCATCTGAAAAACCAGCAGGCGGAATAAGATGTTGAAATTGCATGTACTGTAGCTGAAAACTAATCCCATACACCATGATACACAAACTATACAGACCACAATCTTAGAGTCCAGTAGTACTATGGTTGATCTCCCATTATCTGATTAAACTGAATTATTATAAGAAGCCAAATATATTTGACAAGCTCTGATATGTCAAATAAGTATGTTATTGCAATTCAGACCAAGCAGGATGAGAAGACTGAACTATGCTGATTCTCTTTTTTTAAAGGCTATTTAAGAGGGGAACCTGGAGCAAGACTTTGGTGTCCAATCTACTAATATAAAGTCAACAGGAGTTGTCACCAGAAGGTTGGTTGTGGTTAGAGAGGAGTGGGGGGGATGAAGAGCCTTGAAGTTCACTGACTAAGATCCAAGAATTGGTGATGGCAATGGTGTTAAGACGGCAAGATACGGCATTGCTGAGAAGTTCATAAATGTCTGGCAAAGCTTTATTTATCTTCAGACGCCTAGTAGGTGTTAAGGAAGCAAAGTGCTTCAAACCTTGAGGATGATTGTGGAAATGATAATTAGGTTATCACTCAAAATCTAACTAGTGGGAAAATTAAACTGAGAAACATTTCTTTGAGTTTCAAATTGAGCAAGATTTGAGGAATGTGACTAGGGTCCTAATACCTTGCCCAGCCAAACAGTGACCTTGAACATAACCATGCAATGGTGCCTGGGAAAAAAAAAGATTCATCCTAAATAATGGGCTATCATGAAGACCTCAGATACATCAATTACTAAACTGGAGGAAATAAGAAATACTTCTTGAATTATTTTTATTAAAACAAATGTTTGGAGAAATATATATCTGAAGCATACACATAATATTAGCTTCTCTCTTTTTCTCTTTTTTTGGGTGAACACACCTGAATGGACCTAGGGCAACAAAAAACCTAAACACACTTGTTACTAGTTATATGTGGTATGTGCGATACATTATTATAGGAAACATATAATTTTTTGGTAGATTTGAACACTCTGGATTACAGTTTTAAGGCTCAAGAATATGTTTATCAATGAACGTATTCATAAATCAGTAACTATTTTTATTGTCTTTCATCAAATATAAAAAAAAAAAGAAGTTGAAATTTAAAGCAAAGCAAATTTTTTTAAATGTAATTCACCACTTAAAGGATGTCTTTGAAATTTTACATATTGTTAAAGATATCTTAAATTTACCAGCTATCTCCATGCTTGTAATACTTGTATTAATTGTTTGGAAGGGAAATCATTATTATTCAAATCATATGTTTGGTACTGAGCTGATTCAATGCCAGATATTTATTTCCTTGGCAGACATCTAAGTAAATAGAATAGTTCAAATTCAGGTCATTCAAATTAGGCGGATGATACGTCACTAGAGTAGACATCTTTAAAATACCACGATAATGATTCTGCTTACATAGCTTTTAAAGGAACTCTTTGGGCAATTGTTTTTATTTAACAAAAAGTTGTAACTAGGGTTTTTTTATTTATTATAAATATTATATATAATTATATTATATAATAGATGTTTTTCAATGTTTTTCTTTTAAAATGTAATTTCTTCTTAAAGACTAGCATCCTGTCAGCTTCTGGAACCACTTTCTTCCTGTATTGTACCAAGTGTGTTGCCCTCCTTCACATCAGCTGTAATCCTATAGTTTTATTTGACAGGATTTTCTTTTTTCCACTATACCAACAGCTGAAAAACATATGTTCCCTCTTTTTCAAATGAAGATGTCTCACTAATGTTTTGGGCAGAGCAGAATTGGAGCTCCACTTTAATCTAGAGGTGCTGTACACAAGGCTAAACTTTATATACAGTACATGGAGCCTCATTCAATTGAGGCTTTTGGGAGATCGTTGCTCTGAAACGTAGCCCGCAAGTTACTTTGCTATTCAATTGGCGTCTTTTTGTGGGCTCCGATCGAGTTATGGCTCCTCGGTGCGATTCACTGCGATGATTCAAATCACAAGTTAATGCCCCTCCAAGACTTTTATCTTTCACAGCCGCAAGACTTCTGAACGTTCAAATCGCAAATTGCTATTCAATTGCTCTGATACCCCCTCACTAACCACTCTGCCAAGCCTGCAAATGGAAAAAGTCGAACCACAAGTTACTGGTACCAAGGAGATCTCGCAAAGGGTTTAATGACATGTCCGGAGCACTGTAAATTCATATATAAACGCTCTACTGTACTTTTATTAAAAGGGAAAGTAATGTTCGGTCTTAGAATTAATAGCACACCATTCTCATGCTCACAAATTGGCCAAAACAAATACTTAATTTCATGTTTAATTTCCGTGTTATATCAATCCTGGCAATCGGACCCACATTCCATTAGTTATTTCTAACCGGGAGTTACGGCCTTGCGTCATCGATCATGTTCAAGCTCGCAAATGCTACTTTCGATAGCATGGTTTGTGATGTGCGCTATCAGGCCGGGACTTAGTGGCCCGGCCAATTGAATAGCTGCGGCGGCTAAGGGGCTCCCAGCAGGCCTGCAGACATACGGCCTACTCTTCCGATCCAGTTGCGGCCTTGCAACTGAATCGGGCTCAAGATCTATATTTTTGGTATTGACAGACACCCAGTACTTATACATTACATATACATATACATTAGACAATTCATGAAAGTGACTGTAAAACATATGTTTAAAGCTAAATACAGGTGCATTTTGTACTTCAATTTATCACCACACTGGTTTTCTTAAAAAAAGTTATAAGTAATGCTATTTGGGTCCTCCAACTATGGATTTCAATTCCCCAAAATCAGAATTAGCATGTATTGCATTAATCATATCTGTTACAACAATCTGACTGGGAGAGATGGGGAGACCTTAAGAATTGATGTAGATGCTGCATTTTTCGATTTGAGGGATCTGAGGGATTAGATAAGGTGGACACCTGTTTGGGATATCTTTGGCAAAACAGTTGCCAAGCAGGAAGGTCAGCGAGTGCTTGCAGGGTTGATATATATAAAGGGTCAGCACTGGAACTTTTATAGTCAAAAACAAAATAAGGATGATAAACAGGAGGTCAGTTAAAGTGACTTCCAAAAGGACACAGAGCTAGACATCAACACTGAAGACCAGCATGATCTAGCCCGTTGCAAATGTATTAAATAGTATTTCTGAGGAAGAGGCGTAAGAGTGTGGAAGAAGCTACAGCTATGTGCAAATTGCCCATGAAAACAGCAAAATAGGCCCTTTTGTATGCTGTCTCTCCATAACAGCATAAAAAGGTAAGGCAAAAATGTTTTCCTGCACCACTTGGACAAGAGCAGTTCTTCGCATATTCCGAGGTGCAACCCTGAAAGCAAGAGTTAAACAAACAACTCTTCAAAAAATTATTTAACCTGCCCTCACATATGGATATTTAACAGTTACATGTATCTATATTCAATAATGTATCTCTCATCATTTTGATGCATAGACATTTCCTCAAGATGTCTTGTGTTCTGTTAGTTTTTAATATAAGTGCTTGTTCAAATGTTAATTATATTGGCAGAGTCGCATTTAAAGGAATCTTTTAAATTGTCCTCTTTATTTAAAGCATTACATTTCATTCTTCCTTTCTTGCCAATACATCTTTGTATGGATCTTTTAACTGCACATTCACTTTTTATTAAGCTGTCTTAAATATTAATTTCTGAAATTAAATGGGCATTTGGAAAATGTACTGTTTTTCTCATAATCTTTCAAAATATACAATTTATATCTATTTGTATTTTTGATCTTTGCATACTAAGCATCAAATTTAATTATGAACATGATGTGCAAGGAATTGATTATGGTTCATTAGAAGAGCTCTGGCAATCTGGGCCTAATATATAACTAGTAGACAGTTAAAAATACTGTTTGTTTTATTTACAGAATATTGAGTCTAAGACATCTTGGTGTCTTCGGGGCCATATTAGCCATCCTCTTATTTAACTGGTTGAGAGAAAGTTGTAGTCTTGTTTCTACATTAGTAACATTACTTAGGCTAAAGAACCACAACTCCCAGAATCATCGTAGAAGCCACAACTTATAATGTAGGAAGAACGCAGATCAGTAATGGGTAACATATTTTACTTGAACAGCCGTAAGTTAGGAGTGGGCAATAGGAGGCCAGGAGCCCCATGTACCCCTCATACAATTGCCATGCATCTCCCAGCCTCTTCTCTGGAATGAGAGGGCATGCCCCTCTTCAACAAGCCATAGTCCATTAATTCACTCTAAACCTAGCAAATAATACTCAATATGTCTCCTCAGTTTAACATTTTGCTTTGGGTAAACGAGTTTAAAGCACCATGAAGCCCTTTTAAGGACTCTGTGGTCGCATATGAGGCCCTTCAAGTGAAATAGGTTCTAAGTCACTGACCTTCAAAATGATCACACAACATAATTAAACCTTTGTTGGGTAAGTAACAAAACTATTGTAGATCCCAATGTTAGAAAAAAAGATGTTTTAAGGTAAAATATAGGAATAGATAGTGAGGAGAAGTACTTGCTTTGTAAGTTAAATGAACTCTTTAGGTATTTTTCTTGTCTGAACTACTTTAAATAGATTATTTATTTAATTAATTAAACTGTAGTCATATGTAAAAAAAAATACTGTTTTGAACAATTAAACTTGAAAACATTTAATATGTTTTGTAACAAAGTCGTACATAAAAGTGGGAGAGTCCAAAAGGGTACGTGTATGAGCCTGAGGCTGGATAGAGGCATTTGCCCATTCCAGTACTTCAGGTGTTAAAAACGTTCTTACATCACAATGGGGCTGCAGATGTGCAAAGGTAATGACAGTTTGTTGAAGAGCCATTTGTAGCCAGAGCCCAGAGAGGGAGAGTTGCAGATGGGCCAGAGATTTACCCAGAGAGGCTGCTGGAAATGTACTGGAGTGGCAGGATCTGAAGCTGGAGACAAAGATCTAGAGAGACTAAAGTGGGAAGGCTGTCCACTCTAGCAAAGACCACAGACTGGAAATCCTGAAATCCAGAGGATAAAGGAAAGTACATTACATACAGTATATTGGTCTGCATGCTTCTGTTCTGCTGCATTCAGAGTAATTTAATGCAAGCCTGATAGTGAGGGTATCCATCCTACAATTATAGGTAGGGCTCAGAAAGAGCTAGGCCTATTTATTTTGTATTTTATTTTATGTCACTGGCGAAGAAACATTAAAAGCTTGGAAAGCATGTAACAGCCTCCTGTGTTCCTCCATCAGAGGTGTTGGAAAACAGGGCATTAACCCAAAGGTAGACAGTTTCCTTGCCACAGTATTTAGAATGTAAAAACAAAAAAACACAGCCGCTAATTTATTATGCTTTATATACATTTATGCTGCAGTGAAATCGGCCATATTGTTTTTAGCAGATCATTCTCTGAGGTGGGAGGAGACTTCGAATGTACAGGAAGTTTGTGTCTGCAAAATGGGAATATGGCAGTATGAACTGCCAGTAATCTCTGCAGGACTATAGGGAAATTCACTAGTTTACAAGGGCACACCCATCTCAGGAAGTAGGAGGCAGCAGTAGGTAAAAACACAAAATAAATGCCAGCTGCAAAGACAAAATGCACAAAAGCTGCAAAATTTAAAAAAAGTTTGGCATTTTTTTGTATTTTTGAATCTGTAGTAATATTTTGTCCACTATAATGTCAAGTTAAAAAATAAGATCATATGGAAAAAAAATTACCACAGTGCACCTAAAATGTTAACCCCTCAATATAATTATGATATGAAATTTACACTTATTTTAGTTTCTAAGAAGCCCCCAGGCTAATAGATTGCCTCCTTTGAAGTCTACCCCTTTTCTTCTTGTTCTGCCTCATGAGAGATGTCATCTTACACAGGTGTGACCTAAAGTCATGCTCACAGAGATGAGGCTTCATAATTATATTGAAAAGGATAAAATCAGTTATACATGTTTTATATAAAACACAACATTGCCTGAACAGTTCCTTTATTAGAGAACAATATGTTATTTGCGGGAGAATGAAACTTAACTTGAGGTCCTATGTCCAACATTACTTCTGGAGAGGATCACAGATCTATGATTCTTGTGTTATCCAGTGAAATTCCCAAGCTACATGTGAAGAGCAGGCCAAGATAACCTTGTGCTGGAGAAGTGCTGCTACAGAGGTTGAGGAATGTTACAGAGTTTGCAGATCTCTCGTTGAAAGTTCATAAAGCACTACAAAAATAATGACTAACCTTTAATCCATCTCTGCAAGTTATATAGTAACAACCAGCCCTCTGGTAGTGAAAAGCTTCACTAAACTAAACAAATGTTATCTTGGCTCAATTAATAACTTATTAAATATTCTGCTATACTGCAAGTAATATTTCTAGTGGTTCTGCCACTGTCTTTTATATTAATTTTGCTTAATTCTACATCATAATATGTATTATTTAATAATTTTATATTCTGCACAATATTAATTACCGGTAATTAACAATCTATTAGGCTATGTACTATAGCTAAAATTCACAGTAATATTTCATTTTTGCTCAAATACTAATTCATACAAGAACAGTAATTTTGAGGGTGAGTTATTTTTTCTTTTTTGTCCAATTTTGAGGGTGAGTTATTTTTTCTTTTTTGTCTAGTGTTGTTTTTGTCACCTACATTTACTGTAGTCCAAAATTGGATTAGTACCATATTGTTTTGCACTCTAAAGGATTCATTTTGTTCCCCAACAACATTAAAGGATCATTGAACAGAAAAAAAATAATTTAATCAGTTAGTATCTGTCCTTTGTCCAAAATGTAAAGGACTGTTGAAGTCTGAGAACAATTGTCAAGTCAAATCAGCAGTACATTTAATAGCATATTTTCTAGTATTAAGGTAATATTGGATGAAAAATAATAATTACTCATTATTTAGGCTTTGTATTTTAAACTATGGGTGCCACTATTCAAATGCCTTTCTTTATAGCAAGGCCTCCATATTGCTAATGCTTCAGTTGCAATTGGATATGCAATACGGGGCCATGCATATTGTACAGTGTATTCCATTTGGTCATGTGATGTCACCAGTGACCACGCAGCACAAGTGGCATCACATGGGCATGTGACATAAAAAGGACAAACCATGTATGGGCCTGTGTTGCATATTAATTTTCAACTTCTGCATTAGCAAGATGGAGGCCTTAGCAATCAGAAGACAGTGAATAACAAAATGGCAGTTCCTATAGTGGAATATAGAAAGCCTAAATAAGGACTAAGGCCCCTATTCAATTAAGCAATTGTTGGTTACTGAAGCCTGAAATGTAGACCATAAATTAATTTGCTATTCTATTAGCGTCTTTTAGCGAGCCACAAACGATCTGCGGGTTACAGGCTGAAAATCCCTGCAGGTGTTAAAACCGTAACTCAGCGAAGCCTTTTATATTTTAAGCCCATAAATGTTACAATCGGAAATTGCTATTCAATTGCTACAATTCCTCAAGCCCCAAATGTTCTCACACCTTTAAATGGCAAATATAGAAGAAAAACCTACAGGTAACAGATAGGACTCGCAAGGGGGTTATACACCTTTTCATAGCATTGTAAAAGCACACTGCAGCTTACAATTCCTTTGCAACTTGTGATGGTTTACCTGTTGGATTGAAGCATCATAATTATATAGTGCCTCAGATGGCAAACTGATGACACAATGAATTTTATATAATCACATTAACTATTATTTGTTTGTTTTTTGCTCATAAAATGTATGCTTCATTTCCTCTTAACAAGCAAATAGGTTAACAACCTGTCAGCTTCTGGAACAACCTCCTTTCTTCCTGTATACTACCATGTGTGCTGCCATCCTTCACATCGGCTGTAAATATATTGTTTCATCTGACAGGATTTTTCTTTCCATTATACCCACAACTATTCTCTCTTGTAATACCCACAATTGTGACAACTAAAGGAGCACTATCTCTACAACTAACTCAAACTCACACAGAACAAGCGTCAGGTTAGAGCGTATTATGTGGCAAAGTTTAGCATGGGATATCATTTCAATAAATGTAGACGATTGTGATTTATTCTGGAACTTGAAAGAAAGAATCTGGGACCTTTTCAGTATCATCTAAAATATTCACAACATATATTATTAGTTGATTAGGTGCCAGCCTCTCCTGCACAAAGAAATATACCAGGCACATGAAGACATTAACATGTAATAAAGAATGTATTATAAACATCAAAAATAGAGAAGTTTGGAATTGAGCTTCCAAAGACAACATCTTTTTGGTAACTTAGGTCCCAGTGTCTGGAGTACCTGCTCTGGTAAGCCTTGAGGTAGGCCAAGTAAGATCCCACTGGTTGTTCATCTCAATCCACGGCCTACACAGATTGAGTAGACCATAAGGGAGACCTAGGAAAGATGGGTCTGCTCTTCTTTGTCATAAATGTCCCCAAACCAATGCCAGGTGCTGGGGCTGAGCCAATCTGTATCAAGTGAGACCTTTAAGATCCTGTTGAGATCACACCAAATTGACAGTTGTAAAGTCTTCACCCTCAAACTAACAGTCTGACTGAACGTACCAACCAGGGGTTGGAGCACTACCTCCAGTGCTTCTACTCAGCCGAGCAGGAAGACTGGACATACTCCTGTGTGTTATAACTCTGCCCCAAGTCAATGCCAGGTGATGGGACTGAGCCAATCCGTATACAGTAAGACCTTTAAGATTGGTTGAGATAGGAGAACTATAAGGCCTTCCAGCTAACCACTCCCTACACCCGTCATCATCACCTGCTCCTCTCAGCTATCTCATGGGACAATACTTTTTTCTCCCTACGCTTTATCAACAGCCAAGCCTTCCTATCATAATGCCTGAATAGCACTACAAGTGTACCGGAAGGCCCCGGGCCCAACGACCTGATATGATCAGACTTGGGACCTCCTAGACATGATCCTTATCTAACAGATGAAAACTTAGTCTCTATACCTGAGGGCACCCGGCCCACTGGCATGTTGTGACTGGGACGGGAGCTTAGCGGATATGATCCCTGCTTGTTAACAGAAAGAAAGCCTATCCCTGTGCCTCTGGATTGTCAGCCTAGACAGTGCCCTCTCACATCCTCGTGCCCCAGCTTCACCCGTTAAAAACAGTATCTTCCTATCCATCATGGGGAAGTCAAGCAAGAAAACACAGCAATCTAGAGGAATTAAGGATCACTTTCCAACACAAGACCCTCCACCTGCTCCATCTCCGCAGCCAGATCCCACTTCTTCAGACAGTTCGAACATTGAGGACGCCCCGGATTGCCCCCCACCTGTGGATTTGACAGATGTGACGGTGGCAAAAATAGATGCTCTCTTGCAAGCTCGCCTGTCCACAGCAGTCAGGGAAATCAAGCAGGAAATCCAAGACCTGGGTCAACACACCAATCACCTGGAAAACCTAACAGATGAAATCATTGAGACACAATCTTCTGATAGGCAGGTGATTGACCAACACTCATTGCAAATCTCCACCCTTGAAGCCAAGCTAGAAGATCTGGAGAACCACTCGAGACGATTCAATGTTCGTTTCCGCGGCATTCCTAAAGCGGTAACTAATCTTCTGCCATACCTGCAAACGACTATTCAGTCCATCTTACCGAGGCACCCAGAGTCAGCTTGGGAAATCGAGAGAGCTCATAGAGCCTTGGGTGGTCCCCCGAGCTCTGATGGACCGAAGGACGTGCTGGTCCGCTTTCTCCGCCAGAATGCAAGAGACCTTCTTCTACAGGAAGCCAGAAAGTCCCCCTCCATTGAGGGTCCAGACGGCTCCACTCTGCAGATTTATGCAGATCTAGCACCATCTACGCTCTGGAAACGTAAACTGATGAAGCCCGCAATCGAAATCCTCATTCACAACAAAATTAAATATAGATGGGGCTTCCCATTCAGCCTCTCCTTTCAAGTGGGTTCATCTGCTTATACAGCTTTTTCACTGGAAGAATGTATGGCTTTCCTGGCTCAACTCCAACTAGCCCCAGATCCTGGATCGTCGGAACTTTTAAACTCGCTGGACCCCAGCCTGGTGGAACCTGCAAATGTGCCGCCCTCTCAACGTCCGACTACGCAATGGGTGACAGCTTTGAAACCTAAGCGACCCCGGAGGCCTTCCCGACTAGAGGTCACACCAAACGTTTCTACTTTCTTTTCTAAACCCTTGCTGGACATTCCAAGTAATCCGGTTGTGCGTTCCTCACCCATGAAAATCTGATTTTGGATTGCTTCACCAGATGCACAATAATGACTACTTAAGACTTGCAATCCAGAGTCATTATTCTAGGCTTGCACTTCCCAGTAGGACAGGATGAACTCCTACATACTCACCAAAGGAACTTTGGAACTTTAGATTGCCTTGTTCTCTTACCCAAACCAAGCTGATTCTCTCCTGGAACAGGTTTAGTATGCTCCCTATGTTTACTGTCCCTAGGAGTCGGATCCTAAACTGCATTGACTATATGCCTGAGAAAGGGCTTTAACCCCCTTACCAATCTTCTGTACAAGGCAACATCAAGCCCATTTGGATCTTTCTATGCAATTTAGACCCGTGGTGGATGCACCAATCTTCCCAGAAAGGCCCCTGTCCTAGTCTCCACTCACCCCTGTCCCTCTCATTGGGACCACGGTTCCTCTGGCCCCTCAACTTAAATACAGTCTTAGACCCCAAAAACCTCCTACCCGGCAGCCTTTAACTCAGGGCCGGGCCCCTACAGGTCCATTATTTTAACCTTAATACACGCTCAGACCTATACTTTGCTCCACCTCACAAGTAGGGATTCCAAGGTTGGGGAGATCCCCTCCTTGCCCTCGGCACTTCGTGTGCCTTAAATTATTTAGTGAGGATCTACTCCCACTATACTGTTGATGTTTTTTATATTGTTTGGTAAAATGTTTTATTTTTTTTTTTTATGTTTTCTCAATGTTTTAAACTGTTCTTTTTGTCTCTATTTTTCCCTTCATCCTGGGTTGTCTGGCTCCGGTCCTTCGCTCCTCCTGCGCCTTTGGTCCTCGGCCGCCATGAGCTTAGTGCCGGTCTCAACATCTTCCTGAGCATTCATTACTCTTACAGGTACAATGACTGACACCTCTTTTACATTTCTTACTCACAATGTTAAAGGGTCTAACTCCCGATTCAAAAGGCGTAAAGCGTTTATCTCATATAAATCACTTCGACCCTCAGTAATATTTATGCAGGAAACTCATTTTGCTAAAGGCAAAACTCTCTCTTACTTACAGAAATCATACCCCTACTTTATAACTTCAACTTGCACCACTAAGAAGGCCGGTGTGGCTATACTACTACATAAAGACTTCCCTTTCACCCCAGTGCATGGCTCATACTCCAGGATAGATACACTGCTAATGGATTAATCTTTGTCGGATGGCTTAGTGGCCTCCGAAATACGCCCCTGTCCCTGGTCCGACCACTCTGTGGTCCACATGTCCCTTGATTTTGGCATTATGTACAAACCCCCTTATTCATGGAACCTTAATGATATGCTCCTCTCCAATCAAACCTTTCAGAACCAGGTTGCCTCGGATCACAGCCAATACTTCTTAGATAATTTGACCCCAGGCGCGGATATAGGGTGGGTCTGGGCAGCACACAAAGCTTTTATTAGGGGTTCTTGCATTAAACTATCTACTGCACACAAGAGACAGCAAAGAAAGAGGGAAGTTGAGATCAGAGCATCACTTTTAGCTTTAGAAAAATCTAACCAGACCAATCCCTCAACCCAGCGCCGTAAACAAATAGACCTATTACGAGCAGAATTGGATTTAATACTTTCAGCACAAACCGAAAAAGCATGGAGATGGACGGGCCATAAATTTTACACAAAAGCTAACAAACCGGATTCTCTGCTTGCTAGAAAATTAAAAGGGAAGCTAGCCCACTCCAAAATTTTCAAGATCAAAAACCCCTCTGGGAACATCACGTATAGCCCAAATGAGATTAAAGAAACCTTCACCACCTTTTTTCAAAAGCTTTATTCTTCCACGCAGAGGCAACAAACTACTCAAATCTCCACCTTTCTTGAGTCTTACGACCTTCCACATATTTCGGCTCAAGAAAGACATGGTTTGAACTCTTTAATTACGGAAAGGGAAGTTTTGGAGACAATTAAAAAACTGAAATTAAGTAAAGCCCCAGGTCCAGACGGATTTTCTAACATGTACTACAAAAAATACGCAAATTTTGGCTCCTCACTTAGTGACTTTACTTAACAAGATTTAAGAGGGTCACAACATTCCACCTGAATTGAACCAAGCGGACATGGTCTTCTTTCCAAAGAAGGGCTGAGACCCACTGGAGGTCAAAAATTACAGGCCTATATCGCTTCTAAATGGGGATGTCAAAATACTTGCTAAATTGATGGCCAATAGAATTTCTAACTTTCTGCCCTCACTAATTCATAAGGATCAAGTGGGTTTTATCCCCTTTAGGCAAGCTGGGGATAACATTAGGCGGATTCTGGATACCATGCACTGGGCGGGTAAACACTGTGCCCCCTTATGCCTTCTAGCCCTGGATATGGAGAAGGCCTTTGACTCTCTAGAATGGCTCTATTTAAGAGCAGTATTGTCGAAATTCAGCCTTACAGGACGTTTTGTGAACATGATTAATAGCTACTATAAATCCCCTCAAGCAGTCCTAAAACTTCCTGGTGAAGCAAGGGCTTCATTTACTATTCAGAAGTGGACCAGACAGTCTGTCCTCTATCCCCTTTACTCTTTGCTCTAGCCGTTGAACCCTTAGCTCAAGCTATTAGATCAAACACAGGCATTAATATAGGCCACCATCACTTTAAGTGTGCCTTATTCACAGATGATGTCCTCTGTACTCTGACAGATCCTTGCACTTCAGTCCCTACCCTCTTTTACTTACTGGGAACATTCAGTAAAATCTCTGGGCTCCACATAAATGTGGATAAAACGGAAGTTCTAAATATTTCCTTACCCCCCTCAGACTTAACCTTTTTGCAACAGCACTTTAATTTTAAATACCTGGGTGTGAATCTCACCCGTAACACCTCACATCTTCACAAGTCCAATTATACGGCCATCTACAAAACATTCTCCCAAAATCTACTGGCATGGGCAAAACACCCTGTCTCATGGTTAGGATGTATCCACTCTTTTAAAATGAACCTCCTTCCCCGCCTTATGTATCTATTTCGCTGCCTACCGATTGCCTTGAATTACATGGATTTAGACAAATTACAACGCCAAGTCTTTAAATTTATATGGCAGAATAAATCACATCGTATCTCTAAATCAACTATGTTCATCCATAAATCAAAAGGAGGTTTCTCCTGCCCCAATTTGAAACTATATTTTAAAGCGGCACAATTGGCCTTTGTTCCAATTGCACACTCCCCTACTCACCAGCCTCTCTGGATATTTATTGAGAACTTTAGGATGGCCCCATATTCGTGGGATTCCATTCCATGGATCCCAAACCCACTGACATGTTTGGGTAAACTGGATAGTCCGTATATAAAGCATTGCTTAAATATTTGGTCATGGGCTGTCCGCAATTTTCAGCTGATCCCGAGGTACCCTACTCCTTCTCCCTTAATTCCCAACCCCAGATTCTCAGATAAGCTCCCTGCAGCCTCTTTACTATGGTGGAAATCCCATAACCTACTGTCAGTCAATTCCTGGTATCGAGATAATACTACCTTAACATACACTCAACTAAAAGAAGAATTCAACATCCCCATTCAGGAACATTATTCATTTTGTAGATTTAAATACTTTCTCTCCACATTAGAACATACACTAGGTAAACCAACTTCAAATTGGTTTACTAAGTTATGCCTGTCTGCTCCTCTTACAAAAGGTATTGTGGGTATTCTGAATGATACTTTTAACTCCCATCCCGCCACCCCCCTTCCAAAATATATGCAAAAATGGGAAGAAGACTTAAATTGCAAGTGGGATATGGAGACTTGGCAGAACTCCTGGCGAAGCCTAACCCGGGGATCTTTGAGCAGTAATATACTGGAGACCTCTATTAAGGTTCTCCATAGAATATATATCACCCCGGACAAACTATTTAGATGGAAACGCTCCTCCAATCCTAATTGCTTTAGAGCTTGTCAGATCTCTGGAACCTTTTTTCACACTTGGTGGTCATGTCCCCTGGTTCAGTCTCTTTGGAACAAGGTTTTCCAATTATCCTCATATTTGGCACGCCTGTTATGGCTAAGGCAGACATGTGCCTGCTAGGGCACTCTGTCACCTCACTATCAAAATACCAAAATAGACTCCTTCAGTATTTAATGCTAGCAACAAAGAGTCATATAGGCAGGCAATGGAAATCTCCCACTCTTTCTCTACAATCAGTCATCAATAAGATGAACTACATTGCAATAAATGAAAGGCTAACCCATCTACTAGAGGACCGTATGCCTATTTTTCTCCAGATATGGAATCCCTGGACTCATTCTCCCTATAGCCCCCCTATCACTTGAAACCTATTGAATTAGCATTATGTTATCCTTTGCTAATACTTACATTGGAGCTGCGGACCGGGGACTGGAGGAGGCGGGACGGGCGGTGGATCCCAGCTGGTAACCAACAGGACTTATACTTCAATACCCTTGAGACAAAAACCTATGTGCGAATTAAAATTTTTTGTGTAGTCAACAGTGTTTTTTTATTTTTCTCTTTTATTTTACTGTTTTAGCTCATTTAGAGCTAGATTGTATCTATACAACAGTTTGTTTTTTGTTACATTTATATATTTTTTGTTTGTTTTTGTTATTTGTTTGTTTCTTACTTAGGCTCTGGATGTTTGCTCTGCTAGACCGAGCCTAACAAACTGTTTTATTTTAGGTAAACTTTTTCCCTAGAAAATTGGAAAAACTTAGGTAACCTGGCCCCCCTTAGACCTTCCCACAAGTGGGGATAGATCTTTTTGGTTAACTTTATTTCAATGATTACATGGTATTTTCTGATGGTGTAATGTTATGTTAACCTTCTTCTTTTTCCCCTTATTGGGTATGATTGTATGTTAATAATGTCAAACCTGCTACTTGGCTTTTATGTTATCCTCCAGTTTATTTGGTTACCTAATAAAAACCGTAAAAAAAAAAAAAAGAAAAAGATTGGTTGAGATCACACCAAAGTGGCAGTTGTAAAACTCTGCTGTGCTATCCTGTTGTGAGTCTTCACCCTCACACTAACAGTCTGACTGAACGTATCAACCAGGGGTTGGAGCTGTACCTTCAGTGCTTGTGCTCAGCCAAGCAAGAAGACTGGAAATAATTATTTCCGTATCAAGTGAGACCTTTCAGATCACACCAAAGTGTCAGGTGTCAGATGTAAGACACTGTTGTGCTATCCCCAGTGGCCCTCCCATGGTCCGTGTTGGCCCCCACTGCCATCCTGTGGCCCCTATGGCTCCTGCAGATCCCTGTTGCCCCCTCGATTCCCCTGTGGCCCTCCTCTATACCCTTGTGGCCCCTGCAGCCCTTCTGTAGCCCTCTGTGACTCCCAAAGATCCCCTATGGCCCCTGAAGCCCCCTGTGGTCCCCGCAAACCTTTCGCCGGTCCCCCTGTGGCCCCCTGCGGCACCTCATAGCTTCCTGTGGCCGCCCTCTGCCCCTTGTGGACCCCCTTTGTCCTTGTGGCCCCCTGTTGTCTCCGGTAGGTTACGAAGTATTTATATATGTGTGTATAGATCGTAATGTAAATGTATATGTGTGTGTATAAACATGTGTATATGTGCACATATATACTGTATACTGTATATTTACTAGCAACTTGCCCGTAAAAAAATGACGGGAATAACATTTAACGGCTGGAAATGCTGTATCTTCGGCGCTCATCTCGAGCTTCGCCACTCATTGCAGGCCTTGGCAAGCCACAACTGTCGTGCTTCACAATGATCACCTTCCGCGCTCATTGTGAGCCATCCCCCCCTCCCCCCCGTGTAGTTTAGGTGCCTTGTGATGAGTGCTACTGCTGTGGATTAAGTGTTACTGCCTTGGGGAAAGTGTTACTGCCATGGGCTAAGTGTTCCTGGCTTGAGATAATTGTTATTGCCTTGGGTTAAGTGTTAATAGCTTGCGTTAAGTGTTACTGGTTTTGGGTTATTTTTTTACTGCCTTCGGCCTCGTTTTCGTCCAGTTACGTTTTTTCTTCAGCGGCCATTTTCTAAGGTGTTAAAAAATTCCAAATATTAAATTCACTTGCAACCTCACTCACAGGCTCCCTGGCTCTCTCCCTTTGCTGTGTGTGTGTGTGTGCAAGGTAATTTGAGGCATAATGGAGTTTTTTTGCTGGGTGCCCAGTTCCGTGGTTCGGCTGTTAAAGACGTAATTTCTTGAAGCCCTGCAACTGCGTGCCTCGGTTTGCGTGGCTCGCGATGAGCACCGTCACTGCAATGACCGCCTTTGGAGATCATTGTAGCCTAAGTCCCATGGGCCTCGCGATGAGCGCCTGCGGTGCTCATTGCAGCTTAAGTCGTGCGGCCCTTGCAATGAGAGCCTTCGGCTGCCATTGCTAGGTATATTCTGTGTATATTGTTTATTACAAAATGGAGAAAGGTTTATTGCTTATCATTCAGATAGGTAGAGTTATAAAGTAAAGTACATATACAAACCCTATAGGACATCTAATTTCCAGGCTCTGAGGAAATAAGTACCCCAAAGGCATGGAAAGAAAACTTTAACCCTAAGACACAATATTTTTCTTATTTTTTTGTAAACATAATCTTAGCGGTTCTGTTTTTTATGACTCTTGGATATTTTATATGATAATATTTTACTTAAACAGGTTCCAAAACCACTGATTCACATTTTAGTGAGTGTTCCAGTGAGTGAAAATTACTGTTCACCAACAGTCCCCATCCAACCAGACAAAGCTTGAGTCTGTGAGTATGTGTTTCTGTGTGTGTCTGTGAGTATGTGTTTCTGTGTGTGTCTGTGAGTGTGTGTCTCTGTGTGTGTCTGTGAGTGTGTGTCTCTGTGTGTGTCTGTGAGTGTGTGTCTCTGTGTGTGTCTGTGAGTGTATGTCTGTGAGTGTGTCTCTGTGTGTACCTCTGTGTGAGTGCGTGTCTCTGTGTGAGTGTCTCTGTGTGAGTGCATGTGTGTGCCTCTATGTGTGTGTGTGAATGTGTCTGTGTGAGTGTGTGTGTGCCTCTATGTGTGTGTAAATGTGTCTGTGTGAGTGTGTCGTCTGTGTGAGTGCATTTGTGTACCACTGTGTGACTGCATGTGTGTGTGTCTGTGAGTGTGCCTCTGTGTGCATGTGTGTGCCTCTGTGCAAGTGTGTGTGTGCCTCTGTGCGAGTGTGTGTGTCTGTGTGTGTGTCTCTGTGTGTGTGTACCTGTGTGAGTGCATGTGTGTGCCTCTATGTGTGTGTGTGAATGTGTCTGTGTGAGTGTGTGTGTGCCTCTATGTGTGTGTAAATGTGTCTGTGTGAGTGTGTGCGTCTGTGTGAGTGCATGTGTGTACCTCTGTGTGAGTGCATGTGTGTGTGTCTGTGTGTGTGCCTCTGTGTGCGTGTGTGTCCCTGTGAGTGTGTCTCTGTGTGTATGTGAGTCTGTGTGTGTGTATGAGTGTCTGTGTGTGTATGTGAGTCTGTGTGTGTGAGTCTGTGGGTGAGTCTGCGTGTGTGTATCTGTCTGTTGTCTGTGAGTCACTCTCTGTGAGTCAGTGTGTGTGTTTTTGTCTGTCTGTGTGGGGGCAAGGGGGGAGTAAGGGAGAAAGAAAAGGGGAGAGAGAATGAAGGGGAGAGAGAAGGGAGTGAGAAGGGGAGAGAGAGAAGGCTGGGACTTAGAAAGGGAGAGAGAAGGGCAAGAGAGGGTGGCGAAGGGGGGGGGACAAACTCAGGGGAAACTTCGGGAAAAGCTCTATCTATGCCACTGCCTGCACCAACTACTCTGCTAGAGTTCTAGCTTTCACCTACACCTATATGCTGGTTCCTGCCTTCAAATCTCCCAGTCTGCTCATGAACCTCTATTGCCTGTATTTATAGCTGCATAGCTGTCTGTTGCATTGATAGTCTGTACCTGAGGACTTTAGCTAGTGCCCATCCTGCTACAGCGCTTGTCTGTGTTTCTAATTTGGGCTCCTGTATTGAAACCTGCACAAAATTGCATTTGCTAATTCCCACCTACTGCAGGCTTCTGTACCGGTTTTGGTAAGTTCCAGCTGCACCACCTACTCAGTTTGTGAAAACTACTGTTCCTTGTTTTGCATTACTCCACTTCTGATCCTGTCTGCCACGTAGCGGTCTGCTTTCAGTGCTAACTGTGCTTCTGCTGTTTGTCCCATCACTTATACTGATGCAAGCATTGGACTTTTGATTTAAAGCTATACTCACCAAGCTTTGTCTATCCTGGTTATAGTTTTTGTTCCGTAAATTCTTAAAACAACCTCACAAATATCTGTTCCAAGTATCCGGTTCTTGACATCCAGATTCACTTGTAGACTGCTTTATTTTGGAAAAATAATTTCAAAATCACACTCATACCTTTACAAGGGTTCAGTTCATATTATTTGATACAAAATATGTGGGCGTTATATAAATAAAGAGATAATAATAATCTTAATAAAAGAAGTTAGTCTTTCTTCATAACATAGCTCCTCCATTCCCTTTATTATCTTTGTTGCCCCCCTCTGTACTTTTTCCAGCTCTAAAATGTCCTTTTTATGTAGTGGTGCCCAAAATTGTACTCCATATTCCAAATGAGGGCATACTAGAGATTTGTATAGTGGCAGAATTATATTTGCTTCCCTTGCTTCTATACCCTTCTTAATACATGCTAATATGTTATTTGCCTTTGCAGCTGTTGCTTGGCATTGAGCACTGCTACTTAGGTGGTTGTCCAAAAGTACTCCCAAATCCCTTTCAATATCTGATACACCTAGATTTGCTCAATTAAGATTATAAATTGCATGGCTATTTTTCCTTCCCAGGTGCATACCTTTACATTTATTCATATTAAATTTCATCTGCCACTTATATGCCCATTCCTCTAATTTATGCAAATCCCTTTGGAGGGAAAGTACATCTGATTTATTGGATCCTCTTGCAGTCCAAGGGACTCTAAGCAGTTTTCTCCAACACCATAATTAAAAGGCGTCAATTCTACGGCGCTCAGACTTCTTTACAGTCCAGCTCACACATCCATATATTACAATTGGGATTACCACAATTTTAACTATGCAGACCTTTGTTGATAGTGTAATATCTTTACTTTTTTGCTAGCTTGTCAAAGCTTGCTATAGCTTTCCTCCCCAGAAGCAAACATCGTTTAATTTCATGACTGCAGTCACCTTCTGAAGAGATATTGGTTCCCATGAAAATAAAATCTGTCACTTCCTCCAGCTCTTCCCTGTCTATTTGCCAGGAACTGAGACATCTTTGTGACATTGAGCAACAGGCCAACTTTTGCACTCTCTTCTTTTACTCCTCGTCAATAGGCCCTTTAATTCCTCCTCACTTTCAGCCATCAGAGTAGTATCATCCACGTATTTGAGGTTGTTGATATTTCTTCCAGCAATATTGATTCTGACTTTGGAAGCATTCAGCCTGGCTTTATGCATGATGCACTCTACATATAAAATAAGATGACAATATACAACCTTGTGTACTCCTTTCCCAATCTTGATCCATTCTGTTGTTCCATATTTGTTTCTGACCATGGTTTCTTGGTCCACATAAAGATTCCTCAGGAGGCGCATGAGATCTGGTACTCCCATATCTTTAAGATCATGTCACATTTTGTTGTGATCCACACAGTCAAAGGCTTTAGCATAGTCTATGAAACAGAAGTAAATGCTTTTATGAAACCTTCTTACTTTCTCTTCTTATTTTTGACTTCTTTATAAAAAGTCCCAGATCCTCTCTTCAGAATGATCTTGTGGATTTAGATTGGAAAAACATATTTCAAAATTAGACTCCTCACAATGGGTCAATTATATTGTATTATGTTACAAGGTTAAGAACTCCAAATTCCTCTGTGGACTAGATAGATTGTCAACAGGTGACGCTTAGTTCACATGTCATATGAATGCCACTTAGTCATAAAAAAGGGCTGCACGACATAACTAAACTTCTGTCTAATATGTTTAATAAAATAAAAAATAGTGTCAAAATGCTACCCGTACTGACCGAAGCCAAAATCTTAAATATATTGAAGCATGGAAAAGACCCGGATGATTGCTAAAGCTACCGCCCAATTTCTTTAATAAAATATGACTTAAAAATATATTAAAAAATATTAGCTAAAAGACTAAAACTTATTATTCCCAAACTAAATCATCCTGACCAATTAGGTTTTGTGAAAAAGAGACAGGGATAGGACATCATGAGACGCCTGTTGGACATTATTTCATATACAGCTGGTAGAGGTGTCCCCATGCTGGCCCTGTCACTAGATGCTGAAAAAGCATTTGACAGGGTCAGCTGGGCCTTTCCAAAATCCGTACTTCAAAAATATTGTTTGGCAAAATTTGCATCAAAAGCCATAAATGCACTTTATATTAATCCAAAAGCTAGTAAAATAAGCCCTAATTTCGAAACAGAGAACTTTCCTATCAAAAATGGGGCACGGCAAGGCGGCCCCCAACCAGTTTATACTATTCACAGAGCCTTTAGTGGAAATTATTAGATTGTCAAAATATATACAACGTGTGCAGATACGGAGTAATGAATATAAAGTTCCTCTCTTTGCAGAAGATTTAGTATTAACTTTGACTGAACCGGAAACATCCTTAGCGTGCTTAGATAAAATCTTAACAGAATTTGGAAAAATATAATATTTCAAGATCAATTACTCCAAAACTGATATTATATCTAGGGGTATTAATTTAGAGTTAAAATCCAGATTAAAAAATCGATACACATATTACTGGGACTCAAAATATATTGTACATTTGGGAATTAGCTTTTCTTTCCAATTAAATAATATTGTAGAGGAGAATAGAATTTCTAAACAAATCAATTATTTATGATTTATTTATGATCAATTATTTATGATTGGAAAAAAACAAACATGTTATGGACTGCCAGAACTGCTGCGATAAAGATGATTATAATCCCCAAGATAAATTACATATTTAGTTGCCTACCAGAAATTGTTCTGAAACATGTTCTAGAAAATCTACAAAGAATTATTAATAAATAACTATATAACGGTAAAAAAATCTAGAATTTCATCTAATATAACCAAAAGAAAATTTGAATTGGGAGAGCTATCCTGGCCATGTATAAAAGATCTCCATGATTCTAGTGCGTTACTCTCCCTTCCAAAAACCTATCTGGAATCAGATTGAAAATGATCTTCTATTAGACACTCCTATTGATCTTATTATGTGACTTCCTGGCCTAGACCGGTCTAGATTCAGTATTTTTCCAAGAGATGTTAAATCTTTGATAAAGTTTTGGTTTAATGTAAGAGAAAAAAATAAGTTGTCTTCATATCCCTCTTTGTGAATCCCAATTAAGCTAATTTCTCTTTTTTATAAAGAAGTAAACATGATGATCTATACACAGATGGATCGATTTTAGAATGGCCATCCTTACATTGCAAATATGAATTAGGTAATCTTACATGGCTACAATTTATGACCTTGAAGAGTATTCTGAAACAAAGAGGCTTCTTATTTGATAAAATGCAAATGTTAACTCCCTTTGAAAAATTTATATATAGTAAAGATAACTTGCATATAGCCTAAAAATGGCATAAATTCATGACTTCAAATAAAAATAAAACCAGAGGCCCAATAGCATGGGAGAAACATTTGAATACAACTTATGATGAAGATATATGGTCAGATGCTTTTAAGTTGGTCAAACAATCGGCTCTGTCCAACTCTTATTTAGAATTATATTTTAAAATAGCCCAGAGATGGTTTTTGACTCCTGGAGCCATCAATAGATTTGACCCTAATAACAAAATTATGTGTTGGAAAGGATGCGGCCTACCAGGTACTGCCTTTCATGTTTGGTGGGAGTGTAAAAAATGAAACCCTTCTGGAGATGTTGTATATGGATTTCAGAAATTGTTGGGGTGAAGGTCACTTGTAACCCCCAACTGACAATTCTTCATATAAAAATCGAGGATCAGTTCCCTCGATGTTAATTTATAAAATCACATATTTTCCTAGTAATTAAATGACTGATAATAAAATATTGGAAACATAATCAGCTCCCTATGATACATGAAATCGAAAGATATATCATTAGAAACAGAGATTTTGCTCAATATAAACAAAAGTGGTTTGGCCTCCAATTGGCATTTCTGGAACTCATTTGTAAATCTTAAGTCAATTGCTACACATTAGATTTTAGCTGCGTATTGAATCCTATGAGCGTGGTAAATTAGTTTATATTCTCTCCTCCCACTTCCAAGTGTATCCTGCAAACGTGGCTGTATATGATGTGAATGATTATTGTAGAATTCGTTTTTTTAAATATAATGTATGTATTTGTTTAAATATAAATACATTTAAGAAAAAAGAAAGATCATGTATATTTAGATTGTAAAAACATTTTTTAACATTAGACTCCTCACAAGGGGTCAATTATATTGTATTATGTTACAAGGTTAAGGACTCTGAATTCCTCTGTGGACTAGATAGATTGTCAACAGCTGACACTTAGTTCACATGTCACTTGAATGCCACTTAGTCATAAAAAAGGCTGCACCCCATAACTAAACCTTTATGAAGCAAGTAGCAAAAATCATGTTAAAGAAAAAGGTATTTTTCTAAATGCAGAAGTGAGGTGCTTAATCGGGAAAGAGAGAATGATGTGTAATTTGTGGGAGAAGAAAATCAGAATTTGCATGGGAACAAGCAGATAGGATGGGAACACAGGGAATGAGTGTTACCACCTCATGCTGCCCTAGGGCCACATATTGCCCATTAATGATATAGATGGTCAACAACCCTTGTTTTCATTGGGTCACTCAATTTACATTGTTGCATTCTACAAAATCTTTATTTGTTATGAGCTTTTGTTTTCCAGTTGTTACCAGTCTATTACGGGGATGTTTGATTTGCACTTGAGCAGTAAGAAAAGTCTCTAATTATAAAATCCTACAATTAACTCGTGGTACAGAGGGATCTATCTCCAAGTCCTGCTCTTTATGTATATAATTCTGTCTTATTAAATACACTTTCTTCTTTATTAATAATGTATTCATCTTCTTTACTGTATATTACGTTTTTTGTAGTGCATAGTAAATGTTTAAAGAATTTTCTTGCATGTAGACCTTTTATATATTATTTGTCAGCATTCCCAACTCGCATGTGAGATAATTGTAGGAAGGTGAGTAATTACCATATAAATAATATGTTTGTTTGTCAGCTGACTCACAGACTTGCATAAGACAGACATCTCAATGGATAATACTGAATATAATTATTGTTATTTATTGGGTGACTCTTATAAGGAAAGAGAGACAGGGGAGGGAGAGGGGGAAGAGAGACAGGGAGGGAGACTAGGGGGAAGAGAGAGAGAGGAGAGGGAGAGAGGGGGCAAAGAGATAGAGAGGAGCGAGAGAGGGGGCAATGAGAGAAAGGGGAGGGAGAGAGGGGCAAAGAGAGAGAGAGGGGAGGGAGAAAGGGGGTAAGTGAGAGAGACAGGGGAGGGAGGGGGGGAGAGACACAGGGAGGGCAAAGAGACACAGGGGAGGGAGAGTGGGGGCAAATAGGGAGAGAGTGGAAGGAGAAGGGGGTAACGAGAGAGAGAGGGGGCAAAGAGAGAGAGAGAGGGAGGGAGAGAGGGTCAAAGAGGGAGAGATGGGGCAAAGAGATAGAGAGGGGAGGGAGAGAGGGGCAAAGAGAGAGGGCGGAGTGAGAGAGGGGGCAAAGAGAGAGAGAGAGAGCAGAGGGAGAGAGGGAGAAAAGAGAGAGAGAGGAGGGAGAGAGGGGACAAAGAGAGACAGGGTAGGGAGAGAGTGGGCAAAGAGAGACAGAGGGGAGGGAGAAATGAGGCAAAGAAAGAGAGAGAGGGGGAGGGAGAGAGGGGCAAAGAGAGAGGGGAGGGAGAGAGGGGGCAAAGAGAGAGAGAGGGGAGGGAGAGAGGGGGCAAAGAGTGAGCGAGGACAGGGAGAGAGGGGGCAAAAAGAGACAGGAGGGAGAGAGAAGGGCAAAGAGATACATTGCAGGGAGAGAGGGGGCAAAGAGAGAGGGGAGGGAGAGAGAGAGGGCAAAGAGAGAGGAAATGGAGAGAGGGGGCAAAGAGAGAGAGAGAGGAGGGAGAGAGTGGGCAAAGAGAGAGAGGGGGCAAAGAGAGAGATAGGGGAGGGAGAGAGGGAGTAAAGAGGGAGATAGGGGGCAAAGAGAGAGAGAGGGGAGGGAGAGAGGGGCAAAGAGAGAGAGAGGGGGGGAGGGAGAGAGGGGTCAAAGAGAGACAGGGGAGGGAGAGAGGGGGCAAAGAAAGACAGGAGATGGAGAGAAGGGGCAAAAAGAGACGTGAGGGAGAGAGGCGGGCGAAGAGAGACAGGGGAGGGAGAGGGGGAAGAGAGACAGGGGAGGGAGAAGAGGGGGAAGAGAGAGAGAGAGGAGAGGGAGAGAGGGCGCATTAATGGTTATTTCTATTAAATGGAGTGTTAGACGACGTTCCTATGTCACATCCGATTATGGTTACTGTGGTGTCCTGACCACATGTGACCATAGTAGATGCTATGCATTATCCTTATGATTTTGTCTAACAGTTAACCCTTTAGGTGTCCTTTGATTGCCCACAGCCTCTTGCCCTTCCGTTATTCGCCTACACCACACCCATTATATTAATGCGGGCTTAATGGGCATAGCGGAGATAGAGGTGATTTAGCTGTTGCTCCACTTGCCTCCCCTTCCTGATGGGTTAGAATGGAATAGTGTGGTGTGTTTTCTCTGGTTCCCCTTCTGCCTTACTACCTTGTGGCTGTGAAGGGTCTTGTGTACCTGAATGAAGCTGTGAGCTATACTATGTAGGGCCAGTGTAGGTGGGCAGGTGATAGCAGTCCACTAGAGAAGGAACTGACAACCCACTCCAGTATCTTTGGCATGCAAACCCTGTGGAACTGCACAGGAGATTTAGCTATGATTACGACATCCCATAGTTTTTTTTCACCCTTAACCCACAGGTTTGTGGGTAGCTTTGAGAGGCCAATATAATAGCCGTAAGTCTTGCGGGCTATGTTACGGGCTAAGGTTTTACACGTTACAGGAATTTAATAGGGCTGAATAAATTCTGTCCAATCTAAGTTCTTCTTTACTTAAATCTGGTAAAAGTTTGGCACATCTTTCATGTATAGAGGTAGGTCTTGTACTGACTCTGATAAGTTACGATTTTGAATGTTGGACCTCCGAGATCTATTTTCTAGATCCTCTTGTATGATTTTAAAATGTTTTTCTTCCTTTTTGAAGCCCAATCAGACCCTTTTCCATTTATTTGTGTGACTTTAGAAGGTTATTATATCTGACTTCTAATTCAAGAACTTTGGTGTTCAATGCTTTTATTTCTTCTGTTAGTTCCACAGAGACTTTGTATCTCAGCTGTAATTTCTAATCTGAAAGAGAAGATTAATTATTCCAAGTCTTGTAAATCTGCTTTAGTGCTGTGTGCAGTTAAAGTCTCTGTTCCACTTTTTGGTAATTGTTTATCTGGAGTAGCGAGAATGCACATTTTGTTTTGTAATCTTTTTTGAATCTCCTCTTGTAGAGGCAGCAGCCATCTTTGTTAATTCAGTTATATATTTCAGTAGACGTTATAATTGCAGTTGGCACTAGATGTCAGTAGAGTACACAGAGTTGTAAACAAAGAGATCAACTCTTACTGTATTTTTTCCAAGAAGAAAAACAGTTATTTCACCCTCAAAGTGAATTGTTAGCCTTTTAAAGCAATGCAGAAGTAGTCTGTATTACCTTTTCCTCAGAAAAGACATATGTTGTATCCTTATTTGAGAGATAATAGAGATGCTGGGTAATTTACAAAACAACTTATTGTGTGTACAATCCAGATATCATCAATATCTTTAAATTGTTACATAAAATAAGTCTCCAGTAGTGTAAGGCATCTAGGTTAGAACCGTATAGGATTGAGAAAGACAAGCCTTTTCAATTTCTACCCACCTTAATAAGGATGTTTATCAGAGTCTCTTTTGTACTGGTTCAGCAGCAAATCTCAGGGGAAAAAGTTGCCCAACTTGATTTTTAAAACCAGCTGGGTCCTCCTGTGCTCAATCCTGTATATATATATATCGATTTGGTGATAGATAAGTAACTTTATATATGATTTTATATGTTTTTTCAGCAGAGCTCATGTAACACACATCCTCCTTCCTTGAATGTTAGCTCCGACCCCTAAATGAGAGAATTTTTTGAGACATTTGCCCTTTATGGAGTAGAACGCAATTGCGGGCTACATGAACGTTTGTAATTGAATAACGATTTTCCTTCTTCATCACTAGTAACATTAACGGGTTTGTAACATCAAAGGAGGAGATAGGACGGAGTTACGTTTTTGACAACCACAGTGATTTAGAGCCAGTAACTCGCAATTGGCATGCAAGTAGCTAAAAGTAGCCAATTGAATATCAGTAACATTTACAGGCTCCATTACGGGTTCATGTAATTGCGATTTGAACAATTGAATAGTGGCTTAAGTCTGTATATAAATGTAATTAAAATAGAAACAACTAAAAACAATAAAAATGAATTAAAAGACAGATCCTGTAGTTATGTTGTGTATTATATGCTGCTATCTGCACTGCTGTGATGCACCGTTGATGTATTTATTTCTCTGCACTGTCCCAATTTACTATTCAATTGGTACGATCACCCTTTTGTCAAGCCCGTAAATCGCTAAAATCGAACCACAGTGGACTTACACCAAAGAGGTCCCGCATTCGTCTTACTTACAAAATGTTGTACTAATTAAGCACATAAAAAAGCCACCCTGTACTTTTATTAGAAGTGAAAGGGATTTTAGGTTTAAGAATTAATAGCACAACATTCTCAAGGTCGCAAATCGGCCAAAACAAATCATTTATTTCAAGTTCAATTTTGAGTCACAGCCATGATGTAAAGACCTATGGGCTTGGAGGACATTCACCCTCCAAGCCCATATGAGCTTGAATAATGAGTTACAGGCTTGGAGGTCATTCACCCTCCAAGCCCGTACAGGCTTGAATAACGAGTTACGGGCTTGGTGGTCATTCAAGCCCGTAGGACTTTGGACGGAAATTAAGCATGAAATAAAATATTTGATTTTGGCGATGTACAAGCTTGAGAATGTTTTGCTATTAATCCTCATGTGCCCCATTGGGTTCCCCATCATTTACAGTGCTTTACAATGCTGGATTTAATATATATTTGTATTTACAATGCTTCAAGTTTGCTGCCCTCAACCTCCAAGCCCGTGTGGGTCTGAACATCAATTTACTGGCTTGGAGGTCATTCAAGCTTGTAGGACTTTGGATGGAAATTAAACCTAAAATGAAATATTTGATTGTGGCGATGTGCAAGCTTGAGAATGTTTTGCTATTAATCCTCATGTCCCCCATTGAGTTACGGGCTCCCGGCAAATGCTTACTGCCGATAGCATGGTTTGCGATCGGCCGTAAAGGGGACCTCCATGCGGCGCCGCCCAATTGAATAGCAGGGTAGACGTAACGCTACGCAGGGCCGTAACCCAATCACAAGGAATCTCAGACTTGCGGCAGATTTACGGCCCCGTTTTGAAAGAGGCCCTAGGGCTACTTGCTTCAGTAGCTCTATTTTAACCTACCTATTCAATTGGCTGGGCGCGCAAGTTAGTCCTAATAGTAAACTATGCTATCGGCAGTAAGCATTTGCGTGCTTGAACATGATAGATGCTGCAAGCCAGTAACTCATGTTTCAAGCCAGCAAACTCGGAGCACTGTAAATGCAAATATAAAGTAAATCCAGCCCTGGAAAGCATTGTAAATGATGGGGAACGCAAGGAGGGACATAAGGATTAAAAGCGCAACATTCTCAAGCCGGCACATCGCCAAAATCAAATACTTTATTTCATGTTTAATTTCCGTCCAAAGTCCTACAGGCTTGAAAAACGAGTTACTGGCTTGGAGGTCATTCAAATCAGGACTTTGAATGGAAATTAAACATGAAATAAAGTATTTGATTTTGGCAATGTGCCAGCTTGAGAATGTTGTGCTTTTAATCCTCATGTCACCCATCGAGTCCACATCATTTACAGTGCTTTACAGTGCTGGATTGAATTTATATTTGCATTTACAGTGCTCCGAGTTTGCTGGCTTGAAACATGAGTTACTGGCTTGAATGACCTCCAAGCCAGTAACTCGTTATTCAAACTACTAGGACTTTGATGACATATAGAGGTTGAAGCCAGTAGGAGGAGTTCATGCAAACTTGAGAATGCTGTGCTATTAATTCTAAGACCAAACATCACTTTCACTTCTAATAAAAGTACTGGATTGCTTTTTTATTTGCTTAATTGGTGTGACTATTTGTAAGTAAGACCTTTGCAGGACCTCCTTGGTACCAGTAACCTGTTGTTGGTGTTTAGCCATTTACAAGCTTGACGGGAGGGTAAGTAGAGCAATTGAGTAGCGAAGTGGCTATTTTTATGCTCGGGACTCTTGCAGCCTTGAAAGATCAAAGGTTTAGAGGGAAGTAACTTGCTACTTTTCAGTAAGTAAGGGAAAGTAGCGTGTAGCGATCAGAACCTGCAAGTAGCAGGCAATTGACTGATTGGTTTAAAAAAGATTGCCAGGTGCATTAGCCAATCAGAATGAGATATGGGGGTGTATCCCATTGTGATTGGCTTACACCTTGGCACCTTCTGATCGTCTGAAATTTGATTGACAGTGTTTTTCAGCAAATCAGAAGGCGACATTGCCAATTTTCTCCTGGAAAAGGCTCTAGGGGGCTCATTAGCGTCGGGGAAGTCCGCGAGTACGGATCTCCGTTAGTTTTTTTCTTTTTAGAGCGCAGATTTTTCCAGGGCCCAGCCGGGGCAGAAGAGGAGGAGCACAGGGACATCGCGCAAAAGGTAAGTTCAATGTATATTATGTTTATTTTATTTTAATTTGTGTACTAATCTAATGTTTATGTTTAACAGGGGCCGCACAGGAGAAGAAAATAAGGATGGGGACATGCTGGAAAGGTGAGTAGAATATTTAGAATATTTAGAATGTTTATTTATTATATGTGAATGTGTTGTACTAATATTTTTTACCCCTAGGGGGCCGATCTGAAGGGATATCTGCAAAGGTAAGTGGTCTTAATTATTTTATTTTAGGTAAGATTTAGGGTTTGTGTATGTAGATAGGATTTATTGTATGTTAGATAGGGGGGATGTATTTTAGATAGATAGGGGGTATTTTCTGTAGTTGGAGGGGGGGTTGTAATGTAGTTTTTTTTTTTTATGTAATGTGAATTTATTATTTTTTGCAGCTAAATCTGTGTTTTAGGTTTTATTATTTTTTGTGAGTTATGTTTTATTATTTTCTGTAATTAGTGGGGTGGGGGGTTTATAAGCGGGTAGGTAGGTAGTGTAGATAAGTAGTGTAGGTGTTTATAGGTTAGTGTAGACGGGGTTATTTTAGATTTAATGGTTTATTGGGGGTATAGTGCAGTGTAGTGTTTGTACTTAGTGTCATGAGGGTCCTTGAAGACCGTCATGACCCTTATGTTGTTAATGTTAGGGTTGTAACTGCCCAATAAGGGTCTTTATATACCCTTATAGGACCAATGGGGTTAAATAGAGGCTTATGAGGGTCTGTATAGACCCTAATAAGAGGCTGTGTTAAATAGGCTTTGATGGGGTTAAATAGGCCCAGTTTGGGTTCAATAGGCCCAGTTAGGGTTAAATGTGTACTGTTAGGATTAAATAGGCCCAGGGTTGGGTTAATGGGGTATAGTTAGGGTTAATAGTGTAGTGCTTACACTTTGTGTCATGAGGGTCCTGGATGACCCTCATGGCACTTATAGTGTTATTACATGGGTTATTTAGTGTTCTATAGGGGTCTATATAGACCCCTATTGGACTGATAAAGTTAATTATTGGCTTATAAGGGACTGTATTGAGCCCTATTGGTCCGATAGAGTTAATTATTGGCTTATGGGGGACTGTATTGACCCCCATGAGCGACAGGGTTAATTAAGGGTTTATGGGGGTCTGTATTGACCCCCATGAGTGACAGGGTTAATGAAGGGCGTATGGGAGTCTGTATTGTACTGACAGGTTTAATTAAGTGCTTATGGGGGTCTATATTGACCCCCATGAGTGTCAGGGTTAATTAAGGGATTATGGGGGTCCTCATTGACCCCCATTAGTGACAGGGTTAATTAAGGGCTTATAAGGGTCTGTATTGACCCCCATGAGTGACAGAGTTAATTAAGGGATTATGGGGGTCTGTATTGACCCCCATGAGTGACAGGGTTAATCAAGGGTTTATGGGGTTCTGTATTGATCCCCATGAGTGACAGGGTTCATGAAGGGCTTAGGGGGCTCTGTATTGACCCTTATGAGTGACAGGATTAATTAATTGATTATGGGGGTCTGTATTGACCCCCATGAGTGACAGGGTTAATTAAGGGCTGATGGGGGTCTATATTGACCCATATGAGTGACAGGGTTAACAAATAGTTTAAGAGGGTCTCTATTGACCCCCATGAGTGACAGGGTTAATTAAGGGCTAATGGGTGTCTGTATTGACCCCCATGAGTGTCAAAGTTAATTAAGGGATTATGGGGGTCTGTATTGACCCCCATGAGTGACTGGGTTAATGAAGGGTTTATGGGGGTCTGTATAGACCACATGAGTAACAGGGTTAATTAAGGGATTATGGGGTCTGTATTGTCCCCATGAGTGACAGAGTTATTTAGGTGCTGATGGGGCTCTGTATAGAGCCCCATGAGTGATAGTGTTATTTTTTTTTATCGCGGGTCCTTTAAGGACCTTTACGGTCCTTTAAGGACCCGCAAGGCGGGCAATTTGAATTTTGATTGCAGCGGGGGGCCCCCACTGCGAGGGTTAATATAGGGTTAATGTGGGGACCCCCAGCATTGGGGGATTAATTTTAGGTGCCAGTGGGGGTACTTAAAGTACCCCCGCTGACACCCTTAACTATTTGTGTGCCGCGGGCCCTTTAAGGACCCGTGGCAGGGACATGATCGTGACCCCTACTGCAAGTGTTAATGTCGGACAATGCCGGGAGACATGAATGTGTGCAGTGTGTAGTGTAAATAGTGTGCGTGCGCGAGGCAATCCCGTTAGGGTAGCTGTGTACTTCCGGATTGTATAAGTTAGTGTTCTAAAATGGCGCCTAATGTGTGGTACACGGCTGTGGCTGATTTTGCGTCCTTGTTTGCGGATGTCGTCCGACTTTTTCGTAAAATGCGTAGGTGTTTGGGGGTGTTTTGTGTGTTTAGGGTGCTTTAGCCTCGTTTTGGTTTTGTTCGGTGGCCATATTTTCTCTCGCTTAGGTGATTTTCGGGTGTCTAAACTCTGTAATATTTACTTAAATCGAGGTGTAACTTCACTTGCAGAGGTCCCCCCCCCCCCCTTGCTCTGGGTAAGCTTTTTATGTGTTTGTTGTGTGTATTTATTGTGTTTCTAATGTTTTTCGGGTCGCGCGGGTTGCGTCCTTCTTTTCGGATCTTGCACGTCTTTTTCAGAAAATCCGTAGGTGTTTGGTGGTGTTTTGCCTCTTTAGAGTCCTGTAGCCTCGTTTTCGTTTTTTTCAGCGGACATTTTTTCTCTCGCTTAGGGGATTTTCAGGTGTCTAAACTCTTTTATTTCAAGTGAAATTGAGGTGTAAGTTCAGTTTTCGAGGTCCTGGCTGCCTCCCCTTGCTGTGGGTAACCTTTTTATGTATTTGTTGTGTATATTTATTGTGTTTTTAATGTTTTCATGTGCGCAGGTTTCGGGCTGTAAGGTCGTATTTTTGCAAGGTCGTAATGGGTCGTAACGCGTCTCGGATTTTTGTTGTAAGTCCGTAAATTTTGCGAGGTCCGCAGTTGCTGGCAAGGAGCGCCTTTAGCGCTCCATGCCAGCAGCTGCGGCCCTCGCTTTGCGAGCCTGCAGCGCTAGCAACAACCCGCATGCTCACAACTATTTATGTGACTAGCGAATTACCCCTCAAAAAAATTACAGCAATGAAATTGTAAGTGAGCTAATGCTGTTTGGTGTATAATAATAAAATAAATAATACATTAATAAAGTAATATACTTTACCTATTTTCAAGTAATATATGGAGGAAGCATTCTGTTGAAGAGCTGACAATCTGTTTTGATGTTGCTGCAGCATTAGTGCTGTGGAGCTGCTGTGTAAGCGTGATGAATGTGTGCAGTGTGCAGTGTAATAGTGTGCGTGCGCGAGACAAAACCGTTAGCGTAGTTGTGTACTATTGTAGAAGTTATTGTTCTAAAATGGCACCTAATGTGTGGTATGCGGCTGTGGCGGAATATCCGTAGCTGTTTTGTGGTGTTTTGCGTGTTTAGAGTCCTGTAGCCTCGTTTTCGTTTTGTTCGGCGGCCATTTTTTCTCTCGCTTAGAGACTTTTTTTAGTGTCTAAACTCTTTTATTTTGAGGTAAATTGAGGTGTAACTTCATTTTTTGAGGTCCTGGATGCTCCCTCTTGCTGTAGGTAAGCTTTTTATGTATGTGTTGTGTGTATTTATTGTGTTTTTCATTTTTTCATGTCCGCGGGTTGCGGACGATTTTTGCGAGGTTGTAATTGGTCGTAACGTGTCTCGTACTTTTTTGCGAGGGCCGCAGTTGCTGGCAAGGAGTGCTCGAAGGTTCTCCTTGCCAGCAACTGCTATATATGTGATGATTAGAGCAAACCTACACTCACTTGAACTTACAGCTAATACAGGGATTTTAATTCATGCTGAAGAATTTGGTTTTGGCAGAAGATCCATATGTTGTTCTGCACTGAGCCTCATTTGGCTCCATAATCATACTTGGCTAATATATGGTCTAGTGGTTTAGTGTATATGCAGAATCAGTTAAGGCAGATCTTTCAGATAAATATTATGAAATCCCTAATATTATGTTACCATCACGCTTACAACATTTAAGGAATCTTAGTCAACCTGATTTTCAGGACAGCCAGCAGCATGCCAAGAGTTGCCCTACATGAATGAAAAAAATATTTCTGGATTTTATAATATGGAACAGACATTAAGTGGTTTAAAGCAGTACTCATCTGTGTACACATACACCAACTTTTGACATCAGCAGCGCGTAGCCAATGAAATACCATACGTGTTGTGAGCTGGCTTGGTGGGCATATAACGTGACATGTAGGCATTCTGCAAACATATCAACCATCACTGTCATGGGTAAAACGTGTGATTTATCCAACTTTGAAAGGGGGGTGATCATTGGCTTTCGGGCCAAGGGTTGCAGTATTCCTGAAACAGTGCAGTTTGTCAACTGTTCCATGCTGCTGTGGTTAAAGGACCGTGACTGGACAAAAAGCACCACTGCAAATAAACAGCTTGGAAAGTGATGCCATTAATGTTAAAGGTGAACGTTGGCTGCAAATTTGTGTGAGGCCCATCAATACACTACAGTTGAGCAACTCAAAGTCCAAGCGAACCAGGGGGCTACCAAACATGTGTTCAAAACAACAGTACAGCGAACCCCGTTGCATATGAGACACATAAGTAAACAGCTGGGTACTGCACCCATGCTAACGAGGGTTCATCATTAGAAACGGCTTCAATTTGCATGACAGTACTGAAATTGGACATGTTCTAATTGGCAAGGTATTGTTTTCTCTGATAAGTTGGCATGTCAGGCGTGAAACCTCCAAGAACAAACACTCTGAAACCATTGAAACATTCCATCTTATTGACTCACTACCACGCCGTCTAGCTGCTTTCACTTCTGTTCACAACGATTATTCGGGTCATAATAATGTGACTTGACCGTATATATATTGTGACAGAGTGCCCCCTAGAGTTCGGTGTGGAGTTGCAGTGGAGAGAAGATCAGCAAGGAGAGGGTTAGCTCTAACCTTAAACAGCTCACTCAGATGCATGGACTTGGTCTCCCCATTAGGCCAGCCTGAGCCTGACGCAGCTTTGAGGGTACACAGAGAGAGAGGCAGTAAGAGGAACTGTCTGAAGCATACAGCGAGAGACACTGACAAGAGCATGTTCAGTGTGGCCTGGAATATACAGACAGCATGATTGAGAGACACTGAGAAGAGAATGTTTAGTGTGGCCTGGAATAGACAGACCGCATGATTAAGAGACCCTGAGAAGAGTGTATCCAGTGTGGCCTGTCCCATGTTATGGGACTGTTTGTTGGAGTAAAGGCTGCTTGAGAGCAGTGAATCCTGCCGTTGGAGATTTAAAGAAGCTGCAGTCTGTAAGTGTTTTTTTTTAGTTGCCAAACCCCTGACTGTGTTTACCCAGGAAGGGCAGAGTCCCAGAGAGGCCTGGGACTACAGTTTCACAATGAGTAACTGGAAGAAGACAGTATTTTAGACAGTTCATTTGATTATTGTGTTTGCTGGCTGTAACTAATTAATAAAGTAATTAACTATTTAAAATCCTCTGGCGCTTTCCTCCCTTAGGAGAGTTGGTTAATACAGGGCACTGGACCTGCTAGCGGTGGTGCCTTGTCACAGTGGTGGCAGAAGTGGGATGTTATTTTGTCTGTGTTTAAGAAGACAGCCGACAGTGCAACATGGAGGACATATTAGAGGCCTTGAAGCAGGCTACAGCTGCTCAACAATAGAGCAACAGAAAATTGTCTATTCAGTTAGCTCAGAGCCAAGCTATCTTTGAGAAACAAATAGAAGATGCTGCAAGAATTAGAGGTGGTGATATTCTTTTAAAGATGACTTAGGATGATTATATGGAAATATACCTTGCAATTTTTGAGAGAACTGCCATTAGGGAGGCGTGGCACAAAAGGCACTGGGTCAGTATAATTGCCCCATACTTGTCTGGTGTAGCTCAGAAGGCTTACATGTATGTGGATGAAGAAAAGGCAATGAATTATGATAACCTATAGGTAAAAATCCTTGACAGAGTGGGAGTTACCAGGGGTGTCAGAGAACAGAGATTCCACACACAGAAGTTGATGAACAAAGAGAGCCTGCTTTGTGGTACCCAGGAAAAGCTGCAGAAGAGTGGGGAATTACCACAGTCTAGACCGCAACCTTCCATTTTCCTGGATAAATATGACCATGATGAAATATGGAATCCTGAGAAACGGTATGTTCCTCTCTATCCCAGATTAGGGTACAGGTCTCCTATCGAGAGGTTGAGGAAGGACTCCAAGAAAGACCAGAAGCCTTACATTACAGCTAGCAAAAAGGTTCCAGTGGTGCAAGAACCTGTCCAGATAATTGATCCTAAGTTTAAAACACATGAGTATGGTGTGACTGAAATATCAGAGCATAGAGGAAACCAAGACTGCAAGTAGAGATTTTCGTCCAAATATTATGGAAACACCATTGGAGTTCTGCTTTGAGGAGTCATTTGATGCTATTGTCAAAGATAGACAAGCAAGGAACTGGCTTGCTGACAGAGAAGCAGCTACAGAGATGACAGTAGCCATGAAACAAACGTCAGGAGCCGCGAAAGAGAGTGCTGAGAAGCCCGAAAGAGAGAGAGAGTGCTAAATAACCTTTGTCTCTAGAGTCAGATGATATTATAATAATGACTAAAGTGGTGACCAAAGGTCAAATAGAAAAGGACAAGTTGTTGTTACTTAGTGAGTTAGTGAGGAAGCGTTGAGCCCAAACTGTTGCAGAGACCTTAGGGGTAAGAGCACTGGAGAGGCCTTCATAAGAAACCTGGACAGGCCCAGCCACCTGTCCTTGGAGAATACTAGAGAAAGAAAGTGCCTGACAAAGATCTCTGACCCAGAGAAAGGAGAGATCGAATGGATGAATGTCGCCAGTGTTCTTACATCAGAATAATCACATATTATAATTGTCGAACTACGAGACGTCGTCATGCTTTGCGTGGTGAGTACGACTTAGGCGATGAGCGTCTTCACTAGCAGAGCGAGGCAATCCGTTAACGCAATAACACGCACAACACTTGGCCGGTGAGCACCAAAGGCGCTCATTGCCTGCAAGTCTTGAGGAGCGAGGCGAGACATTAAGGCACTACAACTCACAGCACTTGGCCGATGAGTGCCAAAGGCACTCATCGCCTGCGAGTCTTGCGTGGCGAAGCGAGCCGTTAAGGCACTACAACTCCCAGCACTTGGCCAATGAGCGCCAAAGGTGCTCATTGCCTGACATTAAATTGCCATTCGCACAATTGAATAGGGCTCTATATAAGCACATAGCATCATTTTTTTATACATTTTTAATAACTGAAGACTCTGCTTTTGCATAGACGTTCAATAACTAAATACTCCTGTAAAAAAAAATAGCTTATGTGCTTATATACAGCTATATTCAATTGGACCATTCGCAATTCAATAAGGCTGTTAGGCTGCAAGCAGTTGATGAACGCGTGACTTAGAAAAAAAAACATTACGAGACGCGGGACTTAGAAAAAAAAATATACGAGGTAGGAAAAATACGAAGTTAATGGCCGAACCGCGAAAATCAAAATACACAAAAAACACAAAAGAAAAACAACAAAAACATCACACACAGCACAGGGGAACAGCCAGGACATCTGGAAGTGAGGTGGAACGCAAATTTAAGTCGATTTTAAAGAGTTTTGGCGAGAAAACAAATGGCGGCCCAAAAAATGAAAATGAGGTACACGACCCTGGATTGCGCAACACACCGCCAACCGCGTACCACTTACACACGGGAACGTACGAGGTACAAAATACACTACTACAAAGGACGCCAAATACTCGCGAACCACGTAGCACATACACAAACTATGCAACTTTACTCTCCGAACTTGCACAACATTACGCATCTACAGTAGTTCTTTACACAAATAAACCAAAGGTTTGCCCTCGGGCGCACACACTACTTCTAATGCACATTTGGGACATTCATAAAAAAATCTCCACAGGCCAGCAACAATTCAACTGGACATTATATGTTGCGGGTAAATGAAACAAAATTTATTGATGGATAGATTAATTACAAATAGGTAAAGTATATTAATTCATTAACTAATTAATTGACTATTATTTACAAAAATATAGACATATGTATCTGTCTTTGTGATGAGCACATAGGCTTCTCAGAGGAGCAAAAGTGCACCAGAGGAGAGGCTCGAAAACTTCACATTGTGTGGCAAACAGCATTGCCATGGCTTAAAATTCTATTGACCGTCATTTTTTTTTGACGGGCAAGTCGCTCGGAGCAGTGCATGTCCAGAAGAGACTAAAACTGACATCCAGAACCTGTGTACACAAGTCTCTGCATTGAATGTAGAGCAATGTCTACAGGATGCTCAAATGGGAAGTATTGAGCAGCAGCTTGTACAGGAGAGACTAATTGATGAAGAAAGAATGGTTGAGCCGCCAGAGGTATTCTTGAAGGGCCTGATGGAAAAAACAGAGGAGGTACTTCAGCTGAATATGCAGCAAGAGATCCACTGCAGAGTGAACTTTATTTGCCACTAGCAAATGAGGAGAAACTGTGACTGAAGGAAGCAGATAACGATGGCAAGCTAGAAGCCTTGGAGGCAAGAGCAAGTAGAGAAGCAATTAAAAGAAGAAGTGGAAGCTGAGGATGTTGAAATCACAAGCTTTTTTCAGAAACACAAAATTCAAAAGACTACTAAGACTTGTACTAGCCTATTTGTTGAGGGTAAGCCTGAAGTTGCTGAATAGCTGCAGATATTCCAGCAAAATCAAAAGTCTTACAGATGCTTCCTGGCAGAGAGAGAGTCGCAGACCTTGCAGGATTGGAAGCATATTGGTACAGAGTATGAGAAAGATGAGGTGCAGATCCAAGAGCAAGAAGCAGCCTTGAGAAGCAAGATGGCCATAGGTAGCTGAAACAGTTTGGTGAGAATTATCCGCCAGTCAATTGGAGCACCTGGGACAGAGAGAGACAGGTTATCTATCGTTGGAAATCATGGGCTCAAGACGCTTTTCAGGTCAACGAAATACATTGTGATAAAAGGGGAAAGAGAAGCAGCCTGAAAATGTGTTGTCTCCTAGTGAATGATAAACCTAAAGAGAGAGTGTTGGAGACTTTGCAGAAAGGGCTGAAGAAGGTAACTCTGCAAGTTCAAAGTGTCACAGAGTTTGACAAAGAGTACTACAGTTTGGTAGCAGAGAGTAAGCTGCTATCTGAGCCAGACATCGACTTCCATCTGGTTGAACTGGAGGAACAATGGAGTGGTGTGAAAGACTTAGCAAGAGAAGAAGAAGACGAAATTCATAAAATGAAAATGGTGGAGCTAAAGATAGAAAATGTCACAACAATGGTTGAGGTGCAGAAGATTCACAGAGCACTAGTGACTAAAGAGGCCATGATCACTAGTAGATCACAGGAGTGCCGGAAGAGGCACTGTGGCCATAATGCTTTACCTCAAGGTTTAACAGAAAGTCTTTCTGGGTTGAGAGCCCAGGACTGTCCCAAAATGGCCTGGAAGCAAAAGGTTGGAGGTCTTGTGAAATCCTCTGGAGACTTGGACAACATGACTTCTATAGAAGATATTTGTGCATTTTTTCAAAGTCACAGATACCACAAATGAATTGATTTTGGTAGAGGTGCCGCTGAAACCATTTAGAAAGAATGGAAGGAATCAATAGTCGTAGAGTTTGACCCAGATGACTCTGCAAAGAAATTCTTGGAAAGTAAAGACCAACAGTATAAAGATTCAGAGATGACCATGTTGTCAAAGGAGGATTACTTTACAAAGAGTGAAGAGCAAAAGCACAACAAGAATGATGCTAAGGCCTTAGAAAGGGCCACACCTGCTAATAATGACAGCCTACAATTAAAAGACAAGGTACCAGAAACCTACAATTTCTATGATTTACGCCCAATAAAGGGACCGTATAGTGTAATATATTTTCATACTGTAGTAAAAACAGTACTTGTCAAGGGTCCCTGGGGGAGGGCACTTGGAGAGACGGGTGGGCCGGTGCCCTACCCACGATATTTGGGTGGTGACAGTAAATGGAACAGTGAAGAAGGCAGAAAGTTCAAAGTGGAAGTAAAGTAAAGTGGAGAGTTTGAAAATACAGTAAAGAAATGTGTTTGCTATGCTCCTAGCAGTCCACAGAAGAGACCACTAGGGAATGAGATGGCTAGAAAAGCAGTAGCTTCAGCAAAAATGAGGAAGTCTCACTGGTGCCTAAGTGATGAGAGCTAGCCCAGTTTAGAGGATGCATTGGCTCGCATACAATACACGGCCTCGCGACGTGGTCACTCAACCCCATGGTGCCAAGCTGAGGGGGGAGGATGTATGACGGAGTGCCCCCTAGAGATTGGTGTGGAGGTGCAGTGGAGTGCAGACCAAGGAGAGGGTTAGCTCTAACCTTAAATAGCTCACTCTGATGCATGGGCGTGGTCACCCCATTAGATCAGCCTGAGCCGGAAGCAGATCTGAGGGTACACAGAGAGAGAGGTAGTAAGATAGACTGCCTGAAGTGAGAGATACTGACAAGAGTGTGCTCAGTGTGGCCCTCACATTTTTGTAAATATTTTATTAGATCTTTTCATGTGACAACACTGGAGAAATTACACTCTGTTACAATGTAAAGTAGTAAGTGTACAGCCTGTATAACAGTGTAAATTTACTGTCCCATCATAAGAACTCAACACACAGCCATTAATGTCTAAACTGTTGGCAACAAAAGTGAGCACACCTCTAAGTGGAAATGTCCACATTGGGCCCAAAGTGGCCACCATTATTTTCCAGCACTGCCTTAACCCTCATGGGCATTGAGTTCACCAGAGCTTCACAGGTTGCCACTGGAGTCCTCTTCCACTCCAACCTGATGACATCACGGAGCTGGTGGATGTAAGAGGCCTTGCACTCCCAACTCCTTCTATCTGAGGATGCCCCACAGATGCTCAATAGGGTTTAGGTCTGGTGACATGCTTGGCCAATCCATCACCTTTACCTTCAGCTTCTTTAGCAAGGCAGTGGTCATTTTGGAGGTGTGTTTGGGGTCGTTATCATGTTGTAATATTGCCCTGCGGCCCAGTCTTCGAAAGGAGGGGATCATGCTCTGCTTCAGTATGTCACAGTACATGTTGGCATTCATGGTTCTCTCAATGACCTGTAGCTCCCCAGTGCCGGCAGCACTCATTGCAAGTCTCTCCCCCTGTCTACTTCCTCCCTTGTGTCTCCTTTCCCCCTCCTCTCCCTCCCTTGTGTCTCCTTTCCCTCCTCCTCCCCCTCCCTTGTGTCTCCTTTCCCCTTCCTCTCCCTCCCTTGTTTGTCATCCCCCCTCTCCTTCCTTTGTGTCTCTTTTCCCCCTCCTCTCCCTCCCTTGTGTCTACTTTGCCCCTCCCTCACTTGTGTCCCCCCCCCCCCTCTACCTCCCTTGTGTCTCATTTCCCCCCTCCTCTCTTATTCATGTGTCTCATTTCCCCCCTCCTCTCCCTGCTGGTTCTACAAATTACTCTTAACTTGCATTTTATCACATTTTCTCTTTTGAAAACTCTGGGGTTATCACTGTGATAGACTAAAAGAGACTTCATTTTTAAATCCTCACTGTTTTTTTTTTAACACCCCATCAAAACCTTTGGCAGTGCATTATTTTCTAGTCATTTGGAAGGTCTGGAGATGGTGTAAGAAAAAAGTCCTCCTGGAAGCAGGTAGCAAACCTAAAACATAGAATATACACTAAAGAGAAGTGTTATGACTAAAACATATAAATAAATATGTTGACATAATTTACAAATATTTTGTTACAAGGTTTATGTTAACACATTTGTAATGACGACACAGACACACATAAGAAGACTTATAAAAGAGGGTCATTTATACATAGACACCCTCCAGTGTTTTACATAATACAATCTAATAGACTTGAAATAGGTTGTTACATTGGGGAAACCAGCCAAAAACTACACCTAAGGATGAACCTACACAGGCATTCTATAACAAAGCACAAGGAAGAGCATTATCGTACTACAGTTGGACACCATTTTACCAAAAATAATCACTCCATCCAAAACCTAAAAATCATAATATTAAGAGGGAATTTAAATAACATCCAAGACTGAAAAGCAGATGAAATAAAGATGATAACATTCTTTAACACTAAATATACAGGACATAATATGGACTTGGGTTTTCTAACACATTATCGCAATTTCTTGTGATTCTGCCTTAATGTTTCTCATGTTTATAACAGGCTATTACTCTTAGTGATCTATGACTATAGTGCTCTGTTTTTTTCTTGTATATATTTGTGTAAATATGTTTCTTATACTGTTTTGATCCCCATATATGTTTTTACCTGATGATGTCAGATGCTGTCTCCACTCTCTCTGCAACTTGTTTATATTTAAACCGAGGGTTCCATCTCATGTTAGTATTGCTTCAGACTTGATAAAGAGAGGCCAATCCTCTCAAAAGCTTGTCATTATAAATAAGGAGTATGTCCAATACAAAAGGCATCATAATATACTGCAATACTTGTTATTAAACTAGATTTCAGGGCATTCCTCTCTCTCCTGTCTCTCTCTCTTTCATGTCTGTCTCATGTCTCTCTCTCTCTCTCATAGTACATAAATAAAAATAACTTCCTCAGGGTTGATACATACTGTTTACAACTGTGTTTATTACAAACACTTACCCTTACCATATATTTTGCACCTCTAAATAATCTTGTTATTTTATACCAGGCCCACTTTCCTGAAGAACTATGTACACCACTAGGTCCCCTGGGTTGGGGTTAGGAGCTCCTTGACCCAGCAGGACCAAGGAGATGAGGAAGGAGGAGGCTAGCTGGGAGTGGAGCCTTTTATAGGCTGTCCTTGTACCTATCAGGGTTGTGCCCCTGGCTAGCCACAAGTGTGATAGGGCCTCCCCGTCCACCCTTCATTTCTCTTTCTTGTTGCTGTTTCACTCTTTTTCCTTAGATTCTTCTTCTCTTTGCATTGCTTTTAACTCTGTTTTTGTTTTCTTTCCTCTTTCCCTGTTGTGCACTTCCTCCCCCCCCCCCCCCTTTCCTATCCATGGATCCACTCCCTTGTCACCCTTTCATCCCTCTGTGGGAGCCGCATCCCTGACAGCAGCTGCAGCATGCAGCAGGAGGGATAACTACAGCTAGGCTGCCATTAGGGGGCGCTGCAGCTTGAATTGGAACTCTGCAAATTCTTCAGCGGCAAGGAGCAGCCTTTCCTCAATGGTCACCCAGGGCAATCATGGGAAATGTAGTTCTCCCATTTTTTGTGGCAAGCTTCTTGCATTGGCAAGCATACCCCTTATGTTGTTATGAGTTTGTAGTTTTTAAGTCCCTGCCACTATACTAGTGTATATGTGTTACATCACAATTGTGAGTTTTTTGTGTTCCTTTAACTTCTTGAATTTAGTTTTGTTTTCCGAAAAAAATTTACATTTTCTTTGTTAGACAATCTCTTCAATTGTAACAGTGAGTAGATTGAGGAAATAAAGACCAAGCTGAAGCAGTCTGAAGAGCATTTTAATGATCTTAAGGAGAGACTGAGGACCGCTTCAAGCAACGTGGAACAGTATAGAGCAGTTGTGAGAGGGCTGAAGGAATCGCTCAGTAAGGAAAAACAGATACGTTGGGGTTATAAATATGATTGTGTTGTAACATAAAACAGTGGAAACATACTGAAACTGGGTAAATGTGTTTTGAGGGACTCTTTAGGCACTTTTTTGTTTCTTATGTATATGCTCTAGCTGTTTCTTAATCATAACCCATCAATATAGTTGTGAAATAAAATGTACAATTAATTTACTTTTAAGAAGCCCCCAGAGTAACATTTTCTTCCTAGAACCTCCCCTTTCCTTCATGTTCTCTCTCATTTAGGGGGCAATGCCCTGAGGCAACAGGGATGGGGCTTCACACTACAGTATGCTTATGGCATTTTGTAACAAACAGATCAAAGCAGCTAATAAGTATTCATAAGCTACTCATTTGTAAAATAATATACCTTTTTAAAAAGAGATTCATTTTAGAAATGAATAGCTAGCACAATGTACAAAGAGTAACTACAAAATTATTTTGCGCTGAGAGTCCTGTTAAGAATTGTTGAGCTTTTTGTTGTGCAATGATTATCCCCTTAATGATCATCTTCTAAAAAATTAAGTAAACTATTAGAATGTCACAGATACCATGTTAACTGTGTGGAAGGAGAGTTGCTAAATAAGAATCTTGAGAAATTATGTTTTTTTAACTTTGTTATGCAGTGATTTATGTACTCTCATAACAACAAAGTCAGAGGTGATCAATCAGAGAATGAACTCACCTGAATAGGTTAGTCCTATGGATATGATAACCCACTCTGAGAGCAGCCTCTTTTAGCTCACTTGTGCCCTTCACAGGGAGAAATATCCTGTAGTATAACAGTCTGGTCCCACTTACTAGAGCGGCCCAGCCCCGAAATACCAGGCAATTCTACCCTGAACAGGAGAAACAGCAAGCCCCAGACGTACGTTTCAGCCTTCATTGGGCCTCATCAGTGAGGTGTAGCTGAACTCCCTAAGGCACAGTGAGCATAGGGTCCACATCTGGAGTGTCCTATTTTCAGGGTCTTTCGAGTTACGCGCTTGGAACTATTTCAGCCATTAAATTAGTAAACTGCGTGCATCGCGATCAGTGGCAAAGTGCTAAATTTTTCGCCAGCTATCGCAGCCATCGACATTAGCGCCTTCTGTGAGCATGTCTAGGCTGTTTGAAAGTCGTGCGGGCCTTGCGATGAGTGCCTGTGGCGCTCATCGCGAGCCCTGCAATGAGCGCCTTTGGCACTCATTGCAGCCTTACTCACACATGTCTCTGTGGATGTGTCTCTGTGTGAGTGTGTGCGTCTGTTTGTCTCTGTGAGTGTGCCTCTATATGTGTGTGTGTGCTTGTGTGAGTGTGTATGCCTCTGTGTGAGTGTGTGTGTATCTGTGTCTATGTGAGTCTGTGTGTGTATGAGTGTCTGTGTGTGCGTGAGTCTGCGTGTATGTCTGCGCGTGTGTGTGTATCCGTCTGCGTGTGTGTGAGTCTCTGTGTGTGTTAGTCTCTCTCTGTGAGTCTGTGTGTTTGTGTCTGTGTGGGAGGGCAAGGGGGGAGTAAGGGAGAGAAAGGGGGAGAGAGAATTAAGGGGGAGCGAAAGAGAAGGGGGAGAGAGAGAAGACTGTGACTGAGAGAAGGAGAGAGAAAGGCGAGTGAGGGCGGATTGGGGGGCAGGGGTGCGGCAAACTCAGGGGTAGCCCCGGGCGGCAAAAGCTCTAGCTACGCCACTGAGCTCGGGTAACAGCATAGAGGGACCACAGCATTCTAGAGCAGGAACACTCAGTAGGACTACAGGTCCCAGCATGCACGGCAAACAGACCACAGCAGGGGCGGGTGGGCAGGCGGAGCTACCTTCCCTCTTCCTCTAGACAGGCTCCTGTGCTTTCAACTTCATTTTTTATTTGCTTCCAGCTGGGTTCCCAGGCTCTTTTATCTGGACCCCCAAGATTAGACTGCACTGGGCCCCTCCAGAGGAGGCGGTAGCTCTGCCAGTGGTGGTTTCATTTCTACCATCAGTGGGGCACTTGCAGCTATGTAAGTCATGAGCATAAAAACATTTCCATAGAAAGTCTTATATTATTGGACTCTTTTAGGGCATGGAAGTTGCCATGATACTCAGACTTGCTTTTCAAGGCAAAAGTGGGCAGTTAATAAACATGCAAGCAAAGCGTGAAAGTATGAGAGGGATGGGGGGAGGTGTCCAATGCTAAAATCTCATCTTAATCCACCAATCAGTCCACTCTTGAATAGATAATAAAAACTAGCAGAACACACCCACACCGTTTTCAAGCCACTTGGCATCCTTCAGGCATAAGCAGAATCTAGTAACATAAAGATTTTACCTAAAAAGTATTTTATGCCCACAGTTTCCACTCTTGCTAATGCTATTTTGTTAAAAATATCAGAAACGTGTTAAGATTTTCCCCAATATTCAGTAGTGTATTAAAGGGATATGTAAGGTTTCTGGATCTTACTATATAATATCCCTGTGGATCTATTTACTTTTCTGTACTTTATTTTATTAAGAAGTGTTTATAAGCTCTTTACTGACTAAAATCAAACAAGCAGTCCCTGTATAGGCCTGCCCACTGCAGCCAGGGGCGGAGCTACCGCTGATGCAGGTGGATCACATATATAGTTGTGAGCGTACGAGTTGTTGCTAAGGCTTGCGGGTTTGCGTAGCCGAAGGCGCTCCTTGCCAGCAACTGCGACCCTCGCAAACTTTACGTTGTAATGCAAACAACACGACACAGCAACTGTGACCCTCGCAATCTTTACTTCGCAACGCAAACAACATACGAGACACGTTACCACTCATTACGACCTTGCAAAAATCGTCCGCAACCCGCGGGCAGGAAAAAATGAAAAACACAATAAATACACACAACACATACATAAAAAGCTTACCTACAGCAAGAGGGAGCATCCAGGACCTCAAAAAAGCAACTTACACCTTCATTTAACTAAAAATAAAACACTTTAGACACCCGAAAATTCTCTAAGCGAGAGAACAAATGGCCGCCGAACAAAACGAAAACGAGGCTACAGCACTCTGAACACACAAAACACCACAAGAAACACGCAAAACACCACAAAACACCTACGGATATTCCGCTATAGACGGATACCACACATTTGCCGCCATTTTAATGCGGAAGTACACAGCTACGCTAACGGTTTGGTCTTGCGCACGCACACTATTACACTGCACACATTCATGACATTTACACAGCAGATCCACACCACTAATGCTGCAGCAACATCAAAACAGATTGCCAGCTCTTCAACACAATGCTTCAAAATAGGTAAAGTATATTAATTTATTAATGTATTATATATTTCATTATTATACACCAAACAGCATTAGCTACCTTACAATTTCATTGCCGTCATTTTTTGATGGGCAATTCGCTAGTCAGGCAGTATATGTATGTATGTGTGTATATATATATATATATATATATATATATATATATGTCCCAGCTCAGCTTCCCAGAATGCAGTATAATAATTTCTCGGAACTCTGAGCTGGAAGCAGGTTTTTTAACTTGCTTTAGACATTCAAATGTGAACACAGATTTACTTTTTATTTACTATATATATATATATATATATATATATATATATATATATATATATATATATATATATCACATATAATAGTTATCATTGTGTGTAACGCTCCTGCCGGGCATGTGACACGCATGCAAATTCGCTGTGTCAGAGAGGGGAGAGAAAGGGGAGATGGTGGGAGAGAGACATGGGGGGGAAGACATGTGGGGAGAGAGACAAGGGTGGGAGAGGGAAGGAAGAGAGACAGAGGAGGGAGAGGGGGGAAGAAACACAGGGGAGGGAGAGGGGGAAGAGGCACAGGGGAGGGAGAGGGGTGGAGGAGAGACACTTCAAATATTATCCCGTCATTTTATTTTTTACTAGTGTGTATATATATATATATATATATATATATATATATATGACCAGGTTGGTTACCTGGGTATTGTGGGAAGGGTCCTCTTCCGCCCCTGCCTCTTCCTGTGGATGGGGCCCCCTTCTAGGTCTTTAAAGGCTCTTCCTGCCAGCCTCTTCTTTGAACACTTCAGTTCACTTTTGCGCCTTTCCCTGGTGTTTCTCTGAGATTCCTTTACTTTGCTGAATTTTTGGCCCTTATCTACTAAGCAACAACTTTGTCCAAGTCCAGGGTAAGTCTTTCATCAACAAGTCTTTGAGGATTTGGCCCCCTTTTCTATCAGATTTTTGGCAATACCTACTACACTTACTGTTTTAGAACATATACCACAATCACACACAGCACAGGGGGAGAGCCAGGAAGCCTGGGAGTGAGGTTGCAAGCGAATTTGAGCCATATTTGTCATTTTCCGTAGATCGAAAATCGTCTAAGCAAGGAAAAAAATTGCGGCCGAAAAAACGTAAAAATTCTGAAACAGAATGAAAACGAGGCTGAGCAACGCCAGGAACGTGGGAATGAGGCCTGCAATGAGCGGCAAAGCCGCAAGGCCCGTAAACTGGATGGGAGGAAAGGCTTACAATGAGCGCCAAAGGTGCTCATTGTGAGACCCGAGATGAGCGCTGATGGTGCTCATTGCAGGGCTGGTGGGTTGCCAAACCCTGCTATGAGCAGCAAAGCCACTCATTGCGGGGATCGCGATGAGCGCCATAGGCCTCCCCTGTGTCTTTCTCCTCTGTGTCTCTGTCGAATTTTTGCATGTCTTGCGATGAGTGCCATTGCTTGCGTGGTTTGGCTTACTGGCTTCAGGTTTGTTTTTACTGGCTTCAGCAAAGTGCTACTGGCTTCAGGGTCTTTTTTTACTGTTTTCAGCCTCGTTCATCCACTTAAGTTTTTTCAGCTGCCTGCGGCGCCCATCTCCATCCCTGCAATGAGCGCCTTTGGCAAAGTGTTACTGGCTTCGGGTGGTTGAAGAAAAGTTGCAGCAAAGTTGTGCGGGCCTCGCAATGAGCGCCTTCGGGGGACCAATTTTTAACTTCATTCACTAGCTCCGCCACTGGAAGCAACTAAGTATAAATTAGGATCCTTACAACTGATTGTTATTAAAAATACATCTACATTTGATAATTAGCATTAAATGTTACTATTTTTAAGCAGTAAATATTTTTCACGGTGCTCATGTGGCTCTGGCTCTTATCTATGGTTGTTAACTAACACAAAGTGTGGAAGATGATTGCTTAGCATGAGTAGTTGTTTGAATCAAAATCATGCATGAGAACCTTATGGGGCATTGTTTTGCCAGTAGAGGGACAGACAAGCAGAATGTAATCCTAATTAGCACATCAAAACAGCTATTCTGCAATCATGTTTTGCATAAAAATACAGCAGAAACATAGAAACATATTTAGTGTAATTAAACAACTACCTAAAAAGAAATCACACAGTGTTTATAAATGGATTTATAAATTAATTTTATCAAATTATGTTAGAATATATAAGACCAAGTTTATTGAATCTGATGAATGATTATGTTACAGAACAATTTCCTTTGTCAAGATATTTTTCAGAGGCTAATATTGTACTACTAATAAATTGCCTGTCATAAATGACAGTATTTTATGTTATGTTCAGTTATCTGTTCTGTCTATCTCTGTTATGTCTCTCTCTGTGCTGTCTCTCTCTGGGCTGTCTCTCTCTGTGCATTCCCCACTCTCTCTCTATGCCCCCCCTCTCTCTGCACCCTCTCTTTGTTTGTGTGCTCTCTCTCACTGCGCCCTCTCTCTGCTCTCTGTGTGCCCTCTGTACCTCTCCTCTCTCTCCCTCCCTTTCTCTCACTCTCTCTCTCCCTCCCTCCCTCTCTCTTCCTCTCCCTCTACCTCCCTCCCTCTCCCTCTCTCTCCATCCCTCTCTCTCTCTCCCTTCCTCCCTCTCCCTTCCTCTCTCTCTACTCCCTCTCTCTCAGCCTCTCTCCATCCCTCTTTCTCTCCCTCCTCTCTCTCTCCCTCCCTCTCTCCCCTCCCTCTCTCTCTCCTCCCACCTATGTTGCGCAGCGCGCATGAGCAAACACAATATCGCGCATGCACAGTTGCTCGATTACCCAGGTATGTTTGATGCTTGTAACGCCTGCGCAGAATGCATCCCCCAGGAGTTACTCACAACTGATAACTATTATAGTTGATTTCGAAGGAAGAGCAAGAAAGGTGACAAGGTCAAAAATTATAGACCTATCTCCTTGGTAAAATTCAGACTACAAAAAGAAAAAAAAAGAATACAGCAGAAACAATGGTGATTATCTCAACAATGATTCACTCTAGAAAACAAATGGCAAGTACAACATATGGTTAGTTTATCACACTTGTTAAGAATAACTTAATTTTGGGGGTGATAGAGTCCCTCTAAAAGCTCATTGTAGTATCCATTGCATGGCTCGGCTTTTATGCAAATGAAAACTGTTGTATCTTTTCTTGTAAAATTGTGATCGATAATTATGTATATTTTGGTTTCCTTTTAAGTCCTATATAAAAAAAACACATTAAAAACTGGTTATAGTTTGTAAGTAAACTGTTTTGTGTGGTAATTTGTTTCTGTAAGAGGATTGCTTGATCCCAGAATTGCAGTGAGGCACTTGGGAAAGTATTAGTGTAGTAGTATATATGTGTATTTAAATACATTCATGTGTGTATATATATATATATATATATATATATATATATATATATATATATATATAGTAAATTAAAAGTACATCTGTGTTCACATTTGAATGTCTAAAGCAAGTTAAAAAACCTGCTTCCAGCTCAGAGTTCCGAGAAAAACAGTTATTACACTGCATTCTGGGAAGTTGAGCTGGGACACACAAATATGGCCACAAATGCCTCGCTCTTCATTCCGTAGCCATTATCAATCATGGCTTCCTTTAAGCTTATGCATGCTGTATTACACAGCTTTAATGCAAAGCCAAGGTTGGAATAAACACAGGCTGAGTATCCAATCCATGTACAGCTGTTTCAAGCTTACTGGCTATCATCAGCATGGAGCGGGATCTCAGCCTGTGTTGTGGAAATTATGAGTAGGTAGTTCACCACAACAATCATTTATAATATGGTGGGCAAAAGAGCGATAGAAGCCCTCCACCGTACAGTAGTACAGTAAATTAAAAGTACATCTGTGTTCACATTTGAATGTCTAAAGCAAGTTAAAAAACCTGCTTCCAGCTCAGAGTTCCGAGAAAAACAGTTATTACACTGCATTCTGGGAAGTTGAGCTGGTATTACACAGCTTTAATGCAAAGCCAAGGTTGGAATAAACACAGGCTGAGTATCCAATCCATGTACAGCTGTTTCAAGCTTACTGGCTATCATCTTCATTCCGTAGCCATTATCAATCATGGCTTCCTTTAAGCTTATGCATGCTGTATTACACAGCACATATCAAATAAATAAATAGTAGATTTGTATTTACTTATTTCCTGCTCAAAATTTCAAGAACTACAGTTATTACACTACATTCTGGGAACCTGGGAAGGGACATGAAAATGTGCCCACAAAGGCTTTGCTCTTGTATTCCATTACCATTTTAAACAGGGCTTCCTTTAAGCATATGCCTGCTGTATTACACAGTTTTGAGCAAAGCCCAGGATGGATTATATTAAAGCTAGGAATCCGAACCCACATACAGCTGTTTCAAGGTTACTGCCTCTCAACAGCGCAAGCTTGTGTAGTAGATTTTATGAGTAGATAGTTTGCCACAACATTAATCTAATTTATGTTGGGAAAAAGAGCGATAGAAGCCCTCCACCGTACAGTAGTTCAGTAAATAAATAATAAATTTGTTAAACCTATTTTCTGCTCAGAATTCCGAGAAATAGGTATTACACTGCATTCTGGGAACCAGGACAGGTACATGCAAATATGCCCACATAGGCTTCGCTCTTGCAATCCAATACCATTTTAAACACGGCTTCCTCGTGCACTTTTGGTCCTCTGAGCACCCTCGGTGCTCATTGTGAGCTCCCACTGAGTGCCTTTGGCGCTCATTGCGAGCATCTCCCCTGCTCTTTTTTATATATATACTAGCGAATTGCCCGTCAAAAAATGACGGCAATGAAATTGTAAGGTAGCTAAATTAGTAAATGAATATAGTGTACCTATTTAGAAGCATTGTGATGAAGAGCTGGCAATCTGTGTTGATGTTGCTGCAGCATTAGTGGTGTGGAGCTGCTGTGTAAGCGTGCTGAATGTGTGCAGTGTAACACTGTGCGTGCGCGAGACCAAACCGTTAGCGTAGTCGTGTACTTCCGCATTGGCGTAAAAGGGCGAGTAATGTGTGGTATAGGTCTGTATCGGAATATCCGTAGGTGTTTTGTGGTGTTTTGCGAGTTTAGAGTGCTGTAGCCTCGTTTTCGTTTTGTTCGGCGGCCATTTTTTCTCTCGCTTAGATTTTTTTTTAGTCTCTAAACTGTTTTATTTCGAGTAAAATCGAGGTGTAAGTTGCATTTTTGAGGTCCTGGGTGCTCCCTCTTGGTGTAGGTAAGGTTTTTATGTATGTGCTGTGTATATGTATTGTGTTTTAAATGTTTGTATGTCGGCGTGTTGCGTCCGATGTTTGCGAGGTCGTAATGTGTGGTAACGTGTTTCGTACGTTGTTTGCGTTCCTCGTAAAATTTAGCGAGTGTCGTAATTTGTGTGTCGTGTTTTTTGAGTAGCGACGTGAAGTTTGCGAGGGTTTGAGGCCCTTGCCCAGTGACCTCGCCAGCAACTGAGTCCCTCGCTTCGCGAGGGGCCTCAGTTGCTGGCATGGAGCGCCTTCGGCGCTCCATGCCAGCAACTGAGGCCCTTGCCCAGTGACCTCGCCAGCAACTGAGGCCCTCGCTACGCGAGGGGCCTCAGTTGCTGACATGGAGCGCCTTCGGCGCTCCATGCCAGCAACTGAGGCCCGTTCCCAGTGACCTCGCCAGCAACTGAGGCCCTCGCTTCGCGAGGGGCCTCAGTTGCTGGCATGGAGCGCCTTTGGCGCTCCATGCCAGCAACTGAGGCCCTTGCCCAGTGACCTCGCTACGCGAGGGCCGCGGCTCGCTGCGCGAGCCACGGCCCTCGCTTCGCGAGGGCCGCGGGCTCGCTACGCGAGCCCGCAAGCGTGAGCAACGACCCGTACGCTCACAACTATATATGTGACTAGAGTATTGCCCGTCAAAAAATGACGGCAATGAAATTGTAAGTGAGCTAATGCTGTTTGGTGTATAATAATCCAAAAATAATACATTAATAAATGAATATACTTTACCTATTTATAAGTAATATATGCAGGAAGCATTGTGTTGAAGAGCTGGGAATCTGTTTTGATGTTGCTGCAGCATTAGTGGTGTGGAGCTGCTGTGTAAGTGTGATGAATGTGTGCAGTGTAACACTGTGCGTGCGCGAGGCAAATCCGTTAGCGTAGTTGTGTACTTCCGCATTGTTGTAAAATGGTGGCTAATGTGTGGTATGCGTCTGTAGCGGAATATCCGTAGCTGTCTTGTGGTGTTTTGCGAGTTTCTTGTGGTGTTTTGTGTGTTTAGAGTCCTGTAGCCTCGTTTTCGTTTTGTTCGACAGACATTTTTTCTTTCGCTTAGAGAATTTTTCAGTGTCTAAACTCTTTTATTTTGAGGTAAATTGAGGTGCAACTTCATTTTTTGAGGTCCTGGATGCTCCCTCTTGCTGTAGGTAAGCTTTTTATGTATGTGTTGTGTGTATTTATTATGTTTTTCATTTTTTCATGTCCACGGGTTGCGGACGATTTTTGCGAGATCGTAATTGGTCGTAACGTGTCTCGTACTTTTTTTGCGAGGGCCACAGTTGCTGGCAAGGAGCGCCTTCGGTTCCATTACCTTGTTACACCGGTCTTTTGACAGTTCTTTTCTGTTCCCCCATGGCTCAGTACCCTGCTCAGGGCATCCACGTGAGAGCTAACAAACTCATTGACTATTTATACACAGACACTAATTAAAAAGCCACAGGTGTGGGAAATTAACCTTTAATTGCCATTTTAACCTGTGTCACCTTGTTTGTCTGTAACGAGGCCAAACATTCAAGGGTATGTAATATTTTGATCAGGGGCATATCAGTGATTTCTGGTATCATTATGATTTAAAAAGGAGTCAAACAATTATGTGATAATAAATGGTTTTATGTGATCACTATCCTTCAATAAAATATTTTTTTTTGCATAATAAGTCATATTTTCAAAATAAATGCCAAAATTTCACAATTTCTGCCAGGGTATGGTAACCTTTGAGCACAACTGTATATATATATATATATATATATATATAAAATCACAACTTTCTGCAACATGGTCCCTGATAGGCTAGGACAGTATTCGGCACATCCAGCCCTACAGAGTCAGCATATGCTGCAGAGGGCAATCCCATGCAGGGACTATTTACATAATTTTAGACAGTGAAAACACAGCTTATAAGCACTTATTAATAAAATAAAGTACATAATAGTAAATAGATACACAGATATATGATATACCTAGTATTTCTACAATCTTCATTAATACACAACATTTTGATGCAGGTCCCAAGGGTGTAATACATGAGTGGAGAAAGTTTCAGCTGGTCAGTGAAGACCCAGAAGCCATGCCATCAGGTAACTGGTATATGACATTAGTTGGTGTGAATATGTGAGTCAGTGTGTTTGTCCATGGTCTTTACTTATTAAGCTTAGCAACCCCTTACAATGGCCAGTTGGACCACATGCTTCAGTCTAGTTTAATAATTATCAATGAAAGTATTTAAGTTGTAATCTGGACAGTTTTTCTCGATCAACTTCCAATATCTCTTCAATTCTTATTCCTGTTAAAACGTTCCAGTTCCTTCTCCTCGTTTCTCTTAATACTTGTCCTTCCCACTTGTCTTACAGGTTTTCATTGCTCTCAGTCTTTCTTATCTCTTGCCATCTCTTCCTTTCTGTTCAACCTTATCCTTTAAATATTTATCCTACACCCCTTCCTATCTATCTAACCGATCTTCCCATTAATCTTTTCTATCCCCTTTTCTCTTGCTCATCCTACCTCCCATGTCTTTTGCACCTTTCCATCTCTTTCACTTTAGTTTTTTACCCTCTCTCCTAACTCAACCCAGTACTCTCTTCCATTTACATTAATCCCAACTCTCCATACGTCTCATCTTGTTCCAAACTTCTCTCACAACTTCCAATCTCTCTCTCCCATTCCCATTCATTCCGTCTCTTTTGGGTTTATGTTCAGAGTAATTGTGGTTGTGTATCTTATTGCCCGTCAGCTTTTTTTATAACTTTTCTAGCCATTTTTTCTTCCTGTTCAATTCTTAAACGTTTAGCATTCTGAATAACTGCTAATGCAACATAGAATTTAAAATAAAAGACATAATAACCAACGAGAAATGAGTTTATTACACCATGACCCCTTCCTTCCAATGTCTCTTCTTTACCTATGGTTCCTTAAAACTAGCCCAAATGTAAGAGATGATAAATCCATTTCTGACCATAATCGTCAGTCCCTTTTATGTTTTAATCCCTCTTCTAATTTGTCATGAATTTACTCATATTCTTGCATGCTTATCTGTAAGAGAATCAGAGGATGAGTACCGCAAGCAATATATGCAGGGCATGCACCAGAGGTTGAGTTTTGGGCCAAAATATGGGTGTCTATATGATCTGAAGAATGGGGATGAATTCTTAGAAGCTATCAAGAAGGAACACTACAGTCATAGTCCACATCTACTCCGATGAGATCAAGGGTTGTGAGGCACTTAATAACTGCCTAACCTGTCTTGATTTATCCAGTAGTCAAGTTCTGTAAAATTACAGAGGCCAGTACCGGTGCCAGAGAGCAATTCCGGAGTGATGTCCTCCCAAATTTGTTGGTCTACAAAGCAATTTTCTTAGCATAACCGAGCATTTAAATGAGGAGGTTTTTGCTGGGGATGTGGAGTCTTTCCTGAATGAGTATGGGAAGGATATTCAAGGAATACCCAATGACAATATAGAGGGTGATGTGGAACTCACACAATTGCACCCACATGGGTGCCAAATAACATGTTTAGACAGTATTGTAAAAGTTTACAGTTATGATTAAAGGCATATCTAAGTTTCCTGGATTCTGAATACATCTGCAAGAAGAGATTCAGTAGTGTATGAAAACAAACATTAAACTAACCCCAAAGTTTGCTAAATATTTTCAGCTTACAAGCAGTTGATTGTGAGAGTTAACACCCCTGTAAATTTCCTGCTAAAATTTATAATTATTTTGGCCAATCACAGGCAGCTGATCCATTGTTTCCATCTATGATGGCAGTTTGTGTATCATTGTGCTGCTGCTGGCTCAAAGGTTAGTAAAGGGTTAAAATCTGTACCCAAATGCAGTGTTTCTATTGGTAGGTACAATGTGCCTTTGTAAGCAGCTCTGGGGGTGTGGAAACCAAGTTTTATTTTTAAATAAAATAAATCTTTGTGTATAGAATGACACAACATAATGTGTGTGTCTGATATATATATATATACAAACAGGGAAACTTAAATATACCGTATATACTTGAGTATAAGCCGAGTTTTTCAGCCCCTTTTTTAAGGCTGAGAAAGCCCCCTCGGCTTATACTCTAGTCACCCTGCTCCTGCTGCTCTCTCTCTCCCGTGTCTCTTTCCCTCCCTTATCATTCTCCCTCCTCCTCACTTTACCCCACTCCAATTACTGCCCCCCCCCCCCCTTTCTTACCTTCCATCAGCTGCTCCTCTGCGCGTCTTCTGGCTGTGTCGGGACCCGGGATACGCTAATGACGTGACATGCGCGTCACGTCATTAGAATATGCCGGGTCCCGACTCATCCTCCCTCCTCATCACTTCCCCCCCTCTCCAATTACCCTTTTCCCTCTCTTACCTTCCATTAGCTGCTCCTCTGCACGTCTTCCGGCTGTGTCGGGACCCGGCCTATGCTAATGACGTGACGCGCATGTGATGTCACGTCATTAGCATATGCCGGGTCCGACACAGCCGGAAGAGGCGCAGAGGAGCAGCTGATGGAACGTAAGAGAGGGGGGTTAATTGGAGAGGGGGGAAGTGATGAGGATGATAAGGGAGAAGGAGTGAAAGAGACACTAAGTTTTCCCAGTATTTTGTGGTAAAATAGGTGTCTCAGTTTATACTCGAGTATATACGGTACCTTTAAATGTTTTTTATCATAGGGACTTGTTATGAGGTGGTCAGAGGCATTTTTATAGTTATGTTAAGCAATGAACAGCTGTATTTTATTTCCCCCTATAGTAATACATTTTAATGTGAGTTTTCCCAGAAATAAAATGTAAATATTCCTTGAGTGTATAAGTGCAATTCAGTATGTGCTGTCTTATTAGTATGTTGTAGGTATATTAAATGGGCTCAGATGTCTAATTTAGAGTAAGAAGGTATCTATCTATCTACTAAATCTATCTATCTATATCTAATGCATCAGTCTAGCTTATTAACACATATCAATGTATCATCTATCTAATCCAGCCATCTATCTAGTCCATCCTTCCAATTTATCAAACATTCAATCTATCCATTTATCTAATCACTCTATGTAATTCATCCATCCAAATAATGAATCTATTCAATTCATCTAATTTATCCATCCATTTATTCTAGTGTTTTCCAAACCTCTCCTCAAGGCAAGTCAGTATTTAGGTTTGATACTGTGTAAAGACAGGTGAGGTAAATGTTGATTACTAATTACCTCAGTGCAGTAAACATAAATCATGACCTGTCTCTGGGTTCTTGAGGTGAGATTTGGGAATCAATTATCTAATCCATTCACATAATTTATCCATCTAAATCATCTATCCATTTAATCCATCCATATGATTAAGCAATCTAATCTATCCATCTAAACCATCAAATGTATCCACCTATCTAATCAATTCATCTAAACCATTCATCCAATCCATCCATCGAACTAATTTATCCATAAACTCGTCTAATGTTCTCCATCCATCTCATCGATCCTCTAAACCAAGGGTGTCCAAGTTCGGTCCTTTGTGGGCATCACACAGTCCTAGATTTGAGGCATTTGAAGAAGAAATAATCTCACCTGGGTGCAGTAGGGATATCCTCAAATGCAGGCCTGGTTGCAGCCCACCAGGACCGAATTTCGACACCCCTGCTCTTAACCATTCAGTTCATCCATTATCTATCCATATAAACCAACCATCTAATCCATCCAAATCCTTCATCCATCCATCTAATTCTAATGCACCTATCGATCTTATCCAATCTAATCAATCCAGCCAACTATTTTATCCATTCACACATGCAGCATCCAGCAAATCTATCTAACACATCCATGCATAATCTATTGCTTCCATCTATCTAATCTATCCAACCATCCACTTAATCTTTAACTTCTTCTTTCTAATCCATCCATCCATTCATTTAACCCATACATCTTTTTTTCAAAAACCTAAGGTGCTCATTGCGAGGCATGAAAGGGGCGGGTTGGCCCAGACCTGCCATGAGCAGCAAAGCCAGAGGTGCTCATTGGTAGGCCAGCAAGTTAGAGGGGGAAAAGCCTCGCATTGTGTGGCAAACAGCATTGCCAGCCTTCACATTTTATTGCTCTCATTTTTGACAGGCACGTCCCTAGCAACTTGATAATGTTCAATACTTAAATTGTGGTATTTAAAAGTTTTTACTCATTTAATCAAATATTTTCCATTAACATGGGATCCACTAAATTATTGTGTCTGTTTGAAAAAGCAAGACTTAAATATCAATAAAGTGTTTTTCCATGAAAAATTGTGAATCAAAAGACTAAAAAAAACAAAAACCTCACCCTACCCTAGGGCAGGGACCAGCTAAACTGGCCAATGAATAGATCCCACCAGTTAGGTCATGCAGAGGGACCAGCTGGATCGGCCAATAAATGTATCACATGAGTTAGGCCCTCTCCTAGGGAGGTTTCCGTATATTGGTGCTAAAGATTTCCTGGACGGAGGTTGGATTAGTAAGTGACTGTCCCAGCACTGAATGTGTCATAAGGATTGTGAGCTCATCAAAATGTTCCTCTCTCCAAAGCAGGTGTCCCAGAGCCTGAAGGTGCCATTACCTACTCTGCATTGGGGCAGTAGTTATCAGTGACTGCTACTTTCCATGGCTCTGCAAGAGATAAAGGACAGTTCTCTGGTGCTTCTTGGATGGGGTTTAGAAATCCCACTGCCTTTAGGTGATCTAGCAGAGTAAAGGGACTTTTTAAGTTGGTCTACATTGCAAAATCTGCACTGGAGAGAGAGGGAAAAGCTGTTTGTTCTAGACTAGATGGCTTTTTTATTTCTAATCCGCCTTTTAATCTATCTTTTTTTGTTTTTGTTTCCATAACACCCTTAGCAAATTCTAGTTCTTCAAGCAAACACCCAGCAAGCATGGGGTTACAGAAGGCAAGCTAATTTCTAAATGGAGTGTTTCTGTGCTAAAGCCATGATTGCCACATTAGGGGTAGGATTATGCTATATGAACATGTAGATACATACATAGACGTTTAACTTCTTCCCACAGAACCCATAACTTATCTGAGCAAAGAAAGACTGGTCGCAACTGCTGCAACTTTTTGCACAGTGAACGTATAAATTGAAAACTGGGGACCATACATACAGGCTGATGCTACTACGACCCCACACAGCAGTGCTGCGTAGTTCAACCACAACACCATCCATCTACATAAACGCCTTACCATGGCAGGGAAGGGATTAAAACAATAAGCGACAAAGACTAACTGCAAATAAGGAAGTACGTGATCTTAAACACAAGACAAAGGGCTATCTCTAGCAAAACACACTACCGCTTGAACCTGCTCTCTGCAATAAAGTGTTTCAATTGCTGTTTTGACATGCTTGATGACTTAAGCATTTCCCATTGAAGTCTATGGGGCTAATCAAGCTCGTACCAGGAGTTTGAGTCTTCATGTGCAAAAATATATCAAAAATGCCTGTTAATTAGACTGACATTTCCTCCACGGACTTCAAACGGCTTTAAGGAAAAAAATTAAAAATATAAAAAATATACAACTTGTTTGGGTTACAGTTTCTTTTTTTATTATAATTTTTACAACTCTGTGTCACCCATGGTTTGTAGGTGAATCCAAAGAGTCAAATAACTTTTTTGCTTTATAAATATCTTTAAAAAAAAAATATATATAAATAGTTTGCCAAGTATTGCAAAAAGGGATATGTTCCCCACAGTAAGTCATTATTGCGATATTCAATCTGGTCAATAATGTATCTGATGATTGGTGTAGTAGAAGCGCTCTAACTACATGACAGATTAATTGTTTATATCATAGCAACTAAGAGCATACTGTTACTATTTAGGATTTTCATGAAATGGTCATACATATTTATATTTTTTTTTTTACTGCAGAAAAAAAAAAAATGGTAATATACCAGCTTTGTCTGGAAATTAGCCAAGTTTGTTAGGTGTTATTTATGATTCATTAAGGCCTCAAACCTGATTGACAATAAATGTATTGTAACGAGACAGCGGTAACATTTTTTTGGAGCTGTGGCTCCTGGGATATGTTAAGCACATGGAAAAATGCATACTTTATTTTATTTATTCACAAGTCACACATTATGAAATGTGTAGTTGAATAGGACAGATTTACATTAGTGGGTAAAAAGTTTATGAAAAGCTTAATAAAAATACTGTACAATGCATGTTCCTCTAAACAGCAAAATGCGTCAATTCAGTCCATTTGGCTGGATCAAAAGCGAAAGCAAATGCCGTTCTAAGGACCGGACCACATAATGGCAATTTAGGTGGCTCAATTTACACAATAAAACAAGTTATGAGGCTGTGAAGCAAGAAGCAAAGGACATCGATTTTATGGTATAGGAATTCATTTCTTCAGAGTAGGACAAACTGATTCTGGAACATGTAGAGGAAACATGATCAATGCAATAGGGCTTGGTTGGTGGAAGTGCAGAGTCCTGCATGATGCTCACAGTACAAGGATCAACACTGCATATCAATTGCCAAGTCTGTAAGAAGAGCGAGCACTCGTATTAGATGTTCTTTACACAAAAACTGGAAGAAAGAGGGGGGAAAAAAATAAAAAAATCGTTAAGTTACTGTAACAAATACAAATCTCAATAATCCACATTCAGAAATGGGGGGGGGGGGGAGAGTTAGCACATCCACTCTTGGTGCAGATCACCATGGTCAGGACTACCCCTATTGCATGTGTATACTAAGATTCAACTTTTACAGCCCTCATATAAGAGGTATAAAAACTTCTCCCACCACACTCCTGGTTTCTGGTGGGTACTCCCGTTTCCCGTCACGTTTGTGTTGTGTTCTGTATAGGATTCCAGGTGTAAGGTATATATGTAAAGGTGGAGTGTCTACGTGTTGATAGACAATAGTATGTAACTATAGTGCTGTGATTTCTACAAAGATAATAATATCTTTGATTTAATAGAAGAGCCTTTTGTACTAAGTAAATCAAATTTGGGAGGAACTTTGAGGTGAAACAATATGCTATTTATTGTACTATTAAACAATTGACAATATCTATCTATAATTTTGTGTATCCTGCCAGATGCATTTCGCCACTTTGTGTAGCTGATAAATCTCCTGTTGCTAGCTTCGGCAAGGATCAAGGCAATAGAAACAGTCATTAGTGTGGTCACCGTCAGTACATTAACATGCCGATAAGTCTATAAATGCAGAGGGAGATGCTAGCTGTGGGAATTCACCAGCAGCAACTAACCGTGCTGTCTGTAGGACAAACTTGTGCTAGGCATAAACACTAACTTAGCCAACCTAACTAAAATAAAAAGGAACTCTAAAATAAGTGCATACAAGAGTTATAAATTGTAAATGATTATTTTTTCACTTTCTAAAAATGTTGCCAATTAGGTTTAACTATTCAGAGAGACAAAGGAAAAAAAAATAGCTTAATGACTTAAACTATTTGGGCTTGTCTATAAATGAATAAGGAAAGTCAACCAACAATAATCTGTGTGCATTACAAGATGATAGATTAATTTGCATTCTAAAAATGTTCAGCCCTTACCTTTATTGATATAATAATTTCAGTTTAACATGTAGTAATGTAATGCAAGATCAATATTTGAGCAGAATTGCACTTATGCCACATTCTACTCTTATTTGAATATTTATCTATGGATCGAAGATGCCATTATTTTACACAAGATTAACTATGGAATGGATTTGCTGGAAGAAAACCTCAGATACGAGCTCTGATGGCTGAAAGTGAGGAGGAACTAAAGGACTACTGATGAGGGTAAAAGAGGGTGCAAAAGCTGGCCTGCTGCTCAACGTTAAGACGAAAATTATCGCAAACTCAGCTCCTGGCAAATAGATGGTGAAGTGGTGGCAGTGACAGATTTTGTTTCTGGGATCCAAGAACCCTTTGGATGTAGCCATTAAAATTAAAAGTTTACTTCTTACTAGCTTGTCCAGACTTGCCATAGCTTTCCTGCCCAGAAGTAAAGCGATTACACTATCAAAGGTCAGAATCACTAGAACCATGGTTTCCCCCCCCAGTAGCAACATATGGATATAAGAGCTGAACCAGAAAGATGGCTGAGCTACATAGAATTGACACCTTTAAACAGTTTTTGCCAACAGCACAAATCGGAGTCCATTGAACTGCAAGAAGATCAAATAATTCAGTACTTCTGCTTAGTGATCATACCTTCCAGTGAACACTTTCCTAATCACTAAGCAGAATTACAAATATTTTGCCCATAACATGAGATGGCAGGATTCCCTAGAAAAACAAAAAACAAAAAAACAGACTATGATCCTGGGAAAAGATTGAAGGCACAAGAAGGTGACGGCAGAGATGATAGTGGAGGTCACTGAACATGAACTTGATGGCACTCAGAGGGGTAGTGACTAAGATGTACCTGGTGTGCTGTGGTCCAGAGGGTCATGACTGAATGACTAAACAATGGTATTGACATTTAGAGTTATGTGCAACACATTGAGACAGTCTTGATTAAACTATGCCATGGAATCTAGAAAAAAACAAACATGACCTGCAACAGAATTGCAAACTACATGGAGCCTCTACAAAGTATATTTCTTTACAGTATTTCCTTCTGCTCTGTATGGACACCCCTTTGTTTGGCTTGTTGCAAGTATCCACAATTTGCAATACAGCATTTTTTTTCATTTTGCTCAAAATTCATTAGAGTCCTCTAAAGATAATCTATTAAAAAAAAAAAATTGCTGCATATAAGTAAATGTTTGCAAAAACCTTAACATAGTGGCATCATGGGAAAACCATCCAGGGATGTTTTTGCTGATTGACTCTAGCATACCATGTGATGGAGTAAGACCACTGTAAAAAGTAATTTAAAGGTTCTGCAAGTTTTCCTTCTATGCAGTAATTTTTTTTTTCCCCCCAACTTGAGAAAGTCGCTTCAGATCTTTCTATTTCATTTATCAAATTCAGATGGCAACAGGACATTAGCATATGTGGCTACCTACCCTCAAGGGCTATTCTGACAGCCAGTATGTGGTTGTATAATGTTAGGCCCAAAACCCTAGTTGAAGTCACAGGGCCTACAAGAGCCCTTTTCACCAAGTCATTCGAACCTAGAGAGCTCTGGGTGTTTATTGTAATTTTTGGACATTTATTCAATGTGCAGGATGTCTTGGGGTGCAATTGTTACACTGGGCTAAAATTTTAGGATTAGTACCATTTTAAAGGGCAACCAGTAGGCACTTCCAGTAGCCAACTGTGATACCCAATTTGCTCCCAGAACAAGGCTAGGGTCTTGGCTGGATTGAAACTTGCGTGAACTGGAGGATTAAACTACATAGACCTATGGGTTATTCAAGAACATTATTAAAAAAGTTACCAAGTCTGTCAACATAGCAGTTGATACTCTTATCAATAGACAAAGGTCAAGTGCTGTCAAGTGCTCTGCCAATCCTTTGTCTTGTGGTTAACTACAAGTTATGAGATACTTTACCATAGCCATTGTTATTTTTTTATTTATTTTTTTTTAATTAAGAAATACTGTATATACGCAAGAATAAGCCAACCCGAGTATAAGCCGAGGCACCCATTTTAACACAAAATACTGGGAAAAAAGAGTGACTCGAGTATAAGCTGAGGGTGAGAAATGTGCTGCCCCCTGTGTCCCCTCATCCACCTCACCCCCCCCCCCCTCACTTACCTGCATCTGAAGCTCCTGCTCAGATGCAGGTAAGGGAGGGGTAGAATGAGGTGGGGTGGGGATGTTGAGAGACCCTTTCAGTGAAGAAAACTTTAACATGAAAATATTTTCTTAAAAGGGTTGACCTCTTACTGTGAGCCTCTTCACTTGACAAAGCCTTACACTGACCCTGGATTTATGTATATAAGGTATCACCTCTCCCCTGCCCATAACTCCGTCCCTCCGTTCTCTTTATTGAATTTTCTGCCCTTCTCTTTTCTAGCATTCCTTTTAATGCATTTAACACACCTCACCTTTACATTGCCATCACAATGTGCTGACGCCACAGACGTAGACACCTTTATGAGCTGTGTTGCAGATAAGTGGATCTTGAAGTGCCGGAAGAAATGTGAATAAAGACACTGGAAGAAGAGGTCCACTTCTTCCTCTGTGACCTCATCCTGACTTTTGTGAATGTCATCCCAAAGGGCTTTAATGTCTTCTGGGTGAATAGCGTAAGAAATATCAAGTTTATGTGGCTGACATGGTACAGAGAAGATTAGCTCTGTTGCAGCAACAGGTCCACGCACTTCATATCCAGTCCACATAGCGGCCATCCATGCTAGATCATGGGAACGGATTATGAACTTACAGAATGAACAGTCAAATGTCTTTTGAAACCATATCCCTACAATGGCTGTGAGAGTCTCGGATCCATTGACCAAGAATAAGGGCAGGCAAATTAGAGTCTCTGGAAACATGTCGAAAAAGTTGTCATCACCAAAGGTACAACAGAACCAGCCTAACCACACAACCCTGTCTTCTGCACCAGGGAACTGAGACTTGGCCAAAATCTGAAAATAAAACAAAATGTTGGCTGTTCAGTCCAGTAAAGTTTCATATACATTGCCATCAGACATGGAATGGCCTAAATGAGCATTATTGTCATCTTGTTACACAAGCTTACCAATGGCCAGCTGATTAAATACTGTGGGGTATGAAGCCTGCAGTGTGGTCAGAGTAAAGAGCTATACAAAATATAATTTCACTTTTCAGTTGACAATGTGCTGGGAAAATACAAATAGAAGTAGTACATAGGAGTTATGGATTCAATCCACAGTTTATGATAAACCACAGGTGCATCCAGCTTGTTCATTGCTTTTTATAAAGATTTACTTTAACACCCACAAGGAGCTAGATTTCTTATATATTGATCATCAATAAAATGCATAAGTAGTGATGCAAGAAAATATATGCAAGTAAATGTAATATTTCAGCTGTAAAGGCCCTTCATCAAGAAACTACATAGATAATGAGGTTCAGACTGATACATTGATTTTATTTGACCTTTTTTGATGATTTCTATGCTCATTACTTAACAGAGACATGGCACAGTGGGTAAAAGCATCAGTTTTAAGAACTGGAATTTTTTTTTGCATTTTGTTCAAATATTTTATAATGCCATGTCAGTTATTTGCACTTAACCATTAAAGGGACATGGAGGATTTCAGTTGGAAAATATACCTGTATTTTTGTGCACTTTGCTTAAAGCTGTTTTCTGCCTTAAATCCTACAAGTAGTTCCTCTGCAGCTCATGTAAGACAGTGTATGTGCAGTACACTCACAATAGCAAATCAGTGGCAACATGTAGAGATCACCGATTGGCTAATTTGAAAGTATACTTCAGTCTCTATTCATGTGCTACAGGTCAGACCCAAACAATTTTTTATTTTAAATGGTGTAGGAACACACCCCATGTCCCTTCAGTGGTCAAGTACAAATACCTGTGAAACAACATTACCTTAAAAACGTATTAACGTAAAAAAAAAATTAGAATTAATGCTCACCCCTACATATAGAAATACCAGATAAATATTTACACGGCTAATGAAAATTATATTAAAAAAATAGGCAATATCTTAGAAAAAAAAAAATGTAAGATAATAAATAAGACTTTACATTATATGCAATTAGTTTTGAGACTACATCAGTTTTCTTCTGTGGATACTGCTGCTACTTTTTCTGGAGACAAAGTTCTTGTAAACTAATAAGGTTTCCATTAGGTCTCTACTGAAGGTAGTGACAGTCTTAGATGGCACATTCCAAACTGCAGATAGAAACTTCCCATGTCTGTGCACCTCAGAAGGTTGTCAAGCTGGAAGCAAAATGGCACCAAAATTGTATATAAAAAAAAAAGTGCAGAACTTATATAAAATATACCTTTTTTTTATCTGACCACAGTGATTACAATGAGGTTTAGAAGTGCAACTACAACCGTTTCCTTACCTGAACGAGTATGCCTCCAGGATCTCTCTCTCTTCCCTTGAGCCAGGGAAGACTGGAAAAAGTCACTTTGAGGTTCAACTCCATATCCATCCCAACTGAGAGTCCCTTCTGCTTTTCAGCAGCAATATGGGCAGAGAGAAGCCTGGCGTAATCCTTCAGGTTGGAGTCTGAAAACTTGTGCATTGGGGTCACACTATATAAGCACCATTGCTTACGAAGAAGTTGGCCAAGCTTCACTGGATCTACATTTTCCTGAAAACACAATATATAATACAGTTCTATAAGACTATAACCAGATTCCAATTAAGAGTATTTTTGATCCCAGAACATAAGACTGAAGGGTAGGGAGCAGAAATAAACAAGAAACAGAAGAGGACGTTCTGTGCTGTATAGAACCCTTAATTTATAAAAAGTGAATATTGGTGGGATATTCTTATTCCTCTTTCCCAAACCTGCAGATATCATGATTATCAGACTGTTAAAAAATAAAAGAAAGACAGACAGTGCATGCCTTCCCATAATATCCATGAGGATGTGTTTTGGCCAACAGTGGAGACAGGCAACAGATAATTTGATAAGATACGGATATCACATTCTTTCCCCTTATTCAAACCCACCCTCACCTGTACAGGGTTGTTTTGGGGGATTCTTCTCTTTGATGGGGCTTGACGAAAAGGTGTATGCTTCCGAGCAGAGGTCAGTCCTCTAGAAGAAAACCCAGTAGTGTGAAAACGAACTCCATTTCTTGTAGTTGACCCCCCTTTTGGAGTTGAAACTCCATCATTGGGAGTTTGCATCGCCTATTAAAAATAAAGTTAAAAAAAGTTTAATTGATCAATTAAATACTTTATTATGAAGCATATTGGAATAAGATCAAGGAAAGAAAATGTCATTTTCATAACAATCCTATCAGGCTGAATTAGCAATATCCAGAGAACATGAGATTGGTGCAGAAATGAATGATTAAAAAGAAAAAACAAACCTTAAAAAACAGGGGCATTGAAAACCAATGATACTATATTTTGTTATGTTACATTCAGAGGACAAAGAATAGATTCCAAAAGTAATGTAGAAACTAGCATGCTATTCATGTTATATTCCAATACATGTTTATTTCCCATTGTGTTTCACAGGTGACTACTTTGATAGCTCATTGATGTAGGGAATTCAAGTGAATACTTGAGGCTCCGATGAAGTTTTTCTTTCAATTGGTGGTTTTATGGGTTACAGTGTAATAGGTTACAGTTCTGGTTCCTGAGAAGCACTTCATGAATTGAAACAAAGCGAAAGAAAAAATAAATTAAAAAGAATTTTAGTCTATCAAGTTGACATTTTTTCTGATCATGTTTGATCTTTGTGATACGTGGACTAAACAAAAACCCAACTGAAGCATTGCCAATTGTCTAAGGAAAAAAAAAATCCTTCCTGACTCCAGATACTGCTGATCGCATTCCTCCCTGGATCAATACTCCCTCACTAATTATCCAAGATATACCTGAATGCCCCTTTCATTTAAGAAATATATCCTACCCATTTTTCAAGTTACTTATCAATTCAGCTTTCACAACCTGCTTTGGCAGAGTTCCACTGCCTGTACGGGGAAGACGCCTTTTCTTTCATTAAGAAATCTTTAACTTCTAACCTCAGCATGACCACTTGGTACAAAAATCTCCCCTGGATGTATTTATACAAGAAACATATCCCCCTCAGACACCATTTTTGAAATAAAGTAAGTAGTCTTTCTGCTTAGCTTAGTCCCTTCATCCTCCTCATTAATGTTGAGGCCATTCTCTTCCAGCTCTACAATGTGACCCTGTGCTAAACATTGTCCTCCATATTCTAAATGAGTGTGTACTAGATTTGTATAGTGGCAGAATTATATTTGCTTCCATTGCTTCTATACCCTTAATACATGCTATTTCATTCCTTCGCAGCTGATGGTTGGCAATGATCACTGTTACCAAGATGGTAGTCCACAAGCCTCACAAATCCCTTTCAATGTCTAATATCCCTATATTTACACCATACAGATTATACATTGCATGGCTATTTTTTCTTCCCAGATGCACAACTTTACATTTAATCTTCTTAAATCTTAGCTGCCATTTAGTTGCCCATTTCACTAATTTATGAAAATCCCTTACATCCTTTTATTTAATTACCTTGCACAGCTTTGTGTCACCAGCAAACATTGACAATCCCAATTCTAAGTCATTAATAAATGTTAAAAAGGAGAGAACCCAATACTAAACCATGGGGAACCTCCACTTGCCACATTGGTCCAATCAGTATGTTCCATTTACAACAACCCTTTATATGTATATTTAGCCAGCTCTGAATTGATTTCCTTGTACTTGCGTAAAGCAGTCTGTCCCCTCGTGTTTATATGATTTAAATGCCTGTTTTTTGTACTCTGTATCTTGATATTTAAATGATTAAGCCACATGGGGTGTGATGTACTCCTACTTTTATTTCCACATGGTATATGGTGATATGTATTTATATTTAGTAAGGATTTGAATGTTGTCCATTAATGTCCAATTCTTTGTCCCAGTCTATACGTTGTAATGCCGCCCTTGGACCATTAAAATCTGCCTTTCAATTTAAGAGTTTAACCCCTTTGTGTGGTATGGACCCTGGATCATCTGTTCCAGTAGTGCATACATATGACAGGATGTATACCGAGTGAGGTTGCCACTGGACTGACTCATAATTACAACAACAAATAGAAAAATGTATAAAGCTAAAAATGAAAAACATTTTTTTCTTCCCTCCTTTCCTTCCTCTGGCACTCTAATATGCCCCTTTTTCTTTGAACTCCCTCTTTTTAATCTCATACACTTGTACAAGAACTGCACATGACACTAGAACGGTTTGCAAGCTCACAAGCTCCTTCCCACTTATTTTAGCTTCACAATCAAAATAAGTGCTCACAGCAAATAAACACACTTTACTTGCTAGAAGTAATCAGTCGCATTTTGTATAGACACTAGATATAACGGTCGTGTGTGCCCCATTCCTAGACATAATGCTTATATACACGGTTTATTTAAGTCTATACTATTAGTGCCATCTATAAGACATCAAGGTGAAGAAAAAAAATACGATAAAATAAACAAAAAATATAACTAATAAATAGTGTTGTAGTTGGGATATAAAAAAAAAAGTGTATTAATTGATGACCAAATACTTGCCTTGTAGGCAATACTGATATTTATTAGTTTTGCATTTATTTTATATATGGCAGGGCATTTCAATTAATGAGAATAAAAACAATATTTTAGATTACACATGTCCTGTGAGCATACCCATCAAAAGATGTATCCTTGGTACTGGTCTACTTGTCATTTGCAGTATTAGTACCTTGTAATGCATCTGTATCAGGAGGTTGGGCTAGTTGGACAGGAAAGATAAATATTCAAGATCCAAGTCATGTCAGCTACACTAAAGAAGCCCAGGGGTGAGAGGTCATCTCCCTTTAAAGGGGCATGAAAGAGGTCTGGAATCTAACCCTGAATCAAAACCTCACCCCATTTCCTAAATGTAACCCTAAGAAATTGAACAAAGTCTTGGCGAGCCACCCTAGTGCCACCTACAGGCCACAACAAGACAGGAAATAACCTGTTTAGGCCGGTCCTCATATCATGCAGCTCATGAATACACAGACTGTGAAGTGAAGTGTCTCAAATGAGTCTGTCTGTAGCCTCTCTCGAGCATCAGGTTACACACCCTGTATATAAATAACACCGCCTGGTCTGTCTCTCTGTTATTATATACACACACTATACTAAAAGCACTCACCGCTTCTCCTGCAGATCAGCCCCAGGTCTGGGCTTATTAGCAGCTTATCACTATCATACTTCTCGTCTCTAAGATGCAAGCACTTCCTGCATTTCGGCGCGTTATTTGAATAGAATACTAACATCCCAGAATGCAGTGCGCTTGGACCAGAAGGAGGCTTGGAACGCACGTTCCGGTGACACAGTTCCAGCATTTAAGATGGCCGATCGGAATTCACTTTTTGACAGATTACCGAGTTTTCTATACACGCTATGTGGAAGTACTGGTTGTACTGTATCGGCAATTGACTACTTCTGTCTCCTACTCCAGTAGCAAGTGGTCTGTCAAGGTCGCCGTGGTTACAAGTTGCTGTATGGCACCCGGGTGACTGTGGGATCCATACTCAGTGACAGGACGCACGGTATACATATTAACTCGAGTCCGGGGAGCTGCAGGCCGCAGATCCAGGTTCTCATTGACTAGCTCAGGAATATTTCATAACGTATTTTATTTGACCAGCACAATTAATGATATCTATATAATACATACTGACTGAATACTCCACTCTTATGATGTGGGGACCTCAGCAGAGTTTCCAAATATGGGATGATTTATTACTGTAGGTAATAACCTCAATGATATGTTGCGCAAAATGCATTTTCCTACAGTTATTTATCAGTAATATTACAGTTTTTAGTCAGCCTTTCTGAACCACCCACAGACAATGATTTCTATATCTTCCTAATGACAGATCATTGCCTTTTGTGTAACTTGCGTTAAAAACAAAAGACTGGCATGTTCTTAGTAGGTTTCGGGTGACCATAATGGACTTTGGGCCTCAGGAGGTAATCAGTATTTGTTGGTAATGATCTCGCATCACATAGCCGAAGGCGCTCATTGCAGGACCAGAGCTCATCGCAAACCCTGTACGACCTAGGCCCGAAGCACGTAGAGGCAACTGCGTCCTCGCAAACCGAGGCACGCCGTTGCAGGGAAGTAAGAAATTAAGATTTTAGTGTCCGAACCACGTAACTGGGAAGACCAGCAAAAAAGCACAAGCATGCCTCAAATTCACTCACACACAGCACAGAGGAGAGCCAGGGAGCCTGTGAGTGAGGTTGCAAGTTCATTTGAGGCATATTTGCCATTCTTTCACGATCGAAAATCGCTTAAGCGAGAAAAAAAAGTCTGCTGCAAAAATTTAACAGGACAATAACGAGGCCGAAGGACGTAAAAAAGAGACTGAAGCCAGTAATACTTCACACAAGCCAGTAACACTCATCGCGAGGCCCCTAAACTTCCGCTCATTGAGGGGCTCATCGTGAGGCCTGTACAGTAGATGGAGGGAGAGGCTTGCAATGAGTGCCGAAGGCGCTCAGCGCAGGGCTTGCTATGAGCGCCGAAGGTACAGCATTCCCAGCCTTAAAAGAAATATGAATCTCTGTGGGTGGATCAGTAAGGCTGATTGACAGCTGAAAATTGCAAACGTCAGGCGCTCATTGCAGGCATCACAAATTGTGGCCTTTCAGGGTCCCTCTAAGGGTCATCTGTCCTGTCTTAGTTGTTGTTTGCCCGAGGACGCTCCACAGATGGAGGATGGAAACCGATTGAAGGCGCTTATCGCGATACCCGCTATCTGCCCCGAAGGCCGCAGTACTCTGGCGCTGATCGCGAGGCACGCAAGACTTTGTAAAAATAACGACTTTAACAGGCGATATTTTTTACAAGCCTGTAACTTGGAAGACCACAAAAAGACGCAAATTAATAAAAAAAATAACTTACAACCTCACACACAGCACAGGGGGAGAGGCAGGGGAGCCTGTGAGTGAGGTTGCATGCTATTTCGAGGCTTAATTGGCGTTTTTTTTGGAGATTGAAAGCGTGGGGAAAAAAATTGCGGCCGTAAAGATGTAAATATAAAAAAAAAAAAAACTAAAAACGGGTTTGATGCCGGTAACAATAAGCCCATCAATGCTAACCCCACAAGACTTTGAAAATACAAGCAATGGCGCTCATCGAGAGGCACGCATGTCTCTAACAGAGGCAGAGAGGAGAAAGACACTGAAGAGTGGAAAGAGACACAGGAGGGAGGGGGGGGGGGAAACACATATGGAAGGGAGACGGGGGAAAAAGGACACAGGGGTCAGAGAGTGGGGAGAGGTTAGCGATGAGCGCTGAACGTGCTCATTGCGAGGCATGAAAGTGGCGAGTTGGTTGAGGCCTGCAATGAGCTGCGAAGGACGCGAGGACCGTAAAGTAGACGGTGAGAGAGGCTCGCAAGAGCCTAGCATTGTGTGGCAAACAGCATTGCCAGCCTTCAAATTTTATTGTCGTCATTTTTGACGGGCAAGTTGCTAGTATTTATATAATTACACTGGAAATCATAATGCTCTGATATGTATACAATGTCTCTCAAGCAGCAGCTTTATATAAATAACAGTTTTTTTCCCCAAAACTATGAAAGTGGTTCTATATTCACTGTAAGTTTATACAGTATAATCTGAAATGATGTTACAGAATCACTTAAATGAAATAGAAGAATTCATAAATGTTATAGAAAGCTGTGTATATTAATTAGTATTTGTAGATTATAGGCAAGAAGCTGTGATTTGTCTGACCTTAATATCACCAGATCACATTCAGAGAAGGGCCACAAACAGAGCAAGCCCATGTGGACTTTATAATTATTACCTCTTCTAGCTTAAGAATTCATTATAGTGAAGCGTATATGGAAGTTTCACTGTCTTAATATTGTAATAAACTCATGGACTGCCTAGGATTTTGTGGTAAATTGTTACATAGTTGTTCTTTTAAATAAAGTTCCAATACATTTTTAATTTGTCAAGCACTGGAACGTCAGTAAGACCAATTATACAAGTTATTTGTGTTGTGTGTGTGTGTATATGTGTGTATATGTGTGTATATATATATATATATATATATATATATATATATATATATATATATATATAAATAATAATATATTATTATTAATTACTCTGCATATGAGTAGAAGAAGCTATTTGTTACATCAGTTCTGACAGCTGGTTCATGATTGTGTGTTTATCAATGGAGGGAGGCGTGGGGGAAGAGGTAAAAGCTTTCTTTGATAAATTCATCTAACTGAAACTGACTAATCACCCCTTCTCCTCACTAGCCTAGAAGCACCCGCATTCGTTAAATTTCCAATACTATAGATAGTGTCGTATCCACTGCTTAAACATTGATGAATGTTGATGAATTAGTGATACTCAGTAAATCATTGGCACAGTCAGCATGAATTGGACTGTCCCAGCTAATATGAATATTTGGACCCATTTGGTGTCTTGCCATGACCGTCTTTTTTTCCCTATTATCATCAGAGTTGCTGCTCTTGGGTCTCCTGGAAGATGTCCGTACGCTTTGGTCTAAATCTGCTAAGAGCATGCAGTCTTACAAAAAGGCCGTTGTTTCCGAGTACATTGTGCACGACACACAGAAGAGAGGTCACAAGTAACACATCAGATTTTGGGAAGCCAAGACCTCCAGGTAGCAAAAGTAACAAACTCCCCTCTTCATGTGTTGTTTTAAGGAGGGGTATTCATCATATGTTTTGTTGCAAATAAAGCAGCGATGACTTGCATGCCATCCATGTTTGCATTTTGTCTTTCAAGATTTTTATCAGTCTTACAGTTAATATGTTTGAGCTGTTGCCTAAATAAGCTATATATTGTACAGTAATATGATAGGTAAAGTGCAGTGACATCAATCAAAGTGTTTTTAACTCTTGCTGATGTTCTTACAAAGGAGCAGTATTACCAGGGCTAATAATGTTCTAAATGGGACATGTATACTGAACCCAAACAAGATGTGGTTCTAATAAACCACAAAGTGCTTTATAGACAATGGAACAAATCTACATATTTATGCCCCTTTAGTTCCTCAGAGCATCCAATTAAACGCTGTTGCTTATTTCTTTCTGCTATCCACACCTAACTGTAGTTATCCTTTATAGATTTAAATAGTTTTGTTTCACGAACTCACACATGTGGTGAACTAAGTTCTGCCCATGTCGGTCAGGATGTGAATCTATGTGGCTGGCTGCAGTATCAGAGGTGATGTACCCATTATGTTTCTTAAATCTTAAATTATCTTTAGAGCTTTATTGTCTCATAGTGATGCAATAGCAATAATTGCATAGTATTGTAGGCCTTTCCCACAAGAATATGATCGAAAAACTAAGCAGGCCCTGTTTCTTTGTATTCCTCACACAGGCATGATATGTTTGTGATATTACGAGATTTCCATGGACTGACTCAGATTATTCTCCCACAGAATGAGGTACCAATAATTCAGGGTGGATCTGTAGAGGGTATTAGTCTTATTCCTATTAATAAACTTTATATGTAACAGACCAGCATATTGCATAGAGCAGTACAGGGGATAAGAACGAGGAAGAATACAATGTTAACAAACTGCAGAAAATGGAGGGCCCTGTTTTGAGCTGAGAATCTTTGTAATAAGTGTTTTTTTTCAAAGCACCCTACAAGATTGGAAACTCACTACTTACAATCTAAAGGGAATGGGTGAGGCAGAAACTTGGGCAAGAATAACAGATAAGGAAGTACCGGGGTCAGGGAGGAAGTGAAAGTTTACTTAGGTAAGAAGGTGTGCAAATTTAGAAAGGTTTTCCATTTAGTAGAAGATAGAAGGGATCTGAAAGAAAGTCACTTGAGGTGAATGGCTCTAGTGTGTAATGTTATCTGCCCCTAGTGGTCAGATAATAAAACCTGAAAATGGGAATGTCAGGTGAGGGGCCTGAGTTAGGAGATATATCTCCAGAGGCAAGTAGAAGAAGGAGCAAGAGGATATGGGAATGGGACTTGCAGTAGTGATTCTCATGGGAGCATAAAAGGGGAGCAGAGAAAATAGTCGCTGAGATGGTTATGTTGGCGACATGATGTTGAATAATTGAGAAAAAGAGCCAGAGGAAAAGGCAGGAGGTTTAGAGGAAGGAAAAGACACAAGGAAACATTGTGTAAGGGGTTAGTTAGGAATAGTTAGCAGTTGCTAATTGATCAGCTGTAAGACATTTATGTGACTTAATAAATTAAGAGTTGAGAGGGGAATGGAGGGAATTGGTTCTGGTGAGTCAGTGGGTAGAGCTGGAGTGAGAATGTTACTAATTGTAACCTATTGCTCCTGATCACAAAGGCACTTGCTAGTTTATATTGCACTAAGATAGCTTTGCATCCCTTTTTGCAGGTTGATTCCAAACTGAGGAAATTGCTAAATGAGGCTCCCCTAGAGTCTGTGGTGATGGTCAAGGGGATTGTCATCCAACGGCCAACTGGACAAGAAAATCCAGTGAGTAACTTTATTCCATCACATTCCACATGTAAAGCACCATCATGAGTTCTTATTTGTGATGTAAAAGACATATGTTAGTAATATTTTATAATGTTGCTTTAGTGTTCTGTACAAACTTTGACAGAACAATATTAGAAATGTCTACTGAAGGCTTCCTTGCCCTTTGTTGACTAGAGTAATGTCTACAACCTCTTGGCTCTGACCTGACTTTTATCCTGGACTTTTGATTTGGAATTGATGTAAGAATGGCAATTCTAAGTTCTGTGTGCACTGCTGCTTTAAATGCATAAATTGGCAATACTGGTGTGTTATAGGTCGCTGTGCATTTTGCTAACTTTCTACTCTAATAGCCCAAGCAAGCTAAATCTTAAGAGACTGCCCCTTGAGTGAGCACCTCTCACAGGGCAGTGTGTAATGGTGTTGTCTTTCAGGAACATCTTGCTAAATCATACTGGTGAGATCATATCATGATTAGAAAGATAGAGGATATAGTGTGAAAAGTAACAACACAAATGTGTTCTTATTGATATATAGAGCACTGTACCATACAAATAATAGCTAGGAAAATTAATGTATATGTACAAGAATATTTGTGTTATCATTTTTAAACTTTGTAATACTAGTAGGTATGCTTTAAAGCTCTTACTTTTATAGGGTTCCGGACAATGTGCTGTGCTGCTTAACTCTGCCCCTTTGGCATATTTAGGGCGGGGAAGCTCTTGCAGACGTCCTGTTATGTGCTCCGGTGTCTGATTGGTGTAGATCTGATATATATATATATATATATATATATATATATATACACACTTATAAGATTTTAATCTGGTCCTTACTAAGTTATAAAATAGATCTGTTATTAGGGTGATCGGTTATTGTAAGAGCAATACAGGCATAAACTGATAATTCTGTTTTTGCTTACAGATGATGCCAACGGGAGAGATTGAAGTTCAGGCAAAGCAAGCATGTATACTAAACCCAAGCAAGAAGCTGCCATTTGAGATTAAAGATGTGGTTAAGGTAGTCTCACTTTTTGCTTTCCCTTTTTCATCACATGTAGCAGATTTATGGACAGAACTCTGTGCCTGTTGTCAGATTATTACATTTGTTTTATTTATCTTTATATATAATCATATCCAATGTTCTGCATTATCCAGCAGTGATGAAATTGTTATTGTTCTATTAATAAATGAAGATGATCATTTTTTGTTATTTATTTTTTTAAGAAATCGGAAGCTTTGAGAATGCAGTATCGCTACCTGGACATACGCAGTGCCCAGCTGCAGTACAACCTAAGGCTGCGGTCCAGAGTGGTGATGAAGATGAGAGAGTATTTGTGCAATAAACATGGTAAGAGAACATATTAAAGGTTAAGTTTCACTTGTATGAAGAGTTCAAAAACATGGGAAATTTGTATCACTTGCCTTTTGTTACTAAAAGACCTCAGGTCAGGGGTTCTTAACCAAGGGGGGGGAATTCCCTCTAAAGGGGAATTTTAGCATTTCAAGGTGGAATTATGCTGTTCCTTCATGAAATTTGTGTGTGCACAGATATGCGTCTGCAAAAATATTTTGTTAAGGTCAATATTTTGTGCACAAATTTTCGTTATAGTGTTTGTAGTTTTGTTTGTCTGTGTGTCCGTTGCTTGTACAATTCTTTGATTGTAGACCGACACCCGGCAGTTCGCATTCCTTCACGAGACAGTACATATATTCCTTTACTACACGCACATGTTTTCATTCGGTACTCATCTAATAATTTTTACATGCTACCTAGCACAAAGATTCAAATACTTATTCTTTCACCACTATTTGCTAATAAGCTGACCTTCTGCATGTATTATGTCACTTACAATTGGTAAAACACTATCATGGCAACGCCCCGGCTAAAAAATCACAGATTTCTCATTGACTGTAATCTTATATATATATATATATATATATATATATATATATAAAACTGAATAACAATACCCTGACATTCTATTGAACGTTTTGCTTATTATCGTATTCTTCAGATTGGTTTGTTCAAAAAACTGGTTATGAGTATAAAATAAAACTACTTTTGTTCAAGCCTTAAAATACATTTGCATTTTCTACTTCTATTACAAGTGTGAATTCCACTATAAAATAATCAAAGTATCCTCGAAAGGGGGGATTGACATTCTTACATATCGTGAAAAGGGTGTAAAAAAGTTTGAGAACCACTGCCTCAGGTTATGTGAGCAGAATACCCCCTACACTGAAATGTGTAAGTCTCATTATAAAGAGCCATACATTAACTCTCACATTATGGGTTTGTCTGCGGAATAGATGGTAATAGTCACAGAGGCATTTATGAAGTCTGTGCAATTAAATATGTTTATACCAGCTAAGCTTGCTCCACTTTCTAATCAACCTCCTACTTTTGTTCTTGGGGATGGCTGGATGTGTAAATATTCACAAACATATTTGCACTCCGAAGGGAAATCTTAAGACCTTATTGTTAACTGTGTCCTTCTCAAATGAATGCAAACAGGTCTTGTGAATCAGAGTCAATGGGTACAGAAAAGTCAATCACTCCATGTCACTCTTTGCCTGTATTTTCCACCTATTGAACAATATCAACCTTGTCTGGCACAGAGGCAGTCTTGGCTCTATTAGTACCCCTATAGTCCACTGTTATCCTCTAACTCCCACGTGTTCTTTCCACCGGCTGCACAATGAAGTTGAATGATTGGTAGCATCTCAAATAACTCCGGATCCCACTAAGGCCCATATTTCTTTGTAGCCTCTGGGTAAACCATAAAGCCTAGAATAAGCAAGCTGTGCTGGAGGAGGTACCTCCTTGAGGGATCACTTTGCAGGCTCATGGACTATTGCCTCTGCCATCATGGCACAGTATGGCCTGTGTAGAAACCTAAATGTGAATGTACCCACAGTGTCTACTATGTTTGCCTATTAATCGTTCAGCATCTCTATACAAAATATACATAATATCTGCATGTTAGTTACTAGCACTAAAATAAATAATTCTATTATCCTTTATATATAAAGCACCAACATATTATGTAGCACTAAGAATAGGGAATGCAGTGAATAGTAAGATAAATATGACAAAAGTTAAATACTGGTAAAGGAGTAGAGGGTCCTGCTCTCGTAAGAGTTTACAAGTAGCGGGTTATTTGAAATATGTACATTATACCAGGATATACAAATTATTTAAAACTTAACTTTTATTGACACAAAGGCTTAAAAGTATTCCATTTAGATTTTTCAATGATGTGCTATGGTCAACAGGGTCCAGGAGAGTCGGTCATGACTGAACAACTAAACAACCCCAAAGTTCACTAAATACAAATGTATCCCATAGTCTTCATCAAGTGTCTACTCATAACCATAGGTTAAAAATCCCAGGAGGTAAATGCTAGTATAGTAGAATATTCTTATGGACAATATCCATGAAACTTTCATACTACTGAGAAACATATATGTAACTTCTCTATATGTTGCTAGTTTTCATTTATGGTACTTAACCAATCAAGAACTATTTGCAGTTGTCATCTAAATAACCATTCACTATGTTCTCAGCCTACCTGCATACATAAAGGGCTTTTATACCCTAATGGGTGAAGAAAAAATGTGCTTCATCCACCAGTTTACTGGAGGAATCAAAAACTGGCACCCTGACTACCTATTAGTGGATTGAAACTAACTAGCCTAACGTGCGCGTTTCGGTTAGGGGCTTCAACTGAGGCTCAGCAAAAAGTGCCTTAAAAATGTAAGTGAAGCCCACATCATCAGAAAATGAACTATTTCATGTACAGGAAAAGTGCACAAATCTTTGATGGTTAGGAGGAAGGTGAGTATCTATCCCTGATGGTTGGGTATATTGTCCAGAATAATGGGACATATTAGCTAAACTGCCTCACAGAAAGTGAGATCCAACTGCCCACTGCATAGTATATTGTTATAGAGGTCAGATTGCACTTGGCTTGTGGAATATATCTCATGGAATCAGAATTATCTGGTGCATATTCATCAATTGTTACATTATTCAAAAACAAATTGGGAAAACTTGCAATTTAAGTCAAATATCAGCTCATATTCAGCATTTTAATTACTTATTTTTTGAACTGGTCACCTGATCATATACTGTTACTGCTGTAAATCTAATAAAATATAAGTAAACAATATTATTATCTGTGTGGTTATTCAAGTCAGGTGCCAGTTGTGACTATGTATCTGACTTTTGTCTTGTATATTATTTTAATATCAGTGTAAATCAAACCTCTTGATAATTAAATATCAAATACCCCACCAATAATATCAATTAATAATTTCTGATACAAGATCATTTTATTGTCTTATATGTGAGTTTAGGATTTGGTGCATCACTAAAATTCAAATAATAAAATAAATCACAAAAAAATATTATAAATAGTAATAAGCCAAGATGTAAGATAAAAGATGCAGCAACAAGATAATAGTAAAGCAGTTTGGAAATGATGAGCTTCATTAAATTCAAAGCCTGCATCTCGCGGTATATAGGCTGTATGTCTGCGGGCTTGCTGCGGGCTCGCACTCTGCTACAATTCTGGTGCTATTCAATTGAACAAGCCCTCAAACGCTGAGACCGTACACCATGCACTCATTCGTAGCATTTCAGAGCGGGATCATGATCAATTAAGCAAGGCCGTAACTACCCATTTCGAAACAACCAACAGAAAATTAGACTGTCATCATTACGTCAGTTTAAGATGGAGGTTACATGTCAAACAATCAACGTTTAGATATCCGATATGCAATCAAACTCGCAAAATAATAAAAATGAATGCCTATACTGTTCTAGTCCATGTGGGTGGCCTGAAATGTATTAACTAATTGATTCCCGAGAATGATATAACCCCGAAATGAAACAATTTTTTTTTATTGCACTTTGCGAGCTTGAAACTGTTGTGAAATTAATTATAATGCCTTTCATCGCTTTCCCCGTCATTTACAGTGCAGTATTGATTTTTTTTATTTGCTTTTTACAATGCTACGGATATGTCTTTAACCCCTTTGCGGGTCCTCTCTAGTACTCGTAGGATTTTCTTCTACATTTGCCGTTTACGGGTGTGAAAACATTTGCGAACTTTTGGAATTGTAGCAATTGAATAGCGATTTGCGATTTTTAGTGAACATAAATCTTGCGGACATGAAAGATCAAGGGCTTAGATGGGGCGTAAGTTACAGTTGTAACAACCGCAGGGATTTTCAGCCTGTCACTTGTAGACTGTTTGCGGCTCGCAAAAAGATGGCAATTAAATAGCAAAATTACTTACGGCCTCCGTTATGGGCTACTATAACTTACAATTGCTCAATTGAATGAGGCTCTATATCTGGAACTTACAAATAAGATAGCATCAAGTCCAGTGTCCTTACAGAGAGAAAGCAGAAGAATAGTTATGTCTGCATATGAGAATGGCATATATTAACATGGGGCAAAGACTAAGGGCCTCATTCTATTATCGGCCGTAAATCGGCCGTAAGGCTGCGATTCCTTGCGAGGGTTCAGTTAACTCGCGATTCTATTATACGGCCCCGCAAGGATCTCATCTTACGGCCGGCCGCATATCTTGGAACCGGCCGTAATCTGTGAAATAGAAAAACTGAAAAATAAATTCAAGCCTGCACTGTACAGCTCTGTAAATGCTAGGGATCATATTGGGGGACATGAGGATTAAAAGGAACCCACTCTCAAGCTTGCACATCTGCCCAAACCCGAGTTCAAATTAACTGTTTATTTGCCGGCTGCGGCGGGGGTGTGTCTGAGGTGCTCCAAGCACTCTGGACTTTTTACATGGATATTTTACGGATATTAAAAATTAAATATTTTACGGATTTGAGTACAGGATAATTATGTGCTATTTTTTCTAACACCTAAAATCCCTTTATAGTCTTCTCAAAGTGCAGGATGGCTTTATTTGAGCTATTTTATGTGCTTAATTGGTGCTAGCGAGACCTTTTTCCTGCAAGTAACTGCGGCTCGTTTTTAGCCTTGCAGAGAGGTTTCCCGGAGCAATTGAATTGCAAATCTCTTGCGGCCGTTTTAGATCAAAGGCTTTCCTCCGGCGCGATCGGCCGCAAGAGATAGCAAGGCACCGGCCGCAAGCCTGCCGGAATCCCCGGCCGTAAGGGAATAGAATAGCCGAATAGCTTGCGGCCGGTCCTTGCGGCCCCGCAACGGCTGCGGCCGATAATAGAATGAGGCCCTAAGTGCTCTGCCTTCTGGGATTTTTCATATTTCTAAATGACAGAACAGAGATGATCTTTAAAATAACGACAGAGGCCTAAAAAGGTCTTCTCCTGGAAATTATTGAATGGATAAGGTGTCCACCAAAGCAACACCAAAACACCAGGCTATGATATGTAGTCTGTTGTACATTTTTTTTTTTTTAACAAGAGAATAGATGACTAAGCTGGGTTAAGGGTATTATACACAAAAGGAAATTGGGATATTCCCTTCTTGTCCCTGCTCCTATTCTGCAATAAAGGGTGCCTATTAACATTAACCCCTAGTAGTTACCAAGCACACCCCTACCATATTTTTCTGTGTATTTTGGGGGTTGTCTTATACATGGAATGTTGCAATTAGATACCCTGGTCTGGTATTGTAATGCTGCATCTGGTCACTAGATTTAAGGCATGGGAAATGACACACATAAATGTGTATTTTATAAGTTTTTATTGTGTTACACATATATTAAAGGGCACTTTCTGTCGTGATTTTCACTGATTTCCATTCCAGCTCAATATCCTGATCACATCATTTATTACTCAGTCGCGACGTGCAATTGCATTTTTCCGGTTTAACGCAGGATCGCAAGCAGGGTAATGCAATCTAATTGGAGCAAACATTTGCAATACGTGTGATCTTTTCTCCTGTCTTAAATCAGTGCCATCTACTGACCAGATGCAGCATTACAGTGTGATCCCTGTGTTAAACTTGCACATCGCGAATATGGTGTACAACTTATGTGTGGCATATGTGTGCTGCTTGTGTGCATGTAAATGTGTATTTTATAGGTTTTTTATTGTGTTACACATATATTTAAGGACACTTTCTGTAACTGATTTCCACTCCAGCTCAATGTCTTTGTGATCCTGTGTTAAACCAAAAAAATACAATTGCACATTGCTACTGAGTAATAAGTGATGTGGTCACAAGGATATTGAGCTGGAATTGAAATCTGTGAAAATCATGACAGAAAGTGCCCTTACACATTTGCATTTTTTTCTCCGGAATTTTGGGCTCCAAAAATAGGGGCCGTCTTATATAGACGGAAAAGTATGATATGTTACATCTCCAGGACCACAGATGTATTTCTCAGATGAATACTTATTATGTCAATTTGTTTTAGGTTTTGTGGATGTAGAAACACCTACCTTATTTAAGAGGACTCCGGGGGTAGGTATTCTTGTGTACTATACTATACTATAAAAGCACAGCTTTCACAGTTAACAACTAAACAATAGTATTAATTGCATCCAGAAATTTTCTGTTTCTTGCACTACAGCTTCCTGCTGCGGTTCCATTCAGTGAGAGAAAATAGTTTAGATTTGTTATATGCTTTTTGAATACATTGACTTAAAAATAGACAAAACATTTTTAAAAAGTAAAAAAAAAATATATATATTTAGTTTTGCTTTATGCTTGATTTTGTTTTTCTATCACCCATAAAAAGATTACCCATTTAGGAGGGTTGTTGTATACAGATAACTGTTAAGTTCAGTTGAGAGGTTGCCATAGTGCTGTGCATCTATTATATGATGGGAGCCATGCTTCTTACATGAACTACCCTTCCATTTGGCTTCATTTACTTACTTTTGCAGATGCTGTTTTGCATTGAGCACTGTTACCTAGGTGGTTGTCCACAAGCCTCCTGAATCCCTTTCAATATCTGATACCCCTAAATCTGCTCCGCTAAGATCATGGCTATTTTTCCTTCCTAAATGCATAACTTTACATTTATTCATATTAAATCTCATCTGCCATTTAGTTGCCCATTTATCTAATTTATGCAAATCCATCTGGAGGGAAAGTACATTATTTTCTGATTTAATTACCTTGCTCGACTTCGTGTCATCAGCACAAATGGTGACTATACTTTCTGTTCCTACTTCTAAGTCATTAATACATATGTTAAAAGTGAAAGAACCTAATACTGAACCCTGAGGAACCCCACTTACCACATTAGTCCAACCTGAGTATGTTCCATTTACAACAACCCTTTGCTTCCTGTCTTTTAGCCAGCTCTCGATCCATGAGCAGATATTTACTGCTATTCCTGCATCCCTTATTTTGCACAATAGTCTTCCATGTGACTATGTATCAAAAGCCTTTGCACTATTTTACTCATCCCAAAAGGTTTCAACATTATCGCTAGTTCCAGCATACATATGTTCTTTGAATATAGGCTTTAAATTCGGGCTTAACATATAGACAAATCACTCCCCCTGTCTTCCCTAAATAGGTTATAACCATCCAGATTAACAGTCCAGTCATGAGTCACCCCACCATGTTTTCAGTTGTTGTTGTTTAGTCATTCAGTTACGTCCGACTTTCCATGACCCTATGGACTGTAGCACATAAGGCACATCTTGTATCTGGTTGTGGCTATCCATAAGGTTTTCATGGCAAATATACTGGAGTGGGTTGCCAGTTCTTTCTCCAGTGGACCATGATTTTTCTGAGCTTTTCTATGACCTATCCATCTTGGGTGACCCTACATGGTATAGCTCACAGCTTCATGGAAGTACACAAATCCCTTCACTTCAACAAGGTAGCGATCCATATCTCATTTACTCATAATTTTAGCTCTCCCATTTTCCCTAGCAAGCTTCTTGCATTAACAAGCACACACTTTACGGTTGCTATGTCTAGACAGTGAGGTTGTCACTGGACTCGTTTATGAAGGCAATTTACAAACATATAGATAACTAAAACAATCCATACATTTGTATAAAGAGTTTTTTTATATGCTTAAATCAACTAAAAATATTTTTTTTTACTGTAAACATTCTAACCCAGTTACACTACACTGTACTTACACTAAGACTGTGTGAAGCCCCCAAGCTCACTCCTACCGCTGTTTAAATTGTGCTTATGTTTTTTTTTTACTTTCTTTGCTCATTTTTAAAAGAACTTATAGAAAAAATTTGACCACAGTGATCATTTAATGTTCTTTAGTCACCCCTAAGTGTTGCATCTGTTTCAAGATTTTTTTTTTTCTGAAACGGAACCAAGGTTTTGTAAAATCTTGAAGACTAGAACCAATTCACTGTGAATAATTGATACTTTTTACTCTTTATTTTTTGTATTTATTTAACAACAAAAACCTACTTAGAAAGTTTTTTTTAAATGATATACATACAATTAAAGTTGCTAAATGTGTCTAGCTACATATGTATTCAAAGTTTTAATGCAATGATGTAAATATTAAAACAAAGACTAATATTTGTTGTCTTCTCTTCGCTCACAGGGTGCCAAGGAGTTTTTGGTTCCCAGCAGGGAGCCTGGCAAATTTTACTCTTTGCCTCAGAGCCCTCAGCAGTTTAAGCAGCTTCTTATGATTGGAGGTATCGATAGGTGAGTGTAATCACCATGAAAGATGTCAGTTGGTATTATAAATATTACTTTATGTACCACTGAATTCTGGGGGAAAGTTGCATTGAGCCAAAATTAATCTCTTCTACACTTTTTATAAATGGTGTAGTGCAATATATGAATTATTATTTATGGCTTACTTGCCCTATTTTGCCATTCCTTGCACAGTATAGGGGCTGACATCCCCCCACCCACATTCCTCCTGACTAGTATCATCCTCATGTTGTAGAGATTGCAGCAGTATATACAGATATGATGTCACAGAAACTCTTCCACTAATAAAAACGAATTGCACTTACCTAATGTTTATGTATACATACAAAAAACAGGTACATGTAATGTGTGTATAATTATATGTTGTACAGTTTACTATATGTATGTGAATTATGTAAGTATGATTAGCTTTCATTAATGGAGGACTTTTGTGTCCTTTTTATAATATGGGTGAGAGGGAAGCCAACAGAGGGAGGCAGCACTTGGAAATGGGAAAACCCTAGGCATGAGCAAGACTTATATAAATAAAGGGTACAGAGGGTTTTACTTATGTTAAAACATGTTTGTCTTTTTTGTAATCCTTACAATATTGCCTGTCCATGCAGTATGCTTTTTTAAAAATAGAAAAACTACTAAAATTGGTCCTTTCAGTATATGTCTCGTTTGTTTTTCTTCTAATGGTGATGTCTCTTCCAGTGTAATGTCTTCAATTCAATAGATGATGCTCCCATTACTGTTTCTTTAAACATGTTATTCTTTATTTTGCACTGCATATGTCAATACAATTAACTATAAATGGTCCATAGGAAGTTGATACGTTTTGTTGTTTGAAGTATTTTAAAAAATAAATCTGAATTAACAGATACTTTCAAGTAGCAAGATGCTATCGGGATGAAGGGTCAAAGCCAGAACGGCAGCCTGAGTTCACACAGGTAACATACACCATCAGTCATTATATATAACCTAATGGAAAATAATAGATTTAGTTTATGTGGTTACTGGCCACTGATGTGCAAAGTACAATAAACATATAAAGTAAGTATAAATAAAATAATGTAATAAAATGCAGACTGAAAAAGCTACAGGGGATTTTCCATTTGGTGGAAGCTTCTATATGTTTATTGTGTTTGTTGAAATACTTTGTTACTTCTGTGGCTGATTTATATATTGGAGACAAAATGATAAGACTACTTTAGAAACATGTTTAGATATAAACAAGATAAGGACAAATAAATGTAAAATAGTGCTATAATATGTACTATTTAGTATCATGAATATTTAGATAATGTAGCCTTAGTTTCATGTTGGAGTTTAAAGGGTGTACTCTTTTTCTGGTGTCAATTTATTATTATTATTTTTTAATAAGCCCCTTTACCTATGCACAAACACTGACCGGAGGTGCATCACATTTGGAGCCACAGCCTTATCAGCACCAAGATGGGAGACAGGCTGGCGGCGTGCCCTTTTTAGGAATTACTAGCCCACATGGGGTAAATCAGAGTGACAAAAGACGTTTATTTATGTTTTTTATTTATGTATGAAAACGGATCATTTTTATTTTATGGAAAAACTGAATAAACCTGTGAACCAAAAATAAAGATTATGCTCTGTTTGGGACACATAAACATGGTGTGTTTCATTTAGAGGGAAGGCTTTTATTATTTATTTTTATTCTACGAATAATTTCTGCAGCTTGTCCTGAGACCCTGCAAATTGGCTTAAATGTCTGCAACTTGTCCTTGAATCCTGGTAACTGCTTTGTGGGTAGGATCGGTGTAGTGATCTTTTCAAGCCCAACAATATATCTTGAATACAAGAATGCAGTGGTACTTTAAACAAGTAAGAATTATGCATACTCAGGTTTGGGACACATGCTCCTTTTGAACCCCTTTTTGTACTGTGCAAACCTATTCTCCACCTTACTTTTCAGGTAGATATTGAGATGAGTTTTGTGGATCAGGCTGGAGTCCAGTCCCTAGTGGAGGGTCTCTTGCAACATTCCTGGCCCGAGGGGAAGGGACCCCTCCAAATCCCATTTCCAGCCATGAGCTATGCTGACGCCATGAGCAGTTACGGAACTGACAAACCTGATACCCGATTTGAGATGAAGGTCAGCCTTACAATCTTATCCCATATACTGAGTGTTTGCTCCTTCTTAATCTGTCGCATATAACATTTTGTAATGTCTTGCATTACTGTGTAGCAGCAGCAGGAAGACTTTTTTGTGTGTGTGTGTTTTGTTCTTGGCAATTGGGTTGCTTAACTTTTCTGTTATGGAGGGAAATTAATGTGCATGTATGTATGTATGGGTGAGTATCTATCGATCTATCTCTATCTATCTATCTATATATCATGTAAATATGATGGGTACAGGGAACACAGTAAATGTGTACCACAAACTTGACAAAATAGGTACAAAAGTTGTTGAGGACCCTCCTCTTATAGGCTACTGATAATCTAGGCAGGTTAAAGTTGGTGAAAACAAATGGAGGGAGGGCTTATTGGTGGTCAAATGTGGCACTATGATTCAGTTCAATATCTTTTTTTAAATAGTGGTCATTAGGAAATACATTTTAATAGGCTTCTCTGAATAGATGGGTTTTTAGATAATGTTTGAAGCTGTGAAGGGTAGGTGACAGTCTGTAGATAATCCCACAGGGTAGAGACAGTGCAATAAACATCTAGGAGACAAGAGTATGAGAAGATGATGAGTAGAGGAGTATGTTGAAGGCTGAGTTGAGTGGGGGTTTAGGAACTTGTGGAGAAATTAAATGTGATCTGTAGAAGATTAGGCTGTTTTTGAGGGTGTTGTTGGTGAGTGTCAGGATTTTGAACTTCATTTTTATTAAAAAGTTTGGCAGAGTGGGGCAGCAGATAAGAAATGTCTAGTGAGATAGGAGGTTAGCAATGCCCTTTAAGATGGATTAGGAAAGACTATATGGTAAGGTGGATATGCGTGAGTTACAGTTGTCAATACGAGAAGTAAATGTGTGAATTTAGTATTTTGGTTGTTTCTTGTCTGAGAAAAGACAAAACACCAAAAAAGAGGTGCTTAATGCTCTCAGAGTGGGTTATCATGTCCATAGAACTAGGCTAATATGGTTAGTTTATTCTCTGATTGAGCACCTCTATTTTGTGTGAGAAAAGTACTAATTTTGGAAGTAGGTGGTTCTTTAACAGCTACAACTGATGGCCAGACTCCTGTAGTGCGCAGATTTGTAGAGAACAAATTAGGGCACATATATAAGCAAATCCATGCAGCCTGGGGGACAAAATTTAGTGTTCTGAAGATATGCAAATAAAGACATATCGTGAAGCCCTTTCATGCTTGGTAGCATTCACCTGAAATGCTGATATCATGTCCATCAGGCACAATTGAGCTATGTAGGCACTGAGTGGGCAGAGCCAAGGGATAATCCTGAATGGCGCCAGGGATATCATGAAAATTGAATTCCACCACACCCTATATAAAATACTACAAGAATAAAATATTTGTTATGCAGTTGGTAATGGGAGTGTCAAATAATTGAACTATTATTATTTTCACCTTCAGATCAAAGATGTGACCTCACATTTCAGGAGAGTAGAGCTGGGCTTCATACAGGAAGCTCTTGGCAATCCTCAAGGATGCGTGAAAGTCATTCGGATTCCAGAAGGAGCAGTAAGTTTTAATGCATAATTGTGTTATTTGCCCAAACACAGATTATATTAAAAAGTACATTTGTGCAAAGTTTCCCATACTGTGGTTTCAGGACCACCAGTGATCTCTGAGCTCCATTCGAGTAGTCCAGGGTAAAACTGGGATTACAAAAAAATATGAAGCAAAGTTAAGAAAATTAATAGAAAAGCAATACATTAAAGAACAACTGTGCAATGAAAAAAAACATATACATGTTTAAATATTCAAGTCTGATTAAGCACATTATTAATTTGGAACAAAGTCTAAAGATTTTAATGGAAAAATCTATAAATCTTCAAGTCTCTGTAGGACTCAGGCGTGATCATTGATATTTGATGGAAGTTATGTGCGTTAGGGATGTTTCTGGAGATCTATGTTCCCATCCTTTGAAGCAAGGGGCCTGCTTCTGAGCCACTGAGGGGAAACGGTGCTGTGTCAATTTCAGTTGTTTCCAATTAACTTAACAAAGGCTCTCTGTACCCTCCTTCCATATATGTCTCTCCACTGATGTTAAAACACACACCCTGATGTAACAAACACAACATGTATTCTGGTACTAATAAATCAAGATGTCAAAAGTTCAGATATTGCACACAAAAAAATGATGTCTACAGCCACCTAAGTGGCTTACTCATAGGCTTAAATTATAGACTGATCTAAGCCTCTGAGTAAGCTACTTAGGTGGAGAAACGGCAGTCAGTCTCCTGGATAGTTGGTTAGACCTAGCAATGAGCAGATGCATTCAGCAATGAGGATTCCCTAATTCGGGCATCTATACGATTGTGTTTGTTAGATGGTACAGCCTATGGCTTTTTAGATCCATCCAGTCCACACACTTTCATAAATAAACAAACTTGAAACCTTTTACTTCACTTACAATTTCAGTACAAAGTTCTCAAAATGTCACATTATGTTTGATCACTTAGCTTTTTTTTCTTGACAGAAATTCTTGAAGAGGAAAGATTTGGATGCCATGAAAGAACTTGTGAGAAAAGAGAACAATCAGGTGCAGTATAAGTGAAGCAACGATGACAGCTGATTATTGCTGCCTAACATCTCCCTCTGAAGTATTACACATGTGACCTTTCTAAAAAGGCTTAGTAATTAGAGGAACAATTAATAGTTCTGTTGACTAAAGCTGAATTCTTTGGATATATGTGGTGAGTTGGATGGGCATTTAAAAGAAAAAAACTGAGTTTAATGGATTATTATAGTCTTATATTTAAAATATACTATTTTGCCTACAGTTGAGAAGCTGGATCTCAAAATATCGTAATAATGTTGCCCCTCTTTGCACAATCTTTATGTTTGTATCATACTGCACTATGTGGCTAAATGTCATTACATTTATTCTTGTTATGGCATGATCTTAGATTCATTATTTTCAGTCCAGATATAAATCTAAATTGGGTAAAATATTCCACCTTGAGCAATGGCTAGCCACATACAGAGATATTTATAAGACTAACTGAGCTATTCTATAAGTTACATTATAGATGGCCCGTAATTCTAATGTGACTAGCCAAATATATCCAGGGTCAGTTAGCAGGTGCCAGAGCTGGGGAGCATGGAGGGTATGCAAACAAACATGAGGGAATATACATCCTTTTAAACAAATTGGATCAAAATCATAGAAGTGAATACGTAATGTAACATAATTTTCAACACCGAATTTGCCTAACGTATTATTGCGGCCTCTAATTATACACATTCACCTACAGTTGTGCTCAAAAGTTTGAAAATATGACTGATTATGCAAAAAAATATATTTTATTGAAGGATAGTGATCATATGAAGCCATTTATTATCACATAGTTGTTTGGCTCCTTTTTAAATCATAATGATAACAGAAATCACCCAAAGGGCCCTGATCAAAAGATTACATACACTTGAATGTTTTGCCTTGTTGCAGACACACGGTGACACACGCAGGTTAAAATGGCAATTAAAGGTTAATTTCCCACACCTGTGGCTTTTTAAATTGCAATTAGTGTCTGTGTATAAATAGTCAATGAGTTGGTTAGCTCTCATGTGGATGCACTGAGCAGGCTAGATACTGAGCCATGGGGAACAGAAAAGAACTGTCAAAAGACCTGAGAAATACAAGATATTCAAAGCCTTGAAAATGCCAGTCAGTACTATTCAATCACTTATTAAGAAATGGAAATGGCTCTGATCAAAAGTTTACATAGCCTTGGAAGGTTGGCCTTGTTACAGACAAACAAGGTGACACGGGTTTAAATGGCAATTAAAGGTTAATTTCCCACTCCTGTGGCTTTTTAAATTGCAATTAGTGTCTGTGTATAAATAGTCAATGAGTTTGTTAGCTCACACGTGGATGCACTGAGCAGGCTATATACTGAGCCATGGGGGAACAGAAAAGAACTGTCAAAAGACCGGTGTAACAAGGTAATGAAACTTCATAAAGATGGAAAAGGATATCCAAATCCTTGAAAATGCCAGTCAGTACTGTTCAATCACTTATTAAGAAGTGGAAAATTCGGGGATCTCTTGATACCAAGCCAAAGTCAGGTAGACCAAGAAAGATTTCAGCCACAACTGCCAAAAGAATTGTTCGGAATATAAAGAAAAACCCACAGGTAACCTCAGGAGAAATACAGGCTGATGTGGAAAAAGATGGTGTGGTTGTTTCAAGGAGCACAATACGATGATACTTGAACAAATATGAGCTGCATGGTAGAGTTGTCAGAAAGAAAAACAGCCTGGTTACAATATGCCGACAACACCTTGACACGCCTCACAACTTTTGGCACACTGTAATTTGGAGTGACGAGACCAAAATAGAGCTTTATGGTCACAACCATAAGCGCTATGTTTGGAGAGGGTTCAACAAGGCCTATAGTGAAAAGAATACCATCCCCACTGTGAAACATGGTGGTGGCTCACTGATGTTTTGGGGGGTTGTGAGCTCTAAAGTCACAGGGAATCTTGTGAAATTTGATGTTAAGATGAATGCAGCATGTTATCAGAAAATACTGGCAGATAACTTGCATTCTTCTGCACGAAGGCTGCGCATGGGACGCTCTTGGACTTTCCAGCATTAGAATGACCCTAAGCACAAGGCCAAGTTGATTCTCCAGTGGTTACAGCAGAAAAAGGGTGAAGGTTGTGGAGTGGCAGCCCCAGTCTCCTGGGCTTAATATCATCAGGCCAATCTGGGGAGATCTCAAACAATCGGTTCATGCAAGATGACCAAAGACTTTGCATGGCCTGGAGGCATTTTGCCAAGAAGAATGGGCAGCTATACCACCTGCAAGAATTAGGGGCCTCATAGACAACTATTACAAAAGACTGCACTCTGTCATTGATGCTAAAGGGGGCAATACACAGAATTAAGAACTATGGGTATGCAAACTTTTGAACAGGGTCATTTCATTTTTTTCTTTGTTGCCATGTTTTTTTTATGATTGTGCCATTCTGTTATAACCTGCAGTTGAATATGAATCCCATAAAAAATAAAAGAAATGTGGTTTGCCTGCTCACTCATGTTTTCTTTAAAAGTGGCACATATATTACAAATTCACCAAGGGTATGCAAACTTTTGAGCACAACTGTAAATAGAACAGATACTTCAACCTAACTTTCCTATTCATTATTAAAATTAGGCTATAGGCATGGGATGGAAAAGTTATTTTTTTTAGATGCAGTCCGTTACACTGCAGAACAGGAGTTGCTATAACTCTGTTATGAAGATCCAAACTATATTGTCCACATGCTTAGACTATGGCAACCTTAATAATCAAATAAAAGCAAACCCATAACAACCAGTACCACCTTCCACAAGTGGAAACAATAATATAGTCCCCCAGTGACCTCAAGGACAACCAGGAGAATTAAAACATATTTTATTATACCATTTAAAATATTACTATGTAAAAAAAAATAACAACCAATCACGATGCAATATAAAAACCAAGGGGTACAGATTATCTTAAGGAACTAGACTCGGTAGGACTGTAGCCTGAAACCCCTCCTGTGAGGGAACTGTATAGTGTTTATGTGCTAAGAATAAAATTGTAGCCTTGATTCAATCCCAAGTCAGCATTAGATATCTAGTGATTACATTATTGACTGCTGTGGTTAAGACTTTCTGTCATATAAAAGCATGTTTTATATTTTACAAACAACCCCTCCCATGAAAAAAGATTGATATTAACTAAAGAAAATGACCACTAAAACTACACAGGGAAAGATAAAGTGCTCGTTTTGCCTTTATTTTACCAGTGAGTAAAGAGGAGGTGCAAATAATGATCTGCTAATTGTGTTGTGTCATCTGATCTACAGTAAAACCAATGAGATCAAAAGCACAACACTTTGAAAATAAGACCCCCATAAGGCTGCCCTTCTGTTTCTTGGGACATATTTAAAATGACATAATTTAAATACATAATAATATTTTTTTGACTACAGTTGCTGTCACGACCCAGAGACACCCCGAATTCTCCTACTGTAGCTTATAGGAGCAATCTGCCAGAGAGAGTGTATGCCTGGCCGCTCTCATGGGTCGTATATCTATATAAATTCTTGTAGAAACTTAAACCTTTGTTATCCCACTAACAATCATGGCAGAAACTATATCTCTGCTAGTTACAGGTAAGATAACAATATTACAGTGCATATAACATGATATAGTAACCACACATTAATTATGGCCCACACTACACTACACACATATAAGCAACACAGTGTCCCAGAGTTCCAAATAGCACAGTTACTTATGGGTTCAGGGGAGTCCCAACATCGGTCACGACAGTGGCCTTTTAAAATAGTGAATACTGTATTATACATGTGTTTGACAAAAAGATTTAGCAACTAAGAAGAGCCATTCTCTGACTAGTGTTGATGTCCCTGTTGGCAGCATGTAGTGTGGAAAGGACTAGTTGAAACATGCAAATGTAATACCAACACTAGAGCTCCAAGCATACATAAAAGAGAATATCAGTAACTTGAAGTCAATGCAGCATAATAAAATGTAATATTTCACCCAATATTCCAATTTACAGTATTTGATTAAGTGACTGTATTGCCCAATTAAAAGGAGCTAGTAATTGTAATTAGCACTGATGATTTGCACAAAAATCATATTTATTAATAACCATATTAAATATTAAATTAATTTTGAAAGATTAGAGTATCAGCATCAGCTGAGTGTTTTGTCTCCATCGTGTTAAGGAATGGTTTTATTGGCTGAGACAAATCAAAAGGGATTTAAGAACGATTAGATTTAGTAAGATAATAAACATCATTCATAGGCTGCCAAACAGCCTGTTGCCAAGGAAACCAACATGTCTCTGACTAATGGAGATTGATGATGCACTTTGTGTCTGAAAAGTTAGCTGCCAGCTAGACAAAGCCACACCCCATCCCATTGATGTTATAGTGGGCAGGGATCAGCAGCAAGTACGTTTAAGACATTGAATATAAATTGTATTACTGGTCAGGAGTTAATTTTAAAACATTTATCTCATGTTGTTAGGGCATTAAAGTGTCTCTTTAAATCTATTGGTATAGACCTTTTGAGATATACTCTGGAAAGTATTATGTAGACTATCAAGATGGTGAATTGAAAACTCAGAGTTCTTCCTCAAAAAATTGGCACAAAATGGGAAAAAAATGCAATTTGGCCTTCAGAGTAGCCTCAGAGTTAGCTTTGATCTGGATAAAATACCATTGTTACTGTGGTTGGTGTTGGTGTGAATATACTGTGCTCTGTAGGAAGATGGAACAAGCAAGTATATGATCCTAAGTAAGACCACCATCGGAGCTTAAAGATTCCTTTCATTTGACTTCATATCCAACAGGAAGTAATGACAATTGTCTTGAAATCCGATGGAAGCTGGAAATCCACCTTAGGGAAGTTCCTGAGCGAAGACCTACAAAAAGAGATCATAGGAGCTACTGGCGCAAAGCCTGAGGACATCATCCTGGTGGCTGCTGGAGACCATAATACAACGGTGAGTCAATGCCAATAAGTCAAATCCCTATCCTACAGCTTTTCAGGAGTTTTGAAAAGTGGATTTGGTAAATCTCAAACAGGTTGTTTTCCTATATATATATATATATATATATATATATTATTTACCATAAACGGTTCTGTATATATCTTGCAGGGGACACCACTTTTTAAAAAATCATATTAAAAGTCTATTCACCGATCAGGAGCATAATTGCACATAAAATAGTAAGTTAATGGCTATATTATTTATTTATTTTAGATTCTAAATATTTACCCTTTTCAAGTGTTGTTATGTTAAAAAACTATGAAAAAATATGAATATTTAAAAATATAATCACATTAGTCCTTTAACTTTTTAATTGAATACTAAATATTATCATGGCCAAAAGTCTCCTCCCTCCTAGGGAAGTTGATCTGTTAAAATTAAAATGGTAAATTTACAGGAATATAGGGAATTTTAAAACTAAAATTTTCCAAAGTTTATTATTACATTTGAAGAGCGCCACTAGTAGAATATCACAAGGGACTAATTTGCAGTAACCCTTTAGCAATATATTTACCTTGGTCATATCTGCATCTAGAAAAAAGTTATAGTGTGGAGAATAGACCTATGACCTTGGTGGGTCCTCCTGCTTACTAAACAATCTATTACTAGATGGAAAAAGAGGTGACTTGTATATCAAAGGACCACTAATACCATGATTTATTGACCATTATGTGGAGATGGACGTTTTCTGAACTTTCTTCAGATTAAAATATAAAATATAAAGATTGTTGTAGCCCTTTGTATAAATAAAAAGCTATGAACTGCAATATAAAAACACATATAAAAATAACAATTCAATAGTCCCTGAAGGTTAGTAAGTGTGGACTGGGTGTATCTAAAAAGCTAGACTTTAATCTAAGCCTACGAGTAAGACACATAGGAGACAAAACGGCCGTCAGGCAGTCTCCTGAATAGTTCGTTAGACCTAGCAATGAGCAGATGCATTCAGCCATGAGGTTTCCTAATTAGGGCATATATACTATTGATTTTGTTAGATGTTACAGCCTATGGCTTTTTAGATCCATCCAATTCATATGTGTATGCTAAGTGTGCCAAACCCATCAAAGTCTTGATACCGTAGGAAGGGTACGACATAAAAGGAAATAGATCTCCAGTTCCCTTTTGCTTTCTCTCTACAAAATAAAGCTTCATGCACATTGTCACACTATAGGACCAGCACTCTCTGGAAATACCATCGGTTAGGTCCTCGTATCGAGTGGGTATGACTATCCTTAGTGACCACAGGCAGAGTGCAGAGATTCTCTTTTGAAAACAGCATTTTCAAAAGTCTCATCCCGTATCTTAACTTTTCCCAGCATGTAGAACATCTACCACTTTGGGTGCAAGCATTGACAAAATCATTGTATTGTGTCCACTACACAAGCTGGGATCCCGCCCCACGCTGATGATAGTGTGTGTATGTATGTATGTATATATATATATATATATATATATATATATATATATATATATATATATATATATATATATATATATATATATATAGCTCTCAAAAGCTTCAATGAAATTAATAAGTTTGTCCAATAAAAAAGGTATCTCTATATACTGTTATACTCTGATCATTCATCTGGATACTCGCAGCTACTTCACTATTTACATAACTCTGCTTTGAGACTCATCCTAAACAGATCCAGCCTCCCCATATAGAAATATGGGCCAAAACCCATCAAAGACAGGACAAATCTCTTTAGGGACAGTAATAGCTTATGCAGAATTTTGGCCATAGAGATTTTCTGGTACATCTTTAAAGCCCACAGTAAATGCTAAACAAAACAGAGATCAGAGGCAGAAATACAGCTAACAACAATAATCTTCAAAAAAGGGTGTTAAAGAGGCACAGTCTAAAAGGAGCGATTATAGATCATTTTACATTAGAAGAATATAACAATTGAAAGAGATATATACAACAGTAAAGTTACAGACCTCTTCTGGATCACTAGGGGCTTGTGTATCTCAATGAAGCTGTGAGCTTTATCATGTAGGGTCACCCAAGATTGGCAAGTCATGGCAGAGAGGTCAGACAAATCTCAGCCCACTGGAGAAGGAACTGGTAACCCACTCCAGTATCTTTGACAAGATAATGTTATAGATAAGCACAAGCAGAGGCATAATTGTGCCTATTATGCTGCGGTCCATAGAATCACGGAGAGTCGGGATGTCTGAACAATGACCACAAAGTTACAGGGCTTAAAAACAGATATATGAAAGAATAGGGGGAAAAAAACGTCATTATCTGAGAAAATCTGCTATATAGACATTATAAATAGAAAAGGAAAGTAAATTTATTAACCATTTTATTGGAGATTGTCAATACCAACATAGAACGATCAAGACGCTATACAATTATTTACTTCAAGAAGAACAAAAAGTGAGGCTATAGAGGACTGACTACTAAGTTATATGCAATGCAGGAGGATAGTTATTATACCACCATAGTGCATCTTTTTTATTTCCCCTCACCTCTTACAGTTTATAACCTTCTCTGGTATTAAGATAAAGAAACAAGTGGAATCTACAGAGCTGCCCAGTTTTTGCTGATATTTATGGTGAACTATTGAAGTGGTAGCTGTAGTATAATGACTTTAAGGTTTCATATGTAGTGATGGAAGATAAGTATGATGACTGATTCACACTGAAGCTGCTTTTTTTGTCTTCCTTTTCTCAGTGTACAGCTTTAGGAAAGCTTCGCCTGCAATCTGCATCTCTACTGCAAGATTGTGGGGTTCACCTTTATGACCCTGATGTTTATAACTTCTTGTGGGTTGTGGACTTTCCACTCTTCCTCCCCAAGGAAGATAATGTAGAGGTACTTGAATCTGCTCACCACCCCTTCACTGCTCCCAACCCTGAGGACATGGATCTTCTGTACACAGAGCCAGCTAAGGTGAGTATGCCATATAAGTATATCCCCTGCACTTAGCATATTGAGTACTGATGTCTTTATAGATATAACCCAGTAAATTCTTAATGCTACCTTCATCAGGTTCGCAGCCAGCATTATGACTTGGTTTTAAATGGCAGTGAGATTGGAGGAGGCTCAATTCGCATTCACAACTCAGAACTTCAGTGCTGGATCCTTCAGAACGTGTTAAAGGTAAAAGTTGGAAAATGTCCTTTTATCTAATTTAAATATCTAATTATTTATATGTGTGACTTTATTATGTAAGAATAACATCAGCAATTATTTTTTATGCAGATATTGGTATAGAATTAACAATTTCCCAGCACCTATGTTAGGTATCTGCAAATGTTTTCTTGTTGTCGGAAAATCATTAGAAAAGTCAGTTTGTTAAATGATTTAATCACTTTTTGAATATTTTGGGAATGTTTATTATCTGTTATGAATGTGGTAGGATACCTTTTATCTCCCCAAAAGGCTTATGTTTGGATGAATAATATCTTACTATTTGTATTTTGATGTACAACCCAAATGGTTGGGTCAGTTTGAGAAATATTGTTCCATAATTGTAACAAGAATAACAATGATATCAGTCCCACAAAAAGCTGTCTTGTGTGATTGAACATCTACCACACAGCAGCCAAGGTCAGACATTTTACTATGACTTGAAATGTTAAATATTTAGTGGTATTCATTATTTTATGGACATTTTTTTACATTTGCACAACTTTTCTTTTTATTTGTCTGTAACTCTCATCTGTGTTTTGTATAAATGTAGGAAGACGTTACTCTTCTGTCTCACCTGCTGGAGGCTTTGGAATCTGGAGCCCCTCCACATGGAGGGATTGCTTTGGGTAGGTGTATAGTACAAACTAACCTGCGTCTATTTTGCAGTCATAGTTTTTTTGCCTAATCAAATCATTTTACAAATCTTTCTGGTTTCTATCGTTTGTAGCTGAACAACGGAACATGTATAAAAGGACCAATGTTTATACAATAGGAGTTTGTTTGTTCTTTACTTACTGATTAGTATTTGAAGAGAAAGAAAAATCCACTATAATAGTTGTCAGATGTGAGTAACACCTGTAGGGTACGTTTGGCTCAGGCGTTACAAGCTGATTGCGAAGAAACGAGGGGGAATTGCGCAACTGGGTATGCGTGAGAGGAAGAGAGAGATGGAGGCAGACTAAGTGATGGGAGGGAGAGAGGCAGAGAGGGAGTGGGAGAGAGAGGGCTCACAGAGAGTGAAAGCACAGACAATTGAAGATATTATATGATACCATCATTTATGACGGGTACGTTTCTAGTTCAATATAATCTGTAAAATGTACTTTAGTAATATTGTTGCTTTTCTTTACCCCTTTAGGTGGTATGTCATCCTAGAAAGGGGTCTTATATTTTTTTTGTAACAGTATAGTTTTGCCTGCAATATTCACTGCAGGGAAGTAGGCAAATAAACAATATTATCAGGATCATAAATGAAGATTCCCCATCAGGGTGCTTTGTGTAGACTCTCTACCTCCCCTTTAACATGATGGGGTTGGAGACTGAAGACTAAAACACTAAACTTCAAAGTCAGTTTTAAAAGCTACATTGCATTTTTTTCTACAAATATTGAATTTATTACTAATTAGTAACTATTAGCAAACCCTATTTTATAAGCACTACAGCGGTCATTTAATTAGCACATTTAGCTGGTCATGCGTCACATTTAATACTTACGTTGTTTTGTGTGTTTTAGGACTTGATCGTCTCATTGCTATCATTGTTGGAGCAAAAAGCATCCGAGATGTTATCGCTTTCCCTAAATCATTCCGGGGTCGGGACCTTATGAGCAATGCTCCTGACTTTGTGTCATCTGAGGATCTACAGCTGTACCACATTGAAGTCACACACCCTCCACGTGCAGTGATTGAGGAGTGACTGGACAACCATAGGGTCAGTCATTCACAGAGACATTTTGTCGATGTGAAATATGAAACTGACAGGCCTGGAAACGAACATGCAATCTCTAGATTTGTTCCCCTGCACCTGTGACATCATGGATAGCAGCTGTTCCAATGAGCAGTCTTCTCTTGTAGGAAGTTCCCTCCCTTTCCCCTCTACACACTGTGGATATTTGTGAAAGGAGAAGCTTCTGTCAGTGAAGTGAGATGCCCGCTTTCTTTTTAATTAAATTTTGTATTTTTTTCAAATCCTGTCTTGAAGCGTTGTCTTGTGTATATTTTTAAAATGGTTTATGGATTGAAGAGCGAGGCATTTGCATGTCCCTGCTCCGCTTCCCAGAATTTAGTGTAATAACTGTTTTTCTCGGAAAAATGTGAACACAAATGTACTATTTATTTACTGTACGGTGGAGGGCTTCTATCGCTCTTTTGCCCACCATATATTAAATGATTGTTGTGGTGAACTACCTACTCATAAGGTCCACAACACAAGTTGAGATCCCGCTGCATGTTGATGATAGCCAGTAACCTTGAAATGGCTGTCCGTGGGTAGGATTCTCAGTTTATGTAATCCAAAATTGGTTTTGCATAAAAGCTGTGTAATGCAGCAGGCATAAGCTTAAAGAAACCCATGTTTAAAATGAGCTATGGATTGAAGCGTGAGGCATTTGTGGGCACATTTGCATGTCCCTGCTCAGCTTCCCAGAATGCAGTATAATAACTGTTTTTCTCGGAATTCCGAGCTTGAAACTGTTTTTTTTTAACTTGTTTTAGACATTTCAATGGGAACACAAATGTACGTATATATATATATATATATATATATATATATATATATATATATATATATATATATATATATATATATATATATATATAATAATGAATATTGCAGTATATTATGATACCTTTTCCTTTTTGAATTGGACAAACCCCTTATTTATAATGACAAGCTTTTGAGGGGTTTGACCTCTCTTTATCAAGTCTGAAGCAATATTAACATGAGATGGAACACTCCGTTTGAATAAAAACAGCAGATGCAGAGAGAGTGGAAACAGCATCTGACATCAGGTAAGTACATATAGGGGAATCAACACAACATAGTATAGGAAACATATACACACATATTATATACACATATACATGAATATATACGTGAAAAAACAGAGCACTGTAGTCCGCAGTGACATTCTTCCTGTTGTACAAAAACCTCATTAAGTGTTCCAAGCCTGTTATTGCAAAATAAGAAAGAAAAAAAAGAAATTCTGATAATGTGTTAGAAAACCCAAGTCCATATTAAGTCCTGTATTTTTAGTGTACGAAGAATGTGATCATCTTTATTTCAAATGCTTTTCTCTCTTGGACATTTTTTAATTTTCCTCTGAGTATTTTGATTTTTAGGTTTTTAATGGCGTGATCATTCTGGCTAAAATGGTGTTCCACTAGGTACAATACAAGACACCACTGACTTTCTCATCAAACTCAGTCAAGTTAAAGACCTACCTGCTAAAAAAAAACTACTTGTCACCATGGATGTAGAGTCTCTTTATAGCACCATCCCACACAAAGATGACACTGAGGCCTGCTTTAAGTTTCTTTCAACAAACATGCAAAACAATAAATATAGCCCTGATATTATTGTTAAACTAATAAAATGTATCCTTAACCACAACTATTTTACTTTTAACCAAGATACCTACCTACAGATGATGGGGACTGCCATGGGTACCAAAAATGGCTCCACAAGACCCCAACATATTTATGGCCAATCTAGAAGAAACCTGCTAATCTGTATTTATTTACATACCATTCAGGTACTAGCTTTAAATAGATGAACTCAGACTTTCACAGTTCATTCAACACCTTCCATCGATCTATAAAACTTAAAATGGATTTCTCTACAGAACAGCTTAACCAATGGCACTCGCCACTCATCTGTATATAGGAAAGGCACAGACATCTGTATTTAGGAAAGACAAAGAGACAGACCGCTCCAGTTTTCATCCCTGCCACACAAAACAAGCCATCATCCATAGTCAAGCTATTGATACTATCGCATATGCTCAAACACTGGAGATCATTATAAACCTTTAAAAACACTGTCTGAATCTTTAAAACAAAAGAGTTACAAACCCTGTATTATTACCCAAAAAATAAGCACTGCCATTTAATACCCCGTGAACACCTATTAAAGTACAAAACAAAAGAAACTACTTCACGTATACTTCTAGTGACCACATACCATCAATTTTTAGAGAAAATTTGGAAAAGAATCAAAGATTTACAACCATTACTAGTTGGAGATACTGAATTAAAATATATATTCCCAAAACCTCCCATCTTTGCATTTAAACAATCACCAAACCTGAAACAAAAAATTGTCAGCAGAAGATTGGCCAATGAACAACTGAATATAAAAAATGGAACTAAACCTTGTAACAAAAGTGCCTGTAAATTATGTCAACACATTTGTAATGACACAGCCACTCATAACAACAAGACTTATAATATAAATGGATTGTATACATGCACATCCTCCAATGTAGTTTATATAATACAATGTCCTTTATGTGACACAGGCGGTTACATTGGAGAAACCAGCACTTAAGGATGAATTTACACAGACATTCAATAAGAAAGCATAATGAAGACAGTTATTGTACTCCAGTGGGACACCATTTTAAGGAAAGAGGGACAGAACAAGTATCCTTTGGAGTTGAAGTGCACATTCTCTGGTGAGGTAATAGGGTATTGACCAGCCATGCGTTTTAAAAAATGAGTCAAGTACTGCAGTAGTATTAAGGTATTATATTCCACTACTTAAACTATGGAGCTAGGGTTTCTACTATCTGATTCCACATATCGTATTATATATTAATTCATAGATTTTAGATAGGTGCCGATAGTATTAATGAAGTTTAGTAATATAGGTGGTTGGTCTATGTAATTGTAAGACGCCTAAGCTCCAAACCTACCTGCGTGTCGCCTATGCGTCTACGTGTGACGTCATAGAGCGGCGTCGCGGTGTAGTACGTGCAACCAGACGCACGTTTCTGAATATTTCATCAGGGGGTTTTTAAAACGCATGGCTGGTCAATACCCTATTACCTCACCAAGCACTAGCACTTTACCTTTATAGCAATATCTACTTTATTATCATTAGCACAAGACACTTTATCACAGTGCAATATATATTCTAAGGAAGTCATATATACAAGTGCAAGCACTATATTTCTTATTAAAGCACAAGACACTTTAATGGTGCAATATATAATAGTGCAAACACAGAGGTCTAGCATTTGGACCTTTGTTTCTGCTACTTAGTAGTATTACACCATCACTTTACTAATTTAGGTATTGCTGAGTACCTATCACTCTAATAAGAGGATATAGGGACTATTGGATCATCTCCCAGTCCAATAATTTATGTCAATGTTTAAGTGAGTCGTTAATTATCCAAAATGTGCCCAATTTATGTTATCTCGTCAGAATTTGTATATTTTAATAACAAGTTTTAACAAATATTAATAAACGTTAAGTTTAAATTTTTTGCTGCTCTATATTGTCATTTGGGCAGAGGGTGTGCACTTCAACTCCAAAGGATACTTGTTCTGTCCCTCTTTCCTTATTGTTATTAATATCCTCAAGGAGCACCCCTAGTTTTCATCCCAGAATCTTTTTATACCTAGAGCCACCTATTTTTCCTATTTTGTATCTACCAGTGGACACCATTTTAGCCAGAATGATCACTCCATCCAAAACCTAAAAATCAAATTACTCTGTGGAAAACGTAAAAATATCCAAGAGAGAAAAGCATTTCAAATAAAGATAATCACATTCTTCAACACAGAAAACCCAAGTCCATATTAAGTCCTGTTTTTTTTAAACACGTTATCACAATTTCTTGTGATTTTTTTTTTCTTGGCAATTATTATAATTGTCCAACTCCGAATCGTCGTCGCGATGTTTGCCTGGTCCGTACGACTTGGAGATGAGCGCCGCGAGGCTCGCCGTTAAACCTGGAGCACTTAGGCAATGAGCGCCGAAACCCGGAGCACTTTTAGCTGGACTTAGCCAAACAAAATACGAGACAAAAAATTACGAGACGCGGGACTTAGAACGGAAAATTTACGGACTTTACGAGACGCGGGACCTAGAAAGAAAAACATTACGACCTCGCAAAAATACGACCTTAACGGCCGCACAGCGCGCACCTGAAAACATTAAAAACACAATAGATACACACAAAAAATACATAAAAAGCTTACACACAGCAAGGGGGGGGGGGCACCCAGGACCTCTGCAACTGAGGTTACACCTCAATTTAAGTCCAAATTCCTGAGTTTAGACACACGAAAATCCCCTAAGCGAGAGAAAAAATGGCTGCCAAAAAAAACTAAAACGAGGCTACAGGTCCCTAAACACGCAAAACACCACCAAGCACATACGGATTTTCAAAAAAGCCGTACGAGGTACAAGATACACTCTTTCCAAGGACGCTACATCATCCACACCCGCGTACCACACACATTCACCGCCATTTTACAACAATAACTTACACAATGCGGAAGTACACAGCTACCCTAATGGCTTTCCCTCGCACACGCAGCCTATTTACACTACACACTGCACACATTGCTGACACTTATACCTCAGCTCCACAACAGTGCAAACAGACATTCTATGCTGCAGGAACATCAAAACAGATTGTCAGCTCTTCAACACAATGCTTCCTGCATATATTACTTCCAAATAGGTAAAGTATATTCATTTATTAATTTATTATTATTTAATTAGCATACAAAAAAAAATACAATAAACACAGAGGCCACTCGCAACAAGCGCCAACGAGCGCCTATGAGAAAAAAAAATACATCAAACAGCAGCCTCGGAATGAGCGCTGAAGGTTTTTGTACAATAGGAAGAATATCACTGCGAACTATAGTGCTCTGTTTTTCACGTATATATTGATGTATATGTGTATATAATATGTGTGTATATGTTTCCTATACTATGTTGTGTTGATTCCCCTATATGTACTTACCTGATGTCAGATGCTGTTTCCACTCTCTCTGCATCTGATGTTTTTATTCAAACCAAGGATTCCATCTCATGTTAGTATTGCTTCAGGCTTGATAAAGAGAGGTCAAACCCCTTGAAAGCTCGTCAATATAAATAGAGCATTTAACCAATACAAAAGGTATCATAATATACTGCAATACTAATCATTAATCTCTCTCTCTCTCTCTCTATATATATATATATATATATATATATATATCAACTATAATAGTTGTCAATCTGCGAGTTGACTTCACGCTTGCGGCGCTCGCAAAGCGAAGGACGTAGTTGCGGGGGTGGAGGCCCTGACTCTCTCTCTGTGCTGTGTCTGAGGTGCATAATGGCTGTTATTCCGCATCTAAGGCCTCGCCCTCGATGGCATTTACATATAATCTATAGTGAGGTAGCCGTAAGTGTCCAGTAATCTAGATGAATAAGTACTACAGTACATAGAGATACCTTTTTTTTATTGGACATATTCATAACAGTGCGAACTTTGAAGAGCAACCTCTCTTTATCAAGTCCAAAGCAGTACTGATTTTAAGTTGAGCAGATCGAGAAATTAAAAGTGACAGGCATCATAAATATTGTTCTGTGCAGTCAAGTCCAAATCCTTTCAATATATATACATATTTATCACCATATACCTTGTAGAAATAAGTAGAAGGAGTAAATCACATCCAATGTGGCTTAAAAATGATTTCAAGATTAAGATCCGGAGTAAAAAACGGGCATTTAAGTTATACAACAAAGAGAGGACAGCGACTTCCTTATGTGAATACAAGAAAATCAACAAGGCTTGCAAAAGGGCTATTAGACTGGCTAACATAAAAAATGACAAGTTAGCTGCCAAGGAAATTAAGACTAACAATTTGGGGGTTTAAATATATTAATGGGAAGAAGGCCAGGAAGGGTGTTCTTTTTTTTCTGTATATACTAGGAACCAGTGGTTGGAACTGCAACAAATTGGTTCTACGCTACCAACACCAAATAATTGGTTAACGCAAGAAGAATGTTAATAAAGCCTCAGGTTCTGATGGGAAACATCCAAGGGTACTGAGGGAACTGGGCTCTGTAATTGCCAAACCATTATATATATACTAGCGAATTGCCCGTCAAAAAATGACGGCAATGAAATTGTAAGGTAGCTAAATTAGTAAATGAATATAGTGTACCTATTTTGAAGCATTGTGATGAAGAGCTGGCAATCTGTGTTGATGTTGCTGCAGCATTAGTGCTGTGGAGCTGCTGTGTAAGCATGCTGAATGTGTGCACTGTGTGGTATGAATATCCGTAGGTGGTTTGTGGCGTTTTGCGAGTTTCTTGTGGTGTTTTGCGAGTTTGTTGTGGTGTTTTGCGAGTTTAGAGTGCTGTAGCCTCGTTTTCGTTTTGTTCGGCAGCCATTTTTTCTGTCGCTTAGATTTTTTTTTAGTCTCAAAAGTCTTTTATTTCGAGTAAAATCGAGGTGTAAGTTGCATTTTTGAGGTCCTGGGTGCTCCCTCTTGGTGTAGGTAAGGTTTTTATGTATGTGCTGTGTGTATGTATTGTGTTTTAAATGTTTGTATGTCGGCGTGTTGCGTCCGATGTTTGCGAGGTCGTAATGTGTGGTAACGTGTTTCGTAGGTTGTTTGCGTTGCTCGTAAAATTTAGCGAGTGTCGTAATTTGTGTGTCGTGTTTTTTGAGTAGCGACGTGAAGTTTGCGAGGGTTTGAGGCCCTTGCCCAGTGACCTCGCCAGCAACTGAGTCCCTCGCTTCGCGAGGGGCCTCAGTTGCTGGCATGGAGCGCCTTCGGCGCTCCATGCCAGCAACTGAGGCCCTTGCCCAGTGACCTCGCCAGCATCTGAGGCCCTCGCTTCGCGAGGGGCCTCAGTTGCTGACATGGAGCGCCTTCGGCGCTCCATGCCAGCAACTGAGGCCCGTGCCCAGTGACCTCGCCAGCAACTGAGGCCCTTGCCCAGTGACCTCGCTACGGCTCGCTGCGCGAGCCGCGGCCCTCGCTACGCGAGCCCGCAAGCGTGAGCAACGACCCGTACGCTCACAACTATATATGTGATATATATATATATATATATATATAAATATATATATATATATATTTTCAAGATTCACTCAACACAGGGTCTCTATGAGATTACTGGAGAAAAGCAGAGGTGATACCTATATGTAATAAGGGAGCAAGAGCAAATCCGGGGAATTATAAACCAGTGAGTCTCATTTCTGTAGTGGGATTTTTTTTTAGCAGGGTTAATAAGGGATAATGTCTATTTGAACAGGATTATAAGTAGGAGTCAACATGGATGAGGGATAGGTCATGTCAAACAAATCTAATTAGTTTCTTTAAGGAGGTTAGTAGGAACTTGGTCAAGGCAACTCAGTGGATGTAGTCTATTTGGATTTTGCAAAGGCTTTTGATACAGTGCCACATGGGAGACTATTGTGCAAACTAAGGGATACAGGAATTGCAGTAAATATCTGCTCATGGATTGAGAGTTGGCTAAAAGACAGGAAGCAAAGGTTTGTTGTAAATGGAACATACTCCGATTGGATTAATGTGGTAAGTGGGGTTCCTCGGGGGTTCAGTATTAGATCCTCTTCTTTTTAATGCGTTTATTATTAACTTTGAAGTGGGATTTTATAGTATTGTCTCCATTTCTGCTGCTGACACTAAGTTGTGCAAGGTAATTAAATCAGTTAAAGATGTACTTTCCCTCCAAAGGGATTTACATAAATTAGTGAAATGGGCACTAAATGGCAAATGAGATTTAATACAAATCAATGTAAAGTTATGCATCTGGGAAGGACATTTTTTTTTTGCCTAAAAGAGAAGCACTGAGCTTTACACTCTGCATTTGAATTTCATATCGAGTACACAGATACATTACTCTAATACCAACACTCTATTGGAAGAGATAAGACAATCATGGAGGAAAGAAGTACCAACCTACAAGCCAACAAGTGTTGGGAAGTCTATAATATACCTCATAGACTGAGGTTAGAAAAGGTGAGAGCTTTACCTACTGATCTCTGTGAACAAGGGACAATATATCTGTTATTTTGGAATTGGTGCGCTCTCTCTCCCCACCATGCAATTTATAATCTTAATGGAGCAAATCTATGGGTATCAGATATTGAAAAGGATTTGGGAGTACTTGTGGACAACCACCTAGGTAACAGTGCTCAATGCCAAGTAGCATCTGCAAAGGCAAGTAAAATATTAGCATGTATTAAGAAGGGTATAGAAGCAAATATAATTCTGCCACAGTACAAATCCCTAGTACTCCCCCCTCATTTGGAATATGGCAAACAATTTTGGGCACCACTTCATGCAAAGGACATTTTAGATCTGGAAAAGGTAGAGTGAAGGGCAACAAAACTAATAAGGGGAATGGAGGGGGATAAGTTATGAAGAAAGATGAACCAAATTACACTTATGTTCTCTAGAAAAAAGGCGTCAGAGGGGATACGATCACCTTATATAAAATATAAAGCTTTGTCAGGGGGGTTTTATGTGCAAAGAGGTTTTCAACTGACAGGAGGACGTCTTTTGAGGTTTGACAGAAAGAGATTCCACCATAAAGAAATAAAAGGGTTCTTCACAGCAAAGGTGTTTAATCTGTGGAATTCTCTACCAAATGGTGACAGCGGATTCGATAGATACTTTTAAAAAGGTATTGTTTTTTTTAATAAAGGGAATTTACGGTTATACTGGCTAACTAGAAAGAGCGTATTGATCCAGGGAGAATCAGATTGACAATAACTGGAATCAGGAAAAAAATATGTTTTTTTTCCCCCCTTCTATACATTTGGCAAAGTTTGAATGTTTTTTTTTCTTTTTGCTTCCTCTGGATCAATTATCAGGTAACAATTAGTCCGCATATTGCAGAGGAGAGCTAAAAAAGGTTGAACTTGACGGACTTAAAAGTTTTTTCCACCTCAATTACTAGGTTTCAGATAAGTGAAGAACAATGTAATAAATAGGGCCATAATACACACGCATCTCCAGCATTAAAACAAAAAAAACAATCAAACAAAAAAAAAAAGGAATGTTGCAGGGTCACAAGGTTTGGTAGTGGGACAGAAATTCCATGTCTAAATTTAGGCCTGCATTTTTAGTATCAAAACGTGTTATTTTCATTTCAAATGTCTTTCTTTCATGTAGGGTTCTGAAATATCCTTGAAGTATTCTGTTTTTCAGGTTTTGGATGGAGTGATTATTTTGGGAAAAGTGGTGTCCAACTGGGGTACAGTAACTGTTCTCATTGTGCTATTTGATGGGAAGTGCAGATTCATCTTGTGATCTTTGACTGGTTACCCCAATGTAACAACCGCTTTCATGCAAAGTACATTGTATTATGTAAATATGAGCATGAATATGACCCTCTGATGTTATATCCCCTTCTGGATCGCTACCTTTTCATGGTGAAGGGGCTTGTGTATCTCATTGGAGATGTGAGTTATACCATGTAAAGTAATTCAATATGTGCTGAACATAGCAGAGAGGTCATAACAAGGAAGTGTTCAGCTATTGAGGGCCAGAAAGGGCTTATGAGCGCACAGTGTGGACACTCACTCCAGAATCTCCTGCTGCTCAAATTCTTCTTGATATTGATGTACGGTTTTGTCTACGTCTTTTTTTCATGAGATTGGCTCTTTGTAGCTATGATATCTAATTTCTAGTATGTTCTTGTATAACCTGGGCCAGATCTTTGAGTGTACTCAAGAACCTAGATAGGTTATAACTATCCAGTTTAACAGTCCAGTCATAAGAGTCATGCCACAATTTTTCAGTAATACCTACTAAATCGTTTTTTCCCCCATTATCTGCTAATAATTCTAACTCTCCCATTTTTCCTCATAAGCTTCTGGTCATTGGCTGTCATAACAGGTTGCAGAGCATCACACATGAATTCATTGTAGTGACTTAATGGTTTTGTCATCACACAAAATGGTAAAGGTGACCTCTCACAGTTCTAAAGCTACAAACGAAATATAAATCACAAGCTTTATTATTAAATACTAAACAGAAAAAAAAAACAAACAAAAAAAAAAAAAACCCTCTAGCTTCGGATTAATCTGCGCTCCAACTCTGTGACCTTCTCCTTTCTTCTCTGCGCACTGCGCTCAGATGCCTTTAGTAAGCTGTCATGATATTTCTCCGCCGTCACACGTAAATCTGAAATAATCTCCTGGATGGGAAGACAGAAGAAGACTACATTGTATGAGCTTGATGTGGAATGAGGTATAAACAGATATGTGGAATGGCCTCATACCAGTGTAGGAGTGACAGCTTGCTGGGGCGAGGGGCAGATCAATGTCCTTACCTGGCACTTCTTTCTGTTTGCCTCACATGCTTCCAGGAGCTGGTCCTTCTTGTAGATGGTTTGTTGGATCTCCATATTAATAGACGCCACACGTCCATGCACAGCTTGTCTCTTCTCTTGAATGTGACTACAGCTTCTGTACATAAAGAAGAATAGAGATAGAGAGGTGGTCAGGTATGGAGGACCAGAGAGGGCTCGAGCAGACAGTGTGGATACTCACTCCAGAATCTCCTGCTTCTGCTGCTCAAATTCTTCTTGTTTCTTCTTGATTTTGATGTCCAGTTTTGTCAGCTTTTCTTTTTTCATGAGAATGGCTCTTTTCAGCTGTGATAACTCATTTGATAATGACTTGAGCGAAGTGTTACCATTTACAACCTGATCCTCTCTCTCTTTAATCTGCAAAACATTCATAGAGTTACTGGATGGTGTACCCTGGTTCACATAATGTAATTTAATGTAAACAATTAGAGAATAGGAAGACAAAATTGACAATAAAAAAAAGACAGTAATACAAAAAACTATAACTTTGTGCAGGATAGAATAATATTTAATCATTTATAATGTTAACCCATTTAGCTGTTGTACAATTCAACTTTTTATTTCTAGCCCATCTATATTGTTTCCACTGGCAGGGGCAATTACACAGCAATGTATAGTTATATTTGGGTGTGTGCAAGCCTGAGGTCCACATCACGGTGTGAAGATCTATCTTGACTCTGCATTATACAGCAGTATATATATTCCTGAATAATATAGGACAGTGTGCATAAATAAGCTTTACCTTTATACAGTACAATAGCACACTATAAAAAAAACAAAAAAAAAAAAACAGGAGAATGAAGACATCAATTTGTTTTAAATATATATTTAGTATTTGTTGTAACCTCACAGACACTTATGGGCACTTGATGTTTACGCACAATCAAAGTCATTGGCTTTGAATGAATGTCAATGAAACCATGGCAAAAAAACATTTTGCTACTGAGAGTGCAGGCCAAGAAAGAGTTAACTTTCCAACTGAACTAGCAGAGCACATGCAGGCTCAGAGGACAAAGAATGACTACTACAACAAATCAGATTACAAAGGTAACTGGACAGTGGTCAAGATGGATGAGGAATGAAAGCCCTCTATATAAACAAGGTCCTGTTAAAAAAAAAAAAAAAAAACTATCTTTTTTTCTAATTGTTGTTTCTGGGCCTAAATGGTTCAGTTTTGGTGCTAATGCATTTTAAAGGCTTTTGGGCATTTAAGGGTTGTTTAAACCCTTACATTCGGGGACTAACCAGCAACTACACTTATCCGGCAATAGGGAGTGCCTGTGGGTGCCGGATAACAGGGAGTTTACTGTATAAATACACACCATTTTAACAGGAAATTGAATTCTATTATTTATTTTCTCTACCATCTCTTCTTCCCCATGTCTTTTTTCTATCTTAGTTTAGTTAGTCTTGTTTGTAACTCTTTGTATATACTTACGGTCTATAATAAAGGAAACCTGAGTTACTAGGATTCTTATTATAACCGTCAGAAACTATCACCAAAATCGCAGCAGATTTCACAAATTGATGATTAAAAAAAAAAAACATCACTGTTTAAATCAAACCATTCATAGAGAAAGATGAAAAGATACAAGAAACAGACTGGGTATAAAAAGCGCACCTCCTCCAGAATCTTCCTGTGAGTCTCCACATTGGCTTCAATGTTCTGCAGCTTCTTACAGTATCCTTGTAAATCTGTCTGCCACTGGTTGGCCAGAGTCACTTTGTCACGGTAATAATCACATTTTTCACTCGTCTCTTGCTGTGAAAACAACAAGACAATATCATAATTTTATAACTTTCAAATTTGTCTCCAATTCCCTTAACCCAATAACTCGAGGACTTCTGTGCATTGTATCCCCTGTACTTAACCTTACTGAACATAAGAAAAAGGTAAAAAATGTTTAATCCAATAACACAAAGATAATCTACAGATGTCCACTCACATTTAGTCACCGCGAGAAGAAAGCAAACATCGACTTTTTCTGTGCAAGATAATACTTATAAAGTTGGATAGAAGCAGTGTCTTCACATATAGAGTAATTTATATTCAATTAGTATAGGCCTCCACCATGTGCATATATGGCTTCACTTCTAGGGTATAGTATCTTTAGGACTTTGTCAGGTCCCTTGCTCATCATAGGGTCAGCCCCAATTAGATCCAAAATACAGAGCCAGAAATATCCCAATGTATTGCAAGACTTTACTTAACATGTAGTGCCTATATATCAATTACATACAATAACTTTAATAGTTAGGTAACTACAAAGTCTTAGATTGTAGTAGACACAAAAATCTACAAGGCTTAATAAGAAAATATCAAAATATCTCACAAAATATAAAATCAATATACAATCCTAACGCGTTTCTCATGTAGCTACCAGGCTCTCTCAACGGAAAATAAATAGAAATGAAGAGGGGGTGGCACAGAGTGTCTCTACAATCTAATAGTAATTTGAACTCAATACTTTTCATCTGCTACCAAACTCAAAAGTACTTTTCTATACTACAATGTGAAGGTTGAAGTTGCCTCTCCAAACCCAGAAACACTACAAACTTGGTAGGAAATACTTTCCAGACCAGTAAATTCTCTACAAAATTACAAATCAGAATTCAGGTCCTCAAACCCTTTGCATTAACCCTCCACCCACAGGACTTGCAGCCCAGACATGCCTTGGATTGCTTCAGCTTGTGCACCGTTTCCTTCATTCTTTCCATTTTACTTTTCCGCTGCTCCGGTGATTCTACTATTTGTGATTTCATACGTTCTTGTTCTTCCTTCATGGTGGCAATCTCCAGCTTCAGCTGGTTCTATAAGAGGGGCAGCAAGTCCACAGAAAAAAAAAAGCCACAATCAGTTTAAATGTTTTCAGGTCTAAATCCCACAATGTGTCAGATAGAATAGATACAGTATATAGAGATTGTTCCAGCTTCTACGCTTTATGTAAAATACAGCAACATCAGGTATGTGTGAGGAGTGACTACTGCATGGATAGGTAGAGGGTATAATGCGAGATGACACAAAGGAGTAGACCGCATGTGTGCCCCATGGATTGCGTCTCCTCCCCAGATACCTAGGAGGTGCCACCGATACCAAACACATCTATATCTGAAGTTACAACTTGTTACAGTCTGGGGACGTCCCAGAGTAATGAGTTTGTTTGTTCACTTGCGTCAGCAGTGATCGATTGCCCAAGTAGTGTGAACCCTCCCGACTTCTGTGTATTATGTCTTTCCAGTACTGCTCTAAGTGTCAATCTCAAGTGAAGAACATCTCACCATCTTCTTGTTCTTTTCAGCAAAATCTGCTTTCTTATGTGCAATTTTTTCTTGGATAACAACCTGAAAAATAACGGAGGAGGCAGAAAACAAAATAAAGACTGTATGAAGACACAAAATGCAGACAATAAAATATAGAAAAATCTAAAATGTATTTTTATTTGTACAAATGTTTTTCCCCTGGGTTTCTGCCTCTCAACCTCTGTAGATTGTAAGTTTGTGAGTTTTCAATCTTGTAAGATGCTTTGGGAAAATAGCACTAAGTATGTAAGATTTTAAGCTAAAAAGACAGGGCCCTCCATTTTTTCCCCATGTCTTAATATTGTATTTTTCTATGTACTAAACTTCTTTACAGCGCTACAGAAAGAGTTGGCAAGTTACAAATAAAGAAATAATACTAATACTAATACTATTGAAAACACTGTGCAGATCCAATGAACAAACCTACTCTGGGCAATCTGCATTAAACACATTTTTGATTTAGTCAGTGCTATTCTTTAGGATACCAGGCCATGAAAAAGAAATGTGAAAGTTATTTATAGTATCGTGTACAGGAAATATAGTGTTCACACACACATATTTATATATATATATATATATATATATATATATATATATATATATATATATATATATATATATATATATATATATAAATAGTCAGTCACACTTTCATGCCCACAGCAACAAATTAAGGCTGCAGACCAGCTTTGTGGTCCTTCCAGGTCTAGATACTTTGTAAGTGCGACTGCACACAAATTCCAACCACACAAAGTGGTGTTCATGGCACAGACTCGTTAGGAGCCACATCCAATCCGACAAAAGTGATTCAGAGAAGGATGTAACATTAGACAATACCTCCACCATCTTAACATACCTGCTACTCCACACTGAACACATCCCAAACCAGTAACTGAACTTACATCTTTTGCACGGTATTCTTGAATTGTCTGCTGCCGATCCTGGATCTCAGAGGAGAGAGCTTTGAACTCCGCTTGTTGCTCTGGTGGAACAGTCCTGTAATGAATAGTCACTGAGAGGTCAGCAATTCTCCCTATATGTGGTGTTAATTATATTTAAACTTTTTTTTAAAATGTCCTTTTCATGTTTTAAATAAAAAAAATAAAAAAAAATATATATATATATATATATATATATATATATATATATATATATATAACGTCAACTAAATCATATGTTGCAACAGACATCTCAATTAGAAGCAATATAATGTTTGAACTTCTGGGAAAACAAATTTTTCAGTAGGAAACACAAGACATTTGTTGCTGCGTAAAATCATACAACATACTTACGTGAGTTTCTCAATTTTACTTTCTGCCTCTTGATTTGCTTTCTGAAGCTGGTGAATATTTTCCAGAGCAACTTTCTAGAAGACAAAGCATTTGCTCAGAATATTAGGTTTCAAGATTAAATTTAAAATGCAGGAGTGAAATTGCCACAATATGAATGGTAAGCTGTTCTTGGTAATTCTAGTGCATGACCTTTCCATGATATAACCCTACAAGAGAAGGGTTATTATCCTGAAACACAATTTATTGAGACCAAAAAATATATATATACTTATAGAATGGAACTATAGTATAGAGGAGGGTGGGGTGAGATGTGTTCCAGCTCGGCTCCTCTCCTATCACAACAATTCATGATTGTTTTGAGCCCTAAACTACTAAATTGTGCTTTCATTTAATAGTGGAAAACCTAAGGTAAATAATGTCCATAAAATGTTACTTTTATTGATAATTACATAGGGCCTCATTCTATTATCGGCCGTAAAGCTGCGATTCCTTGCAGGGCTCCTGTTACCTTGCAATTCAAATAGACGGCGCCACAAGGATATCCCCTTACGGCCGGCCGCATGTCTTGCAACCGGCCGTAAGCTCAGAAATCTTTAAAAGCAAAAATAAATTCAAGATGTCAATGTAAAGCCCTGTAAATGCTAGGGATCATAATGGGGGACATGAGGATTAATAGCAACCCCCTCTCAAGCTTGCACATCAGCCCAAATCCGCTATTTCATTAACGGTTTATTTTCCAGCCGCAGCGTGGGCGGGTCTGAGGTGCTCCAAGCCCTCTGGACTTTTTCCATGGATATTTGACATAAATTAGAATAAAATTTATTTACGGATTTGAGTGTAGGGTAATGTTGTGCTATGAATGCTAACACCTACAATCACTTTATCCTCTCATCAGAGTGCGGGATGGCTTTATTATGTGCTTAATTGTGTGCCTGCGGGACCTTTTTGCTGCAAGTAAGCTGCGGCTCGGTTTTAGCCTTGCAGAGAGGGTTCCCGGAGCAATTGAATAGCAACCGGGGCTTTCTTGCGGCCGGAACTCTCGCGGCCGTTTAAGATCAAAGGCTTTCCTGCTGCGCGTGCGGCCGCAAGGGATAGCAAGGCGCCGGCCCCGCATCTCCTACGGCCGATAATAGAATGAGGGCCATAGTAATTAAGGCTGAAAAAAAAAAGTTCAACCTTTTTAGATATCCTCCGACCTTTGTAAAATGCAGATTGTTAATTAATTGATCCACTGAAATTTTGCCAGTTGTCTCAAAAAGGGAAAAACAATCATTCCTGACCCCAGGACTCCTCCCTGGATCAATACTCCCTCTCTAATTATCTAGGATTACCCTGAATGCCCTTTTTATTAAAAATATATTTAATCCCTTTTTAAAATTATCTATTGAATCTGCGGTCACCACCTCCTCTGGTAGAGAATTCCACAGATTAAAGCACCCTTACTGTGAAGAACCCTTTTCTTTCTTTAAGGTGAAATCTTTTTACTTCTAATCTCAAAGGATGTCCGCTTGTCAATTGAAAACCTCTTGGCACAAAAAGTTCCCTTGACAAAGCCTTGTATTGACCCAGGATATATTTATATAAGGTAATCATATCCCCTATTAGACGTCTTCTTTCTAGAGAAAATAAGTATAATTTTGGTTAGTCTTTCATCATAACTTACTCCCTCTATTCCCCTTATTAGTTTTGTTGCTCTTCTCTGTACACCCAGCTCTAAAATATCCTTTTTTATGAAGTGGTGCCCAAAATTGTCCTCCATATTCCAAATGAGGGCGTACTAGAGATTTTTGGATAGTGGCAGAATTATATTTGCTTCCCTGGCTTCTATACCCTTCTTAATACATGCTAATATTTTATTTGCCTTTGCAGCTGCTGCTTGGCTTTGAGCACTGTTACCTAGGTGGTTGTCCACAAGCACTCCCAAATCCCTTTCAATATCGGATACCCCTAGATTTAAGATTATTAATTGCATGGCTATTTTTCCTTCCCAAATGCATGACTACATTTATTCCAATTCAATTTAAACTGCCATTTAGATGTCCATAATTTTCTGATTTAATTACCATCAACAAAAATGGAGACAATACTTTCCAGTCCTACTTCTAAATCATTAATAAAAATGCTAAAAATTAAAGGATCCAATACTGAACCCTGAGGGTGGTGCATTTCAAATAAAGGCTCATAATGATATAGTATAAAAATATGTTTTTTTTTTAAAGGAGACCAATAAATTTTGTTCAAGAGAAAGAGTGGTCACATAATGAAATCTTAGATAATACACTTGAGAGAAAAAGATTGAAGTTTTTGTGAACTTGTAACAAGATATCATCCTCATCATGCAGTGGTATTATCTTATAGAAGAATGATCATACATAAAAGATTTTCATTTATGCACCGAATCAGACAGTCGTATTCACTGTTTGTTTTGTTTACTTAACATATGAGGTCTAATATATATGGTTCCAGAATTTAATTGCATGGATTATATATTTGAAGTCTGCAGACAGATTATTTGCTACTTCTGTATTTTCTTCCATTTGTAGAACATGTGATGGAAGGCACATTTGGCTCACAATGAAAATGACTAATCTGTATCTGCCCTTAAACAGATCACTTATTTCTTTTTCCTTACATAGCTGGAGCAGAATCCTGCGTAAATCTCCTTCTGATGATTCCGGAACTGGAGGAAATTGACAATCGCGCTGAGCAAGTGGAGAGTGCGCTTTCCTTCTACAAGTAAAGAAAGAGTCTCTAACTAGACTTGTTTGCAGAAAGCTTAGTTCATGCTAAACCAACTCACTGGTGATACCTACTGGGCTGCAAGACGTCTGACGGGTGGAAATCATACACTCGAGCCATTGGCATGAAGCGCCCCCTGAGGAAGAAAACATATGTTGTAATTGGGAACACAATTAATGTAATGCGTTTGCATCTTATAATTGGTAAAAGCATTGTACAGAAGCAATACAAGAGATTTTAGAATGCTATAAACTCAGACAATGTTGCTTCGGAATAAGACCAGATCCAAACATTAGTATCCTTTCTGCAAGAAACCAATCCCATGCATATAATGAGAGATGTCTATGGTCCAATGAACTAGAAATATTTATGGGATTCTCACTGTAAGAGAAACAAGGAGGAGGTTGTATAAAGCATTAAGGACGTAGCATCCTTGTTGAATATCTCTAGGGGGAGGTTAGAAACATCATCAGAATTAGCTAACACACCATAACCCTGGAGTACATTGAAGTGATAAAGTTGTCATTTTTTGGCTTTGTGGACCATTTATGGCTAATGGGCAAACCTTTATAGGATTTTCAAGCTCCTTTTGGTGCGTGTGATGTGCAGAGTTTCTCCTTCACTATATTTAGCATCTAAAAGTAATTCAAATCCACAATTTTGCTATAAGGCATTTAACAAAGCAAGTTTTGTCCATTAAGTTGTAGAATATAGAAATGCCAGTCCTCTCAATAGGAGCAATGGAAAGCAAATCACAAGCATACACACCCCTACATGGAAAAAGGAATACTGCAAAGGTAAAACAACTCACTACTAGTATTATTATTATATTGCTACAAAGTTAAGCCATTCTTCTGCCTCTTTAGCCACATTCCATAATCAGTGTTCTCTAGGACTAGAGTTTGTCAAATGAAAAATGACACGGTTTAACAAGCAATTTAAGTGATCCACCATCCTATCCCAGAAGGGAGACACTCTGGAAAAAGACTACTTAAAATCTATACAAATTGCATCAACATCAGGGTTCTGGACCCTATTACTTACATGAGCTTTATAAGATTGGCAATGGGGGCAAATCCTTCCAGAAGTTGTGGGTATTCGGTATCCACCATTTGTAACTACAAGAAACAAATAACACATGTCCACATTCATAATCAGCAAAGCCATGAGGGTTTGATTTGTGGTAGCTGCAAGGGGTGGTGCATTATGGCTGACCAGTCTATGTGTTCTCTGCCTGTCACACCTGGCTGACACGCATGTTTCAACCCAAGACAGTAGGATCACATATTATAATTGTCAAACTTGTGTAGCGAGGCGAGCAGTTGAGGTATTAAAAAACTCGCAGCACTTAGGCGATGAGCCTGCTTACAACAACGCAATCTATATACACAACTACAGATAATTAATAAACTGGGTTACTTACCATAGAGAATTGCTCCATGCTGTAATTAAACACTTCTTGCAGCACACGTATGTAGATTCTCTGCACCACATCAGTCTGAAATAGAAAACCGGGACAATTCGATCCAGTGTCTGGGCTCATACTACAAACAATAGACAGAAGAGGTGGAGAACCCCCCCCCCCCTTCAGTCCTTAGTTTGTGACTCAATACAAAGTCAGTGCTCAGGTGAGCAGCCACCGCCCTTCAGTTCTAAATTTTGCAAGTACTTTTATTTATTTATATATATTTTTAACACGGTTAGCACCTTGTGAGAAACCCTTTAAGTTGACGATTTACTTTTCAACCTAACCTCAACCATTATGGTCCAGGGAAACACTACATATACCTGCTGCACCCTCTAAATAATAATAATATAGTATTAGCAATAATACATCATTGGTACAGATGTAGAAAAGGGTAAGAGGCAACAGGCATGTAAGGAACCAGATTTACACACACGGAAATTGGGAAGGGGTAGGAGACTGTGTGTGTGTGTGTGTGTGTGTGTGTGTGTACACATACACACACACACACCAAAGGATATTTCAAATATATTTTGATAATCATACATGAACAAATAAAGCACACAATGTGTAATAAGGCTATTATGCTCTGTAGCATGTAGACTTGTTACATTACACTGTGTATAATACCGATATTATGTTCTGTAGTGTATCGCTAGATCTCTACCTTTTTGTGGTGAAGGGTCTTGTGTACCTTAACGAAGCTTTGAGCTACACCCTGTAGGGCCATCCAAGATGGGCAGGTCATAGCAGAGAGATCAGACAAATTATGGTCCCTTGGAGAAGGAACAGGCTCCCACTCCAGTAACTTTGCAAAGATAGCCTTATGGACAAGCACAACCAGAGACATAACTATATGGCACTGGAAGATGAGCCCCTCAGGTCCAAAGGAGCCTAAAACCTTACTAGGGAAGATCTGAGGGCAAGTACAAGTAGCACCAGATTGAATGAAGTAGTTGGGCCAAAGCCGAGAGGACACCCAACTGAGGATGTGTCTTGAGGTGAAAGGAAAGTCCGATGCTGCAAAGAACAATTCAGCACAGAAACCTGGAATGTTAGAACTATGAACCAAAGCAATCTAGACTTAGTCAAGAATGAGATGGCAAGGCTAATTATTGATATCTTGGGAATTATTGTACTCAAATGCCCTGTTGCGTATAGACGTGTTCCATTACACTGTGGAGAATAAGGATAGTATGCCCTGTGGCGTATAGACGTGTTCCATTACACTGTGGAGAATAAGGATAGTATGCCCTGTGGCGTATAGACATGTTCCATTACACTGTGGAGAATAAGGATAGTATGCCCTGTGGCGTATAGACGTGTTCCATTACACTGTGGAGAATAAGGATAGTATGCCCTGTGGCGTATAGACGTGTTCCATTACACCGTGGAGAATAAGGATAGTATGCCCTGTGGCGTATAGACGTGTTCCATTACACCGTGGAGAATAAGGATAGTATGCCCTGTGGCGTATAGACGTGTTCCATTACACTGTGGAGAATAAGGATAGTATGCCCTGTGGCGTATAGACGTGTTCCATTACACTGTGGAGAATAAGGATAGTATGCCCTGTGGCGTATAGACGTGTTCCATTACACTTTGGAGAATAAGGATAGTATGCCCTGTGGCGTATAGACGTGTTCCATTACACTGTGGAGAATAAGGATAGTATGCCCTGTGGCGTATAGACGTGTTCCATTACACTGTGGAGAATAAGGATAGTATGCCTTGTGGCGTATAGACCTGTTCCATTATACTGTGGAGAATAAGGATAGTATGCCTTGTGGCGTATAGACGTGTTCCATTACACTGTGGAGAATAAGGATAGTATGCCTTGTGGCGTATAGACCTGTTCCATTATACTGTGGAGAATAAGGATAGTATGCCCTGTGGCGTATAGACCTGTTCCATTATACTGTGGAGAATAAGGATAGTATGCCCTGTGGCGTATACTTCCATAGTATTTGAGGTTGAATAAAGACTGTTAGTCCATCAAGTTCAACCTTTTCAGATCTCTTCTGATCCTTTTAATATGTAGATTATTTGTTAATAATTGTTAATTGATCCAGAGGAAGGCAAACAGAAAATAAAAACATTGAAACTTTGACCATTGTCTCATAAGGAAAAAAAAAAAAAAAAAAAAAGCAAAATTCCTTCCTGATCCCAGAGACTGGCAATCGAATTTCTCCCTGGATCAATATTCCTTCGCTAGTTATATAGGATAGCCTTGAATGCCCTCTTTATTTAAAAATATATCTAACTCTTTTTAAAAGGTATCTATCGATTTCACTGTCACCACCTCCTTGGGTAGAGAATTCCACCCTAACTGTGAAGAACGCTTTTTTCCTCTAACCTCAAGGGATGTCCTCTTGTCAGTTGAAAAATCTGACAAGAGGACATCCCTTGAGGAGACTAAGGATATTAGAAACCATTAAAAAGTAATAATCCACATATAGTCCTAGGTGATTTTTTTAAACCATCTATTTGAGATATATAGCTTTGCTATGTGAGCGACACAGTTTATCATCCTGATGGGAAATAGTGCCATTAGGGACCAAGCAATGACATGCATGGACTGATCAAATGAAGTGCCATCAGTGGTTTGATGTTAGGGAACAGCAGGGGAGCACTTTTAAGATCCAGAGATGTTTTGATCAGGATAATAGCACTTCCAATTTCTCATCTCATTTTGTAACTATTTGATTAGAAAATATATTTGCTGTAAAGAGTGTACTGAAGGGCAGTGACATGTAAATTGGATAGTCCTTGCTGGTACTCATACATTAATGCTTTACGAGCTAATTTTTCATCAGTCTTCATAACAAGATCAACCACTTCCCCGTGCGGAGACAACCATCTGTCAGACATGGTGCACAACCTGTGTGTGTCCAATATATATATATATATATACATATATATATATATATATACATACACACACACATATATAATATCACACGTTGCCTGACTTGCATGCCAGAGCGGCTCCCAATACTAGGCAGGTGTAACACCCCCTAAAATCGGGCTGGGGAGACACTGCATATAAATAAAGAAACAAATAAATACAGGCGGTCTGAAGAAGTACCATAGTTAGCATGAGTATGAGCTTCAATATATTCATATTTTAACATGCAGATGTACTTTGTCAGGTTCATACTGTAAGTGCTACAAGTTAATGTGCTTACCTTAGGGTTGGGATAGATGTCATTTTTTGTAAGGTTTTTAGCTTCAGCTCCAGTGAGGACATTTTGCCGTATAAAATTAACCAAGTCAGTTGCTGGGAACGTCGGGAAGTTAAACTTCTCCATATTGGCAACCTAAGAGGAGACAACACAGTAGCATCATGTACCCGGATAGATACGGGCCAGCAGGCCGAGGTGGCAGGGCAAGGTGGAGAAAGAGATCCAGCTGTCCAGACATTGTAGATCTGCTACAGCCAGATTATTTTCATTTAACTTCAAAAAGGACTGGATGTTAAAAAAACAGAGGAGCCAGACAGTTTCTAGAACACAGGGGAGGGAGAGGGGAGGAGAAGAGACACGGGGGAGGGAGAGGGGGGAGGGAGAGGGGGGAGGGAGAGGGGGGAGAAGAGTCACGACACAGGGGAGGGAGAGGGGGGAGGGAGAGGGGGGAGAAGAGACACGACCCAGGGGAGGGAGAGGGGGGAGAAGAGACACGACCCAGGGGAGGGAGAGGGGGGAGAAGAGACACGACCCAGGGGAGGGAGAGGGGGGAGAAGAGACACGACCCAGGGGAGGGAGAGGGGGGAGAAGAGACACGACCCAGGGGAGGGAGAGGGGGGAGAAGAGACACGACCCAGGGGAGGGAGAGGGGGGAGAAGAGACACGACCCAGGGGAGGGAGAGGGGGGAGAAGAGACATAGGGGAGGGAGGGGGAAAGAGGAGAACACACACTTTATAAAACACTATCATGCCGGGATTGGTAAAACTCCAGTTTAGGTGCGTAAATTATTTAGAGGGTTTGTTGTAGTTTTCCATTCTGGTTCTGATGCTGAGAGGAAAGTTACACAGGACAGGATGTGAGAGAGAGGACTGGGGTGTGCACCGGGTAGGATGTGAGATAGCTGGGGGTATACACAGGACAGGGTGAGGAGTGGACAGGAGTGTGTGCACAGGACAGGATGTGAGAGAGCTGGGGGTATACACACGGTGAGGAGAGGACAGCGGTGTGTGCACAGGATAGGATGTGAGAGAACTGGGGGTATACACAGGACAGGGTGAGGAGTGGACAGGAGTGTGTGCACAGGACAGGATGTGAGAGAGCTGGGGTATACACAGGACAGGGTGAGGAGAGGACAGGGGTGTGTGCACAGGATAGGATGTGAGAGAGCTGGGGGTATACACAGGACAGGGTGAGGAGTGGACAGGAGTGTGTGCACAGGATAGGATGTGAGAGAGCTGGGGTATACACAGGACAGGGCGAGGAGAGGACAGGAGTGTGTGCACAGGACAGGATGTGAGAGAGCTGGGGTATACAGAGGACAGGGTGAGGAGAGGACAGGAGTGTGTGCACAGGACAGGATGTGAGAGAGCTGGGGTATACACAGGACAGGGTGAGGAGAGGACAGGAGTGTGTGCACAGGACAGGATGTGAGAGAGCTGGGGTATACACAGGACAGGGTGAGGAGAGGACAGGAGTGTGTGCACAGGACAGGATGTGAGAAAGCTGGGGTATACACAGGACAGGGTGAGGAGAGGACAGGAGTGTGTGCACAGGACAGGATGTGAGAGAGCTGGGGTTATACACAGGACAGGGTGAGGAGAGGACAGGAGTGTGTGCACAGGACAGGATGTGAGAGAGCTGGGGGTATACACAGGACAGGGTGAGGAGAGGACAGGGGTGTGTGCACAGGACAGGATGTGAGAGAGCTGGGGGTATACACAGCTCAGGGTGAGGAGAGGACAGGGGTGTGTGCACAGGACAGGATGTGAGAGAGCTGGGGGTATACACAGGACAGGGTGAGGAGAGGACAGGAGTGTGTGCACAGGACAGGATGTGAGAGAGCTGGGGTATACACAGGACAGGGTGAGGAGAGAACAGGAGTGTGTGCACAGGACAGGATGTGAGAGAGCTGGAGTATACACATGACAGGGTGAGGAGAGAACAAGAGTGTGTGCACAGGACAGGATGTGAGAGAGCTGGGGTATACACAGGACAGGGTGAGGACAGGACAGGAGTGTGTGCACAGGACAGGATGTGAGAGAGCTGGGGTATACACAGGACAGGGTGAGGACAGGGCAGGAGTGTGTGCACAGGACAGGATGTGAGAGAGCTGGGGTATACACAGGACAGGGTGAGGAGGGGACAGGAGTGTGTGCACAGGACAGGATGTGAGAGAGCTGGGGGTATACACAGGACAGGGTGAGGAGAGGACAGGGGTGTGTGCACAGGACAGGATGTGAGAGAGCTGGGGGTATACACAGGACAGAGTGAGGAGAGGACAGGAGTGTGTGCACAGGACAGGATGTGAGAGAGCTGGGGTATACACAGGACAGGGTGAGGAGAGGACAGGGGTGTGTGCACAGGATAGGATGTGAGAGAGCTGGGGTATACACAGGACAGGGTGAGGAGAGGACAGGGGTGTGTGCACAGGACGGGATGTGAGAGAGCTGGGGTATACACAGGACAAGGTGAGGAGAGGACAGGAGTGTGTGCACAGGACAGGATGTGAGAGAGCTGGGGGTATACACAGGACAGGGTGAGGACAGGACAGGAGTGTGTGCACAGGACAGGATGTGAGAGAGCTGGGGTATACACAGGACAGGGTGAGGAGAGGACAGGAGTGTGTGCACAGGACAGGATGTGAGAGAGCTGGGGTATACACAGGATAGGGCGAGGAGAGGACAGGAGTGTGTGCACAGGACAGGATGTGAGAGAGCTGGGGGTATACACAGGACAGGGTGAGGAGAGAACAGGAGTGTGTGCACAGGACAGGATGTGAGAGAGCTGGGGGTATACACAGGACAGGGTGAGGAGAGGACAGGGGTGTGTGCACAGGATAGGATGTGAGAGAGCTGGGGTATACACAGGACAGGGTGAGGAGAGAACAGGAGTGTGTGCACAGGACAGGATGTGAGAGAGCTGGGGTATACACAGGACAGGGTGAGGAGAGAACAGGAGTGTGTGCACAGGACAGGATGTGAGAGAGCTGGAGTATACACAGGACAGGGTGAGGAGAGGACAGGGGTGTGTGCACAGGATAGGATGTGAGAGAGCTGGGGGTATACACAGGACAGGGTGAGGAGAGGAGAGGACATGGGTGTGTGCACAGGACAGGATGTGAGAGAGCTGGGGTATACACAGGACAGGGCGAGTAAAGGACAGGAGTGTGTGCACAGGTTAGGATGTGAGAGAGCTGGGGTATACACAGGACAGGGTGAGGAGAGGAGAGGACATGGGTGTGTGCACAGGACAGGATGTGAGAGAGCTGGGGTATACACAGGACAGGGTGAGGAGAGGACAGGGGTGTGTGCACAGGACAGGATGTGAGAGAGCTGGGGTATACACAGGACAAGGTGAGGAGAGGACAGGAGTGTGTGCACAGGACAGGATGTGAGAGAGCTGGGGGTATACACAGGACAGGGTGAGGAGAGGACAGGGGTGTGTGCACAGGACAGGATGTGAGAGAGCTGGGGGTATACACAGGACAGGGTGAGGAGAGGACATGGGTGTGTGCACAGGATAGGATGTGAGAGAGCTGGGGTATACACAGGACAGGGTGAGGAGAGGACATGGGTGTGTGCACAGGTTAGTTTTGTTACAATACAGAGCTTTCAATGCTTAAAATATGTTGAAAATAACAACAAATAATTTACACACCTAAACTGGAGTTCTACCCCAGGATTATATATATATATATATATATATATATATATATATATATATATATATATATATATATAATTCTATCATCCATCTTTTCTCCTTATCTATATATTATATATGTATATACCTCTCTCTCCGCTCTATCCATCGCTTTGTTCTCTATCTCTCTGTGTGTGTGTGTATATATATATATTTATATCTGGGCCTCTCTTACCTTTATATCCTCTTCTCTTCCCAGGCTCTAGCCGTTATTTCCCGGCTCCTGTTTGAATGACGCCCAGCCTTCTGAGAACATCACGTGGTTCAAAATTTGCGTTCCAAGCCTCGTTCGTGTGCAGACCTCGCCCACTGCCAGTTGTGGGTTTGAATCTTATTTTACCTCGAGGTGGCTGTAGCTGTGATAATGTCACGCCGTGTCATGTAGAGGGGGGTCCGATAGGGGCCAGATAAACAAACCGCAATGTAGAATTATGGAAGACCATCTAATGTAAGGAGAGATGAGAAGATCCTTGTGATTCGAGTGCATCATTACACATTATCGGTGTCATTGGACCTTTCCGGTTGGCTGGATGTTTGTAGGGCGGCCGTCGGCCACTGGGTGGCGCTAGTGCCTTTTCAGTGCATTTCTTAGGGTTTGGTGTTAGAGGTGAGGTTTTGGTGTTAGAGCTAGGGTTTAGGTTATGGTGTTACGGCTGGGTTTTAGGGTTTGTGTTAGAGCTAGGGGTTAGGGATAGGTGTTATGGTTAGGCTAGGTGATAGGGTTAGGGTGTGGTGTTATAGCTAGGGGTTAGTGTATGGTGTTAGAGCTAGGGGTTAGGGTTAGAGCTAGGGTTTAGGAATAGGTGTTAGGGCTACTTGTTAGGGTTGGGTTTAGGGCTAGGTGATTGGGCTAGTTGTTGGGGTTAGAGTACGGTGTTAGAGCTAGGGGTTAGGGTTAGAGCTAGGGTTTAGGAATAGGTGTTACCCCTAAACCCAATCTGAACAAGTAGCCCTAACACCTATTCCTAAACCCTAGCTCTAACCCTAACCCCCTCGCTCTAACACCATACCCTAACCCCTAGCTATAACACCAAACCCTAACCCCAACAATTAACCCTATCACTTAGCCCTAAACTCAACCCGAACAAGTAGCCCTAAGTGATAGGGTTAATTGTTGGGGTTAGGGTTTGGTGTTATAGCTATGGGTTAGGGTATGGTGTTAGAGCTAGGGGTTAGGGTATGGTGTTAGCGTTTGTGTTAGAGCTAGGGGTTTGGGGTTAGAGCTAGGGTTTAGTGATAGGTGTTCGGGCTACTTGTTAGGGTTGGGTTTAGGGTTAGGTTATAGGGTTAGTTGTTGGGGTTAGGATTTGGTGTTAAAGCTATGGGTTAGAGTATGGTGTTATAGCTAGGGGTTAGGTTTAGAGCTAGGGTTTAGGAATAGGTGTTAGGGCTACTTGTTAGGCTTGGGTTTAGGGCTAGGTGATAGGGTTAGTTGTTGGGGTTAGGGTTTTGTGTTAAGGCTATGGGTTAGGGTATGGTGTTAGAGCTAGGAGTTGGGGTATGGTGTTAGATCTAGGAGTTACGGTATGGTGTTAGAGCTAGGGGTTGGGGTTATGGCTAGGTAATAGGGTTAGTTGTTGGGGTTAGGGCTTGGTATTAGGGACTTTTCCTGTTTTATGCTACCGCACGTGCACGGCACTGGAAGCCTCCTGTTGCCAGGTGCGCTCGTGTCCCGCTGTACTCCCTAAGTCCCTAACCCCCTACACCCTTTGCCGTCCCTAATCCAAACCCCCTACACCCCTTGCCAGCCGTAACCCTAAACCAGTTACCAGGCCTAAACCTAACCCCCCAACCCTAAGTCGCTAACACCCTACATTCCTTGCAGGCGCTAATCTTAACCCCCTACACCACATCCCGGCCCTAACCCCCTACACCCCTTGGCGGCCGTAACCTCCTAACTCTCTTAGCTGAACCCCCTAAAACTAAGCCCCTAACCATAACCCCCTACTCCCCTTCCCGACCATAACCCTGTAAAACTAGCCCTAAAACCCCTAACCACTTACCGGCCACAAAGAGACCGCTTCATCGGTACAGTGCAGCATGAGTGCGTGCACATAACAGATGCACGTGCGGTAACATAAAACAGGAAAGCACCGGTATTAGAGGTAGGTGTTCTGGTTAAGGTTGGGGTTATGGCTAGGTGATAGGGTTAGGTGTTAGGGTCATAGTACTGTCAGGTTATAAGCTTTAAAGTGAACAGGAAAAATCTATTCATTTTGTACAGTGATGGTGAAAAAGACACTAATCGTTATATAGATACTAATAATGGTACAGACACTGATAATTATAGAGGCACTGAAAGTAATATAGTCCATGAAAGTGATATAGACACTGATGGTGATATAAACATTGATAGTGAAAAAACTTCTAGACACTGATACCGATATTTGCCACTGATACCGATGTAGACACTAATAGAGATATTAGACACTGAGAGCGTTCTAGACACTGAGTGCGACATAAGACACTGACAGGGATGTAGCCACTGATACCGATGTAAACACTGATAGGGATGTAGCCACTGATACCGATGTAAACACTGATACCGATGTAGCCACTGATACCGATGTAGCCACTGATACCGATGTAAACACTGATAGGGATGTAGCCACTGATACCGATGTAAACACTGATACCGATGTAAACACTGATACCGATGTAGCCACTGATACCGATGTAGCCACTGATACCGATGTAGCCACTGATACCGATGTAGCCACTGATACCGATGTAAACACTGATACCGATGTAGCCACTGATACCGATGTAAACACTGATACCGATGTAGCCACTGATACCGATGTAGCCACTGATACCGATGTAGCCACTGATACCGATGTAGCCACTGATACCGATGTAGCCACTGATACCGATGTAGCCAAACACTGATACCGATGTAAACACTGATACCGATGTAAACACTGATACCGATGTAAACACTGATACCGATGTAAACACTGATACCGATGTAAACACTGATAGGTATGTAGCCACTGATACCGATATTAGACACTGATGCCGATATTAGCCGCTGGTAGCGTTATTAGCCGCTGGTAGCGATATTAGCTGCTAATACCGATATTAGCCGCTGATACCGATATTAGCCACTGATAGCGATGTAGCCACTGAAAGCGATATTAGACGCTGATACTGATATTTGCCACTGAGAGCGTTCTAGATACTGATAGTGATAATAGACACTGATAGCGATATTAGACACTGATACCGATATTAGATATTGAAGAGTAAAAGATGAAACAGCCTTGGTCAAGCACAGTATTACCTAGAAATTAAATGAGCAGGAACACCAGGGTGTTGATGTAGCCACTGATACCAATATTAGACACTGATAGCGATGTAGACAATGAGAGCAATATCAGACACTGATAGCAGTATCAGACACTGATAGATATATTAGACACTGATAGCAATATCAGACACTGATAGCGACGTAGACACTGATAGCGATATTAGACACTGATAGCGATATTAGACACTGATAGCGATATTAGACACTGATAGCGATGTAGACACTGATACCGATGTTAGACACTGATAGCGATGTAGACACTAAAACTGATATTAGGCACTGATAGCAATGTAGTCACTGATAGCAGTATCAGACACTGATAGCGACGTAGACACTGATACCGACATTAGACATTGAAGAGTAAAAGATGAAACAGCCTTGGTCAAGCACAGTATTACCTAGAAATCAAATGAGCAGGAACACCAGGGTGTTGATTTAGCCACTGATACCAATATTAGACACTGATAGCGATGTAGACACTGAGAGCAATATCAGACACTGATAGCGATGTAGACACATATCGATGTAGACACTGATAGCGATGTAGACGCTGAGAGCAATATCAGACACTGATAGCGATGTAGACACGGATAGCAGTATCAGACACGGATAGCAGTATCAGACACGGATAGCAGTATCAGACACGGATAGAGATATCAGACACTGATAGCAATATCAGATACTGATAGCGACGAAGACACTGATAGCAATGTAGTCACGGATATTGATGTAGACACTGATAGAGATATTAGACACTGATAGCCAGGTAGTCACTGATAGTGATATTAGAAACTGATAGCCAGGTAGTCACTGATAGTGATGTAGACTCTGATAGTGATATTAGAAACTGATAGCCAGGTAGTCACTGATAGTGATGTAGACACTGATAGCGATGTGGTCACTGATATCGATATTAGAAACTGAGACAATAATAGACACTGATACAAAAATAAACACTGATAGCGATGTAGACACTGATAGCAATGTAGACACTGATAGCGATGTAGACACTAAAACTGATATTAGGCACTGATAGCAATGTAGTCACTGATACCGATATTAGACACTGATAGCGATGTACTGTAGATACTGATATCGATATTAGACATTGATAACGACATTAGACACTGATACCGACATTAGACACTGATAGCGATGTAGACACTGATACAATAATAGACACTGATAGCGATGTAGACACTGATACAATAATAGACACTGATGGCGACGTAGACACTGATAGCGACGTAGACACTGATAGCGACGTAGACACTGATAGCGACATTAGACACTGATAGCGACATTAGACACTGATACAATAATAGACACTGATAGCGACGTAGACACTGATAGCGACATTAGAGACACTGATAACGACATTAGAGACACTGATAACGACATTAGAGACACTGATCACGACATTAGAGACACTGATCACGACATTAGACACTGATAACGACATAGATAGCAATGTAGTCACGGATACTGATGTAGACTCTGATACCGATATTAGACACCGATTGCGTTCTAGACACCGAGGGCGTTCTAGACACCGAGGGCGTTCTAGACACCGAGGGCGTTCTAGACACCGAGGGCGTACTAGACACCGAGGGCGTACTAGACACCGAGAGCGACGTAGACACCGAGAGCGACGTAGACACCGAGAGCGACGTAGACACCGAGAGCGACGTAGACACCGAGAGCGACGTAGACACCGAGAGCGACATTAGAGACACCGAGAGCGACATTAGAGACACCGAGAGCGACATTAGAGACACCGAGAGCGACATTAGAGACACCGATAACGACATTAGAGACACTGATCACGACATTAGAGACACTGATAACGACATAGATAGCAATGTAGTCACGGATACTGATGTAGACACTGATAGAGATATTAGACACTGATAGCGATGTAGACTCTGATAGTGATATTAGACACTGATAGCGATATTAGACAGTGATAGCGATATTAGACACTGATAGCGATATTAGACACTGATAGCGATGTAGACACTGATAGCGATGTGGTCACTGATAGCGACGTAGACCCTGATAACGACATTAGAGACACTGATAACGACATTAGACACTGAGAGCGACGTAGACACTGAGAGCGACGTAGACACTGAGAGCGACATAGATAGCAATGTAGTCACGGATACTGATGTAGACACTGATAGAGATATTAGACACTGATAGCGATGTAGACTCTGATAGCGATGTAGACTCTGATAGCGATATTAGACACTGATAGCGATAGTAGACACTGATAGCGAGGTGGACACTGATAGCGACGTAGACACTGATAACGATATTAGACACTGATAACGACATTAGACACTGATAACAGCATTAGTGATATTAGAAACTGATAGCCAGGTAGTCACTGATAGTGATGTAGACACTGATAGCGATGTGGTCACTGATATCGATATTAGAAACTGATAGCTATATTAGACACTGATAGCGATATTAGACACTGATAGCAATATTAGACACTGATAACGACATTAGTGATATTAGAAACTGATAGCCAGGTAGTCACTGATAGCGATATTAGACACTGATAGTGATGTAGAAACTGATAGCGATGTGGTCACTGATATCGATATTAGAAACTGATAGCGATGTAGACACTGATAGCAATATTAGACACTGATAGCGATGTGGTCACTGATAGCGATATTAGACACTGATAACGACATTAAACACTGATAATGACATTAGTGATATTAGAAACTGATAGCCAGGTAGTCACTGATACCGATATTAGACACTGATAGTGATGTAGACACTGATAGCGATGTGGTCACTGAAATCGATATTAGAAACTAATAGTGATGTAGACACTGATGCAATAATAGACACTGATAGCGATGTAGACACTGATATCGACGTTGACACTGATAGCGACGTAGACACTGATAGCGATATTAGACACTGATAGCGATATTAGACTGATACCGATATTAGACACTGATAACGACATTAGACACTGATAGCAATGTAGTCATGGATACTGATATAGACACTGATAGCGATATTAGACACTGATAGCAATGTAGTCATGGATACTGATGTAGACACTGATAGAGATATTAGACACTGATAGCAATGTAGTCAAGGATACTGATGTAGACACTGATAGAGATATTAGACACTGATAGAGATGTAGACTCTGATAGCCAGGTAGTCACTAATGCGATATTAGACACTGATATTGATATTAGAAACTGGTAGCGATGTAGACACTGATAGCGATATTAGACAGTGATAGCGATATTAGACACTTATAGCGATATTAGACACTGATAGCGATATTAGACACTGATTGCGATATTAGACACTGAGAGTGTTCTAGACACTGAGAGCGTTCTACACACTGAGAGCCTCATTCAATTCCGAGTTGCCCAATTGAATAGGGCTCTATATAAGCACATACAAAACATTTGCACAGAACTTTTTAGTTACTGAACTTCTATCCAAAAGTAAGGTTTTCACTAGCTAAAAACTTCTGTCAAAAAAAATATGTTATGTGCTTATATAGAGCCCTATTCAATTGCCAAAATTCAAATTGAATGAGGACCTGAGGGCGTTCTAGACACTGAGGGCGTTCTAGACACTGAGGGCGTTCTAGACACTGAGGGCGACGTAGACACTGATAACGACATTAGTGATATTAGAAACTGATAGACAGGTAGTCACTGATAGCGATGTGGACACTGATAGCGATGTGGACACTGATAGCGATGTGGACACTGATAGTGATATTACACACTGATAGCAATATTAGACACTGATAGCGATATTAGACACTGATACCGATGTAGCCACTGATACCGATGTAGATATTGATACCGATATAGATACTAATACCGATGTAGATATTGATACCGATATAGATACTAATACCGATGTAGATACTGATACCGATATTAGACACTGATACCGATATTAGACAGTGATTGCGTTCTAGACAGTGATTGCGTTCTAGACACTGAGAGCGACGTAGACACTGAGAGCGATGTGGTCACTGATATCGATATTAGAAACTGGTAGCGATGTAGACACTCATACAATAATAGACAATGATAGTGATGTAGACACTGATACCGATATTAGACACTGATTGCGTTCTAGGCACTGATTGCGTTCTAGGCACTGATTGCGTTCTAGACGCTGAGGGCGTTCTAGACGCTGAGAGCGACGTAGACGCTGAGAGCGACGTAGACGCTGAGAGTAGACACTGATACCGATATTAGACACTGATAACGACATTAGACACTGATAACGACATTAGTGATATTAGAGACTGATAGCCAGGTAGTCACTGATAGTGATGTAGACACTGATAGCCAGGTAGTCACTGATAGCGATATTAGACACTGATAGTGATGTAGACACTGATAGCGATGTGGTCACTGATATCGATATTAGAAACTGATAGCGATGTAGACACTGATAACGACATTAGTGATATTAGAAAGTGATAGCCAGGTGGTCACTGATAGTGATCTAGACACTGATAGCGATATTAGACACTGATAGCGATATTAGACACTGATACCGATGTAGCCACTGATACCGATGTAGATACTGATAACGATGTAGATACTGATAACGATGTAGATACTGATAACGATGTAGATACTAATACTGATGTAGTTACTAATACTGATGTAGATACTGATACCGATATTAGACAATGATTCCGATATTAGACACTGATTGCGTTCTAGACACTGAGAGCGACGTAGACACTGAGAACGACGTGGTCACTGATATCGATATTAGAAACTGGTAGCGATGTAGACACTCATACAATAATAGACAATGATAGTGATGTAGACACTGAAAGCAATATTAGACACTGATAGGGATGTAGCCACTGATACCGATGTAGATACAGATACTGATGTAGATACAGATACCGATGTAGATACAGATACCGATGTAGACACTGATACCGATATTAGACCCTGATTGCGTTCTAGGCACTGATTGCTTTCTAGACACTGATTGCGTTCTAGACACTGATTGCGTTCTAGACGCTGAGAGCGACGTAGACGCTGAGAGCGACGTAGACGCTGAGAGTAGACACTGATACCGACATTAGACACTGATACCGACATTAGACACTGATACCGACATTAGTGATATTAGAAACTGATAGCCAGGTAGTCACTGATAGTGATGTAGACACTGATAGCGATGTGGTCACTGAAATCGATATTAGAAACTGATAGCGATATTAGACACTGATAGCGACATTAGACACTGATAGCGACATTAGACACTGATAACGACATTAGACACTGATAACGACATTAGTGATATTAGAAACTGATAGCCAGGTGGTCACTGAAAGTGATGTAGACACTGATAGCGATGTAGACACTGATAGTGATGTAGAAACTGATAGCAATGTGGTCACTGATATTGATATTAGAAACTGATAGCGATGTAGACACTGATATCGATATTAGACACTGATAACAACATTAGACACTGATAACGACATTAGTGATATTAGAAACTGATAGCCAGGTAGTCACTGATAGCGATATTAGACACGGATAGTGATGTAGACACTGATAGCGATGTGGTCACTGATATCGATATTAGAAACTGATAGCGACGTAGACACTGATAGCGACGTAGACACTGATAGCGACGTAGACACTGATACCGACATTAGACACTGATAACGACATTAGACACTGAAAACGACATTAGACACTGATAACGACATTAGACACTGATAACGACATTAGACACTGATAACGACATTAGACACTGATAACGACATTAGACACTGAAAACGACATTAGACACTGAAAACGACATTAGACACTGATAGCAATGTAGTCACGGATACTGATGTAGACACTGATAGAGATATTAGACACTGATAGCCAGGTAGTCACTGATAGTGATGTAGACACTGATAGCGATAATAGACACTGATAGCGATATTAGACACTGATAGCGATATTAGACACTGATAGTGATGTAGAAACTTATAGCGATGTGGTCACTGATAGCGATGTAGACTCTGATAGTGATATTAGACACTGATAGCCAGGTAGTCACTGATAGCGATATTAGACACTGATAGCGATAGTAGACACTGATAGCGATATTAGACACTGATAATGACATTAGACACTGATAACGACATTAGTGATATTAGAAACTGATAGCCAGGTAGTCACTGATAGTGATGTAGACACTCATACTGATGTAGATACTGATACCGATGTAGATAACGACATTAGACACTGATAGCAATGTAGTCACGGATACTGATGTAGACACTGATAGAGATATTAGACACTGATAGCGATGTAGACTCTGATAGTGATATTAGACACTGATAGCCAGGTAGTCACTGATAGCGATATTAGACACTGATAACGACATTAGATACTGATAACGACATTAGTGATATTAGAAACTGATAGCCAGGTAGTCACTGATAGCGATATTAGACACTGATAACGACATTAGATACTGATAACGACATTAATGATATTAGAAACTGATAGCCAGGTAGTCACTGACAGTGATGTAGACACTGATAGCGATATTAGACACTGATAGTGATGTAGACACTGATAGCGATGTGGTCACTGATATCGATATTAGAAACTGATAGCGATGTAGACACTGATAGCGATAGTAGACACTGATAACGACATTAGTGATATTAGAAACGGATAGCCAGGTAGACACTGATAGTGATGTAGACACTGATACCGATGTAGATACTGATACCGATGTAGATACTGATACCGATTTTAGACACTGATACCGATTTTAGACACTGATACCGATTTTAGACACTGATTGCGATATTAGACACTGATAACGATATTAGACACTGATAACGACATTAGTGATATTAGAAACTGATAGCCAGGTAGTCACTGATAGTGATGTAGACACTGATAGCCAGGTAGTCACTGATAGTGATGTAGACACTGCTGATAGCGATATTAGACACTGATAGCGATATTAGACACTGATAGCGATATTAGACACTGATAGCGATGTGGTCACTGATATCGATATTAGAAACTGATAGCGATGTAGACACTGATACAATAATAGACACTGATAGCGATATAAGACACTGATAACGACATTAGTGATATTAGAAACTGATAGCCAGGTAGTCACTGATAGCGATATTAGACACTGATAGCGATATTAGACACTGATAGCGATATTAGACACTGATAGCGATGTGGTCACTGATAGCGATGTGGTCACTGATAGCGATATTAGAAACTGATAGCGATGTAGACAATGATACAATAATAGACACTGATACAATAATAGACACTGATACCGATGTAGACACTGATAGCGATATTAGACCCTGATAGCGATATTGGACACTGATAGTGATGCAGACACTGATAACGATGTAGTTATTGATAGCGATATTAGACACTGGATGGATTATGGACTATACACTCTCATTTGGAATATGGAGTACAATTTTGGGCACCACTACATAAAAAGGCCATTTTAGAGCTGGAAAAAGTAGGCTTTGCCAAGGGAACTTTTTGTGCCAAGAGGTTTTCAACTGACAATGGGACATCCTTTGAGATAAGAAGTAAAAAATATTTCACCTTAAAGAAAGAAAAGGGTTCTTCACAGTAAGGGTGTTAATCTGTGGAATTCTTTACCAAAGGAGGTGGTGACAGCAAATTCGATAGATAACTTTAAAAAGAGATTGTATATATTTTTCAATAAAAAGGGCATTAAGGGCTATCCTGGATAAATAGAAAGGTATGAATCCGGTCACCAGTATCTGGGGTCAGGAAGGAATTTTACAGTCAGGTCCATAAATATTGGGACATGGACACAATTCTAACCTTTTTGGCTCTATACACCACCACAATGGATTTGAAATGAAACGAACAAGATGTGCTTTAACTGCAGACTTTCAGCTTTAATTTGAGGGTATTTACATCCAAATCAGGTGAACGGTGTAGGAATTACAACAGTTTGTATATGTGCCTCCCACTTTTTAAGGGACCAAAAGTAATGGGACAATTGTCTGCTCAGCTGTTCCATGGCCAGGTGTGTGTTATTCCCTCATTATCCCATTTACAAAGAGCTGATACAAGCTCCAGAGTTAATTTCAAGTGTGCTATTTGCATTTAGAATTTGTTGCTGTCAACCCTCAATATGAGATCCAAAGAGCTGTCACTATCAGTGAAGCAAGCCATCATTAGGCTAAAAAAACAAAACAAACCCATCAGAGAGATAGCAAAAACATTAGGTGTGGCCAAATCAACTGTTTGGAACATCCTTAAAAAGAAAGAATGCACCAGTGAGCTCAGCAACACCAAAAGACCCGGAAGACCACGGAAAACAACTGTGGTGGATGACCGAATAATTCTTTCCCTGGTGAAGAAAACACCCATCACAACAGTTGGCCAGATCAAGAACACTCCCCAGGAGGTAGGTGTATGTGTGTCAAAGTCAACAATCAAGAGAAGACTTCACCAGAGTGAATACAGAGGGTTCACCACAAGATGTAAACCATTGGTGAGCCTCAAAAACAGGAAGGCCAGATTAGAGTTTGCCAAACAACATCTAAAAAAGCCTTCACAGTTCTGGAACAACATCCTATGGACAGATTAGACCAAGATCAACTTATACCAGAGTGATGGGAAGAGAGGAGTATGGAGAAGGAAAGGAACTGCTCATGATCCAAAGCATACCACCTCATCAGTGAAGCATGGTGGTGGTAGTGTCATGGCGTGGGCATGTATGGCTGCCAATGGAACTGGTTCTCTTGTATTTATTGATGATGTGACTGCTGACAAAAGCAGCAGGATGAATTCTGAAGTGTTTCGGGCAATATTATCTGCTCATATTCAGCCAAATGCTTCAGAACTCATTGGACGGCGCTTCACAGTGCAGATGGACAATGACCCGAAGCTTACTGCAAAAGCAACCAAAGAGTTTTTTAAGGGAAAGAAGTGGAATGTTATGCAATGGCCAAGTCAATCACCTGATCTGAATCCGATTGAGCATGCATTTCACTTGCTGAAGACAAAACTGAAGGGAAAATGCCCCAAGAACAAGCAGGAACTGAAGACAGTTGCAATAGAGGTCTGGCAGAGCATCACCAGAGATGAAACCCAGCGTCTGGTGATGTCTATGCGTTCCAGACTTCAGGCTGTAATTGACTGCAAAGGATATGCAACCAAGTATTAAAAAGTGAAAGTTTGTTTTATGACTGTTAATCTATCCCATTACTTTTGGTCCCTTTAAAAAGTGGGAGGCACATATACAAACTGTTGTAATTCCTACACCGTTCACCTGATTTGGATGTAAATAACCTCAAATTAAAGCTGAAAGTCTGCAGTTAAAGCACATCTTGTTCGTTTAATTTTAAATCCATTGTGGTGGTGTATAGAGCTAAAAAGATTAGAATTGTGTCAATGTCCCAATATTTATGGACCTGACTGTATATTTTTTTCCCTGTTGAGACAATTGGCAGAGTTTTACTGTTTTTTTTTTTTTTTCCTTCGGCGCTCCATGCCATAAAAATTGCGGCCCTCGCAAAGTTTACGCACTTACCACAAGCAAATACGAGACGTGTTACGACCCATTACAAGCTCGCAAAAATACAACCTTATCGCCCAAAACACAATAAATACACACAATAAATACATAAAAAGCTTACCCACAGCAAGGTGATGCAGCCGAATAAAACGAAAACGAGGCTACAGCACTCTAAAGACGCAAAACACCAACAAACACCTACGGATTTTCTGAAAAAGATGTACGAGATCCGAAAACAAGGACGCAACCCGCGCGAACATTAGAAACACAATAAATACACACAACAAACATAAAAAGCTTACCCACAGCAATCTTATTGCCGTCATTTTTTGACGGGAAAGTCGCTAGTTACTGGTCACTGAAATCGATATTAGAAACTGATAGTGATGTAGTCACTGATACTGATAATAGGCACTGATAGTGATGTAGTTATTGATAGCGATATTAGACACTGATGGTTATGTAGACACTAAAACCGATATCAGACACTGATAGTGCTATAGACACCGATAGCAATAGCGCACCTTTTTTCCGACTTTTTTTTTTTTTTAGCTTGTGAGTTACCGGTGCGGCTTATATTTGCGACCGTAAAAAAATAATTGCCGATTTGCAAACTTTGCTTGTAACGCAAATGCAAAATTATTGCCGATTTGCGCGATTGCTAGTTAAGGGTGCCGATTTTCGTGCTTTAGACTGCGGTATTGAATAGCGATTTACGGTTTTAGTGATTCTAACATCCTGTAAAGCCTGTAACCTGCAAAAAAAGCTACAGTGCTAATTAGAAAGCCTATTTCTTGCAATGGCTGATCAGTTTTAGAGTCTTTTTCTTTCCAATTTTACAGGTGCGGCTTATATTTGAGTACTATCTTTTTTCTATTTTTTCCCTTTGAACTTTACGGGTGCGGCTTATATGTGGGCGCGTCTTATATTCGGACCAATACGGTACTGATAGTGATGTAGACAATGATGACGATATTAGACACTGATAGCTATGTAGACACTAAAACCGATATTAGACACTGATAGTGCTGTAGACACCGATAGCGATGTAGTTACTGTAACCAATATTAGACACTGATACCGATATTAGACACTGATATGGATATTAACCACTGATAGCAATATTAGACACTGATACTAGCCACTGATACGAATATTAGACACTGATAGTGATGTAAATACTAATAGTGATGTAGTCTCTGATAGCGATATTAGACACTGATAATGATGTAGACACTGGTAGCAATATTAGACACTGATAGCGTTCTAGACACTGATACTGATGCAGCCGCTGATAGCGGTATTAGACACTGATATTGATGTAGACACTGATACTGATATTAGACACTGATATTGATGTAGACACTGATATCGATGTAGTCACTGATAGCGATATTAGACAGTGATCGCGATTGTAGTCACTGATACCAGTATTAGACACTGATACCGATAATAGACACTGATAGCTATATAAGACACTGATAGCAATATTAGACACTGATAATGATGCAGACACTGACAGCCATGTAGTCATTGATAGCGAGTTAGTCACGGATAGTGATGTAGACACTGATACCGATACTAGAGACTGATAACGATGTAGACACTAAAAGCGATATTAGACACTGATAGCTATATTAGACAGTTACATTAGACACTGAGATCGTTCTAGACACTGATAGCAATATTAGACACTGATACCGATATTGGACACTGATAGCGATGTAGTCACTGATAGCGATACATTTGAATCATTATCTAGTGGTTTTTTATTAAGCTTCCTCACAGAATTTCTTCTCCGAACAGAACATCTTCGTATTAATCATATCTTGTTCACAACCAGCAAAAGCTTCAGTTCTCTCTTCCATCCATTAGAACATAATTGTGTGGATCAGTCTCTCACACACCCACCAGAACCTCCTTGTGTTAATGAGACTTGTCATTTTTTTTCATTCATCAGAACCTCCTTCTCTTGATCAGATCTTTCTCTCACACATCAGAACATTTGTGTATTGATCAGATCTTTCTCACACACATCAGAACATTTGTGTATTGATCAGATCTTTCTCACACACTTCAGAACTTGTGTGTCCAGCAGAACCTGCCCTCTGACATTCATGGGATTTATGGACAGGGCGTCCTGAGCTCATCCTCTGTTGGTCTCATTACTTTGTTCCCGGAAATTTGGACACATTCCACATCTCCCAGCTGCAGCTACTCTGTGTATATAATTTCATACTGTTATTATTTGTATCCTGGAATATTTGTTTGTCAATGAATGATGGGTCATCTCTGTGTCCCACCAACTCTCTCACACTCTTTCAGGCCCTAATGGCCCATTGCCAAACCTGGCTTAACAAAGGGCTTGGAAGACAGAGACTGTTTACGCACTGTGTAAATACAGCACATAGTTAATATGCAGAAGGTACTTTTGGACGGGTGAATGTGAAGACCCCCTGTATGTGCCCATGTTTGTATGAGTAGTGATCCAGAGATCCTTGAAAATGGATCTAGTATATTGCGTTAATATTTTCTCAATCTGATCGAGTTACAGGCTCTAGCCTGCGATCTATTGCGATTTTTAAAATTGCAAATTAATGCCCCTCCAAGCCATTGATCTTTCACTGCCGCAAGACTTCCGAATCCTACAATCGCAAATCGCTGTTAAATTGCTCTGATTCCCCCTCGCTAACCACTCCGTCAAGCCTGGAAATGGCAAAAGTCAAACCACAAGTTACTGGTATCAAGGAGGTCTCGCAAAGGGTTTAATGACATGTTCGGAGCACTTTAAAAGCAAATAAAAAAATCAATACTGTACTTTTATTAAAAGTGAAAGTAATGTTAGGTCTTAGAATTAATAGCACAACATTCTCAAGCTCGCAAATCGGCCCAACAAACAGCTTGAATTCATGTTTAATTTCCGTGTTATATCGATCCTGGCAACCAATGTGTTAATATATATAATGGAACTTGAATGTAATAGAATATCATATTTACCGCTTTATTAATATTGCAATATATCTGGAATGTGGGTCCGATCGTAACTCATAATTCAAGCTTGTAGGACTTTGAAATCCAACCTCCATTTTTCATTGAAGCCCTATGGGCTTGAGCATGATCGCTGACGCAAGGCTGTAACTTGGGGTTAGAAATAGCCAATGGAATGTGGGTCAGATCGTGACTCGTGGTTCAAGCCCATAACACTTCAATGAAAAATGGAAATTGGATTTCAAAGTCATACGGGCTTGAACCACGAGTCTCAATCGGACCCATATTCCATTGGCTGTTTCTAACTGAGTTATGGTCTTGCGTCAGCAATCATGTTCAAACTCGCAAATGCTACTTTGAATTGAATAGCACCATAGGTTGTGGCTGCTGCAGGCTCGCATCAGGCCTGCAGACATACGGCCTACTCTGATCGAGTTGCAGCCTTGCAATTGAATCAGACTTATAGTAATTAAGGTTGAAAAAAGACTTTTAGTCCATCAAGTTCAACTTTTTTAGATCTCCTCTGCAATATGTGATTTAATTGTTAATTGATCCAGAGGAAGTCAAACAGACACACAAAAAAACACTGAAACATTGCCAATTGTCTCAAAATGGGGAAAAATAAAATGAATTCCTGACCCCAGATACTGGTGATCGGACTACTCCCTGGATCAATACGCCTCTAATTATCCAGGATAACCCTGAATGCCCTTTTTACTCAAACATATATCCAACCCTTTAACCCTTAAAGTTAACTAGCGAATCCACTATTATCACCTCCTTTGGTATAGTTAAACTGACATTCCCTCACATTAACTGCCACTCCTCCATCCTCCAGAAGTGCGGATACACAGTCATGAAGCCCATGGCTAGAATTCCATGGCGCTGAGGAACATGTGTTCACACTCTTCATGTGGCTGTTTAAGTGGGTTTGTTATTAAGTGGGCAAGCGATTACAGGGAAATGACTATGTATGGAAATGGAATGGTGCTTGGAGGCCGGGATGTTGTATGGGCCTCAAGCCTCATATAAGACTTTAGCCATGTTCAGTGGTAAACCCAAATCACCCTTCTCAATCCTGGTGTTTGGTAAGAGGCAATGGGTGCAGTAGCTGGGTGTAGAGGTGCGTATGGCAATGTATATTACAGCTGTATCTATGTAGAGATGAACTCTCCTTTCTGGTATAATCGAGTCGACTCTAGAAGTTCCGTCAAAAAAATAATTTAATTAACTATAAAGTATTGGTTCAAAAATCACATGAAATAACTGATTTTAGTTTATAAGTTATAGATAATAGGACACAAAAGTATATCCTCCGAGTATTAATAAACTGGGCAATGTTCCTGTTGGGTAACTGTGTTATTATTGCTGTAATAGCTCATCTTGATTTTCCTCACTCTGTAATTCTTCCTTTTAATTCTCTGGTGTTAGCAACATAATCCTGTTCTTTTGACCAAATCTTTCAAAGTCTACTGAATTGGTCCTTTGGGACGTTTCTCATGATGAGAAGATGGAAAAAGGAATTATCCACACGAGATGCCATACATGAAGAGTGAGATGTTTAGCATTTAATTATAATATCTTTTAACTATATTTGTTCACAGGTCTATTAATGTGTCATTTGTTAAAATGGCAACTGCAGAGGCCCAGCTTTCATAAGCAATAAAGACCAGTCTAGAAAACGTTTAGATTTATTGTGATTAAAGAAAAATATATTTTGTGAGAAACTGGTTTTCCCAACATCTTTAAATAGGAGATTCTCTAATTTTTCACAAACAGTGGCAGACTGTGGAGCACGAGTATCTGCAGCTGCCTATCAAATATACAGCCTTGGTGGCAGAGTTTGTTAAAAGGAGCTGCGTGCTCTGCCACAGTTTGAAAAATATAAGAGGAGCCACAGCCTAAAGATAAGGGGAACCAAGCCGTTTATATATATATATATATATATATATATACTAGCGACTTGCCCGTCAAAAAAATAACGGTCAATAAAATGTTAAAGCTGCGAATGCTGTTTGCCACACTATGTGAGTCTCTGACCACTCTTAACCTTTTTGTTATGTAGAAAGAAATACAACAATTATAATAATTTTTTTGTTAACAGTCAGCTTGTATTTCAACAACTGGTAAACAATCATTTTTTAACCATATTAAACTTTTTAATCGTCATGTATGCAGAAACAATGTAACAATGGATGAAGTTTGTAGGAATAAGTTGTTGTAAACGATTACATAATGCTGACCCTAACTTTCAAAGACCTCAACAAGAGTACTCCCCCATACATTTCTGGTCTCATCTCCAAATACTCCCCAACCCGCCCTCTTCGCTCTGCTAATGACCTTCTTCTTTCCACAACTCTTGTCACCTCCTCTCACTTTTGCCTTCAGGACCTTTCTCGTGCTGCCCCTATTCTCTGGAACTCCTTGCCTCGCTCCACCAGATTATCCTCCAGCTTCAAAACATTCAAAACCTCTCTAAAAACACATCTCTTTAAAGAAGCGTATCACCTTCCACCCTAACACATTCTCACCTCTCTCTCCCTCCTTTTCCTCACACACTACCTTTAGGTTGTAAGTCTGCGAGTTTTAATCCCACAAGGTGCTTTAGGGAAAGCACTATGGATTTGAGGCTCAAAGACATGGCCCTCCTTGCCTTGCTATTTGTTAATTTGTATGTATCTTTGTCTTGAACGTATCTTATGTACAGCGCTACGGAATATGTTGGCGCGTTATAAATAAACGATAATAATAATTTGCAACATGCAACTTATATTTGAAACATTAGTAAACCATTTTTATTAACAATACTAACATATTGAAATCTGAGGTATGGCTGAGTAACATAACATTAGGTCAACTTTATATCAATGAGTAAACATGCAACTTTTATTTAAAGTACTGTTAAACCACATTGAATTCAGAGGAAGGCCAACAGTAAAAAAAATCCATTAAAACTTAGCCAAATGTATCAAAGAAGGGAAAAAATGTATTCTGTCCTGACCCCATTAACTGTTGATCGGATTACTCCCTGGATCAATACTTTGTATTTAATTGTACATTTATTTTTTACAACAAATGATAATCCTCCTACTAACATGAACCCTTAATTACATACAATGAAACAACTTTTGTGACCTTTGTAAAAAAACAATTTTAACATTACAAACATGAAGTTAATGTATTAAAATGTAAACATTAAAATTAATAAACTGTAACGTAACTGTTTTGTGGGGCCAATCCTGGCAAAAGGCCACTTCCAAAACATTCCAATACTTTTTGTTTTTGCATGTCCAAGTGGTTCCCTTAAAAAGAGCCCAGAAGACTTTTAATTTTGTCTATGGGATATAACCAATGTTTATTCTTTTTTTTTTTTTTTTCAGTTTTTGTTGTAGTTTTGTAAAATTGTACATATAGTTTCCTATGTGAAATAGTGGTCCTCTAAAAAGAGTCCCAGTGGCATCAAATTTCGTCCTTTAAAATCAAACCACTGTTCTTTATGTTTACAAAACCTCCTAGTGCACAAGGTTTTTGGTAAAAATGCATCCATTGTGTAATAGATCACCCTGACTTGGGTTGTCTTCATTTGAAACTTTAATATCATCTGGATTTGTGCACCCTGAAAAGGCAACATAGAGTTGTCCATGTGCAAAAACAGGTTCCTGTAAAAAAAATACCCACAGACTTAAAAATTTGTCCTTCGTATTTATTTATGGTCATGGCAAATGCCATGATAACTGGAAATTGTCTCCTTTGAAGGACAAAAGGCAAACCACTCTCACTTGTAGCCAAATCAATTCTTGGTATAAAAACTCATTCACCTTTATGGGTACCATTCATAATTTCTGCATGTATGAATTTATCTTTTAAATCCTGCACAATTAATCTGGTCCCATTACAAAGTCCTTTTTTGGATTAATATTTCTCAATAGCATGACAATTGTCCTTTTTTTCAATTGCAAAACATGTGGAATTCTAGATGGTGTTAAAGAATTGATAAATTCTATACTAAAGTTAGATTCACTGTCTTTATCATCTGCCAGAACTAAGTCTGCACTGTAATAATTATTTTGGGGTGCGTTGATGAATTTTAAAATTTCATTATTTAGATTCAATGCATCTCTATTTTTGGATGTTAATATCACTTTGTTTGGAATGTCTGAGTAATCGTCGTTGTTGAGAGTGTTTAGAAAGATTGTCGATATGAGTGATTCGTTGCAAACCATTTGTGATGGAATTTCAACGGTATCATCCGGTAAAATATTTATTTGTGGATGTTTTCCTTCTCCAATCTGAATGAGCCAATCATTGAATTCATTTTGGCCTTCAGATCTCATATTTAATTCAAAGTTCAGGTGTGTAAATATTTTCCACAGTTTACTTGTCTTGATACAGGTTTCAATGATGTTAGTCCTATTTCTATGTGGCACAACAGGTAATGTTTGCCTAAAATCTCCTCCTCACAACATCACCTTTCCACCAACTGGCAAATTATTATCCATCACTTATTTTAATAATCTATCAATACATTGCAAGGCATGACATGACATCATTATCGCCTCATCTATAATAATTAATTATTTTTTTTAAATATTTTTTTTTTGCTTGTAAAGAATTCAGTCGAATATCTGACACTGATGTTTCTAAAATGGGAACTGGCAGTTTAAATCCACTATGCACAGTTCTGCCACCTTCTAATAAAAGTGCAGCAATTCCAGTTGTTGCAAATGGCATTGCTATTTGACCCTGTGCTCGAATGTAACTCATCAAACAATTGTACAGATATGTTTTTCCTGATCCACCAGGGCCATCTAGATAGAAATAACGGTCTTTGACCATTTCATCATCTGTAGCATTTGTGATGGCATTAAATGCTTGCAATTGTAAAGTATTTAAAGTTGCCAGTTTTTCTTGTGTTGTTTTTTCTTTTGAAGCTCAGTGTCATAGTCATCAAAGTTGATGTCATCTATAAGTCCTAGATCAGGCAAATTAAAACTTGCACAATTTAATCCATGAGCAAGAAATATTTCTTGAATTTCCACTAATGCTTTTAAGAGTGCAATGGGCTCATTGTAACGTTTCAAGAATGCATCAGGTACATTGCAAAAGATGCAAATGAATGCAAATTATTCTCCCATTTGCTTTGGCATTTGACATAGTGTTGCTTCTTCCAGACACCTCTCCCATTCTGTATCATCTGCTAGGAAGTTTTGATGTCTTGCCGCTAATAGGAAAGTATCATAAACTATGTCATTCACTGTGCGTAAATGTTCATAACTTTATGCACCAGGAACATGTAAAAGAAGTAATCTTAAACTGAAACGTTCAATGTCTCTTGGGCTGACGGTATAAATTCATGGTATAATTTTATGAGTATCTCTTTTTCGTTGTTGTCATTGGCCATTTACAAATACATAGTGATATGGAATCTCATTGTATAAAAATTGTCTGGCCTCAGTGTCCTGGCAGTTTTAATTGAAACCAAGCAGTAAGTGTTGTTTCTCGATGTTCACTTTGGGCTAAGGCAGTTCTTTAATTGCCTGCAGTAAAGCAAACAAACTGACTTTGTGGCAAATGTATAGCTAATCGATACACATCATGTGACCGATCATGCATCTCAAATTTCAGAAAATGCCACATTGCTTCTGGAGCACTGACATAGCGAGCATCTAAATAACATGAAAGTTCGTCATGTAAAATTAGATTTTCCTTTTCGCTTTGTGCACCTTGCACAACAACAGTTGCTGCATCATATCATTTGTATATATATGTATACACATATTTGATAGGTTTAATAGAAGTGCAAGCTTCCACATTTATGTGTGCATTGTACTTCATGAGCAAATGTGGATTGTATGGAACTACATATCTATTATTGACCTTTTCACAAGATCATGGCAACCTCATTTACTGTTGGCAAATTATATCGTCTTTGATCAGTATTGCAATCTCTTTTCAAAACCATATTTACTCTTGGCATTGGCAATTGATGTATTTCAGCATGTTGCAGTTGTTCTTTTTCAACCTGTGCTAATTGTTTGTATGCTTGACTGTATGGGTTGTTGGCCATAATTTTATCCAGCTGTTCAAAGACTATGCACAAACACTGTTTATTTTCTGGAGGTGTCATCCGTTGTTCAACAGCTTCCATTGTATCTAAGACATATAACTGTACAAATTTCCTTTGCTCGTGGGTGTAAATGTGAAGTGCGGTGGTAAATTTGTCCTTGAACTCTAAAACAATATGGACCATGTCCTGGGATATTTTTCTGCTAATGTAGCACCCACAGAAGCAAATGAAATTGCACTGTTATAAGACCTGATGTTTTTTTTTTTTTAATTGGTATAATTTGGAAATGTTGGATCGCTCATTATACTTTGTAAGTAATCTGGAAATGTGTGTCTTTGAGGAAGTCTTACCTTGCCTTTCTGACAGCAACTAATGAAGTCTCTGTCAGTTGGTCTTTCCTTGAGAAAATGATAGGCCCCACAAAACTGACAAACCACATTGAGTAATCCACAACAATGAGTGTCTGCTGTTGGTGCTGTAATGAAAGCAGTATCCTGAGCTTCCTCAACATAGATATCACTACAACTTTCTATATCTACATTGGTGTCATGTGTATGAACGTGTATGAACGTGTCATGAGGCAATATTGGATTATTAGGCAATGTTTCACAGACATTTTTTTGTTTACTTTTTCTTTTCTTTGAAGCTCCAGCACACTCACTTTTTGCTTTCTTACTCATTTTTATTTTATTTAAAAATCTCTGTCCGTCTTCTTCTCTTAAGCGTTGGGAAGTCTTGGGGGCCTGTACATCTCTCCACCTTGGCTTCCTTTACCTTGCTGCTCTTCCTCTCCATTGTCCGCCATTGTAATCTGTAATTGTAAATACAGGTGTAAGATGTAATGTTTTTTTGTGCTGTACATATTGTTTTTACCTGCTCTCAATGCAAAACCTAAATAACATTAATGAAAGAATGCAATGATTTGAAAAGCAGTTTTAATTTTTCCATGAAATAAATTAATACATTATATTTTATTTTTTTATTGGCATACATTAAAAAGGAAAGCTCTGCACATATATATTGATAAATAAATGATGTTTTTTTTGTTGTAATAATTAATTATTAAGTAATTAATAAATAAATATACATTAATGAATTAATCAATAACTGACATCAATGGTAAACCTAAAGAGGTAATTATGTTATACCAAAGAAGGGCAAACACAAAGAGCTATGAGCAAAGTATAGATCGGAGTATAAATAATGTTCAATTTTGTTATTTAATGAATTAATAAATCAATGAACTTATGAGGTGTAATTTGGTTCTTTAAAAGTTAGTTGGGTAAGCATATATGTATGCATATTATTATTATTTTTTATTATTAATGAATAATTAAATACTAAGGGCCTCATTCATTTGCAATTTGTGCAATGGAATGGGGCTATATATAAGCACATAGCATATTTTTGTTACCGAAGTTTTGAGTTGGTGAAGACCTTGGTTTTGGATAGATGTTCAGTAGCTACAAAGTTATGTAAAAAAATATGCTATCTCCTTATATAGAGCCCTATATAATTGGGCAAATCACAATTGAATGAGGCCCTACATGATTAAAGGTTAATTAAATAATCAATAACTGTCATCAATGCAAAACAAAAAGGGCATTATGAAATCATATACCTGTGAAATTGATGTTATTGCAGATAAAATCATGCAGAGCTCACTCTCTGTCTTCAGTCAGGTGCAGAGATGAGGAATCTGTGAAATGACATGAAAATCATTTTGAATGTTTGTATTCAATTAATTTGTGACTCATTGAAACTCTGATCTTCAATTGGCATACATGTAAAACATAAACACATAATTATCAATATATTTTTTAAATAAAAGCAGTATAAAATATTAAATGTAGCACTTGTCAGAATCTAAGAAACTGCTTTAAATATTTAAGTGCTTTGAAGGTCCCATCCCTGTCATGCAATTATAAGCACTCCAGATATGTAAGTGCTTTGCAAAATGTACATATGCTTTTATCTATTATAAATGTGTTTTTTGGGGGGAATTATTATTTATTATTGATTAATAGTTCCAAAAGCAATGTACATGAATGAGCAGTAAGGCAGATATATAAGTGCAGGTTACATTTTTTTTATTATTTTTATTGCAGTATAAAATGTAACCTTTTTTTGTAATGATTACTAATTAGTAATTAATATATGTTAATTAATCAATAACTGTCACCAAGCCAAAATAAAAAGACATAATCCTTTTTTGTTCGATAAGAACATAATTAAATGATATACCTGTAAAGGTGATCTTTATGCTGTTTAAAGGCTGCAAATGTCACTCTCTGTGAACAGTCAGCTGCAGAGATTATGAAACTGTCAAATAGGACAGAAAGCATTTGTAATATTTGGATTCATCCCTATCATGCAATCAGCAGCAACATGGATATGTCAGTGCATTGTAAAATATACATATTGTTTGTGGTCATTATTTTTTTTTTTTTAAATTATTACTAACTAATAGTTAATAAAGTAATGTAGGTTAATGATCAGTAATGTAGATATATAACTGCAATCTGACATCTATATTTTTTTATTGCATTGTAAAATACAATCATTTTTTGTAATAAATACGAATTAATAATTAATAAATTAATGTACATTAATAATAAATTAATCAATGAATCAATGTATTCTAAAGAGCTATTCATAAACTAAAGGCATTGTAAAATATAGAATATCTGTTGTTCATAATGATTACTAATAATAAAATAATGTACATTAATAATTAATTAATCAATGTCTAAATATAGTAGAAAGAGGTAAGTATTAATATATTAATAAACTAAAGGCAGTTTAAAATGTATTTTTTTTATAATGATTATTATAGCTAATCATGAAAGTATTCATAAACTAAAGGCAGTGAAAATTATAAGTTTGTTGCTGAATTTTTTGAACTAATAATATATACCTTTTTTAAGAATAATTAATCAATTTATTAATTATTTATTCATGACTATTAACAAAAATTAATATACTTTACCTATTTGTAATTAGTATTCAGCAATCAGTATCCTGAAGAGCTAACAATCTCTATGGATTTTCATACAGCAGAAAATGTCCACTCAGACTGTCATCACCTGAGGAGAAAGTGTGAGCTCTGTGGCAAGTGTGCCCTATATATAGGCTGTGTGTGTGAGACAAAACCGTTGGTTTAGGCGGGAAAGCCACCTTTTCAGAATCTTAATGTGTAAGTTAGTGTTGTAAATGGCGTCGTTAGTCTATATTTGACGCGTTTCGCCAGCATTTTGTGTCCTTCCAATTAGTATGTTTTCTACCTTGAACGTCGCGGGCTGTGTTTCGCGTCTTTCGGAGTTGTGTAGCCTTGTTTTCATTTTTTTCGTACTCCTTTTTTTTTTTTTCTCGCTTAGCCGATTTTCAAGTGCCGAAACAGCTTAAATTCGCATGTGTTTTTCGTGTTTTTGCTTTGTGCAGTTCAACCGTTAACTTTGTATTTTTTAGCACTCATCGCCTAAGTGCTGCGAGTTTTAGTGGGTTAACGGCTCGCCTCGCTAAGTCGTACACACCACGCAAAGAGTGACGACGTCTCATAGTTCGATAATTAGAATATGTGATTTATATATATATATATATATATATATAATATAAAAAGTAAATAAGTAGTACATCTGTGTTCACATTTGAATGCCTTAAGCAAGTTAAAAAACCTGCTTCTGGCTCAGAATTCCAAGAAAAACAGTTATTACAGTGCATTCTGGGAAACTGAGCTGGGACATGCAAATGTGCCCACAAATGCCTGGTTCTTCAATCCATTGCCATTTTCAAACATGGCTTCCTTTAAGCTTATGCCTGCTGTATTAAACAGCTTTAATAAAAAGCCAAGGCTGGATTTTACACCAGCTGAGAATCCTATCCATGTCCAGCTGTTTCAAGCTTACTGGCTATCATCAGCATGGAGCGGGATCTCAGCTTGTGTTGTGGACCTTATGAGTAGGTAGTTCACGACAATAATTATTTAATATATGGTGGGCAAAAGAGCGATCGAAGCCCTCCACCGTACAGTAGTACAGTAAATAAATGGTACATCTGTGTTCACTTTGAATGTCTTAAGCAAGTTAAAAAACCTGCTTCCAGCAGAATTCCAAGAAAAAGAGTTATTACACTGCATTCTGCATATATATATATATATATATATATATATATATATATATATATATATATATATATATATATCTTTATTATGGAGCAATCATGAAGGATTGGTCATTATGTGTCATTCCAGTGTTTCTTGATATACAAAATATGAATAAAACAATTAACTTCAAACCAACAGGAAATGTCTTCTGGATAGCTTCTTTAATGTTTCTCTTTCCAACTTCCTGTTATGAGAAATGTCCCAAAAGATCAATTCTGCAGACTTAGAAAGTCTTGGGCTAAAGACCAGGATTATGTAGCTAATACTGGAGGATTAATAAAAAGATTTACATGGATAGGAAATCCACAGAAACGTATAGATAGAAAATTATAGATCCAGATGAACTATTTAATAAATAATAACATAAGTCTACAAGAACATCTTACGTTGTGTAACTACCAGACGCATAAGGTATTAAGGAGTACTGAAATGCAAATGTGGTTACAAAGTAAAAAAAACAAATACATGTACATTCATTATTATATTTAGTTTTCTTTTGTTTGTTTTTTACAAAAACAGTTATAGTTGTTACTGTTTTTGTTAAATGGGAGGTGGCTTTGAATGCATATATGATCTCTATTCAATTCTTTGAAAGGATATAAACTCCAGAAGAGACAATGGAAAGCTTTGTCCACTCCCCAACTCAGATAATCAAACACTGTAATAATGGTGGCTCCTGCTGCTTATGTTGCATATGAGTTAATTGATTAATGACTAGATTTATTTTTTACTTTCGTAAAACATGTTACTCGTTATTCAGGGTAATTTTTTTCCAAAATTGTATAATAAATAAGACACTTTCATGGTACTTCACTGTGCCCAAGCCATTCTAGTCTGGAATTAGACCTCTCCATCGTAAAGGCCACATCCCCCTGCCCAATGCTCAGCCAGGCCTGGTAACTACTCAGACTGGAAAGTAAAATAAAAAAAGGAGAAGCTCTTCCTCGACCAGTGGAGTCCCCTATATAATTAAATTAATTAAGGACAATGCAATTGAAATTTTGTGAAATGGTATTTTGAAAAATTAAACTTGTGGATGGACAACATGGTGTTTGTAGGTATAATAGCAGAAACACAACCTTTAAATATTTGACTTTTATCTGCACTGATGCTTTACTGAGGGTTTAATTCCTTTACAGAACTACTCTCAGCTGCTCTTTCAGAGGGCTGTGTCCTTCTGGATTAATGAGCTTTCCATTTGTCTTAATGAAAACGTTGCAAGTTTTAGCTGCTACATTCCCACTGTGCACTGTGCATTCCCACTCTTTCGCATTCCAAGCCTCTTTCCACATAAAGAAGTTGTAGTGGTTTTTCAGTCCTTCTCTCGGTGATCATATGGACACAGCACGCTGGGCACGTCTTGTGTCTGGTTGTGCCTATCCGTAAGATTTTCTTGTCAAATATACTGAAGAAGACCTCTCTGCTATGATCTGCCCATCGTGGGTGACCCTAAATGGTATAGCTCACCGCTTCATTGTAGTATACAAGCCCCTTCACCACAACAAAGTAGCGTCTTGAATGGTGATATATAAATATATATATATATATATTTATTTATATATGTGGAAATATATCCACCTAAAATGGTTGGATACATCTGCAGCATATCACATCAAACTGTGGGGAAATCCTGCAACTACACTTGCACCCACAAATTGTGCGGAGGCGCAACAAAACAACAGCACTGGGAGGGTGGAAGCGAGGCAACAGGGGGTGGGGGGTGGAGGATGCAGAGAGTGGAAAGGGGGGAGAGGCAAAGATTGGGGGGAAGGCAGGGAGAGAGGGTAAGGGAAGGAGGGTGATGGAGGAAAAGAGAGAGAGATGCAGGGGCAGCTGGTGCATAGGGGCAAATGAGCAACCGCCCTCCCAAAATGAATGCACTGACTTAATCCCCCCATCACTTACTTAATTGTATAATTTATAGAATATTTTTTTTTTATCATGTTCAATATTCAGTTTTTTTTACTAGCTGCTGCTATCACTTTGAAATTCAAAACTCTCTGTGTTGCAGTTAAGCACACTGACGTATAACATCTAGCCCCCTGCTGGTGACTTGTCTAGTACTACAGATCAGGGTACAAAAAAAAATAGTCACAGTGCTGTCTATTCCCAAACTGTGCTCTAACTTATAGAGCTGAACCTGTCTGCCAAACGCTGCATCACCTAATCAGAATGGCCGCAAGTGAAAAGTCCGTATCATACAAGGACTGCACCTAGATTTGATGGTGCTCCTGGGGATCATCAAAGATTTGGATATTTTTTTATAAAAACAAAAACACTAAGTCAGAGGCGCTCATCAGAGAACGAACCAACCTTAATAGGTTAGTTCTATGGCCATGATAAGCCACTCTGAGAGCAACCTCTTTTAGCTCACTTGTACCCTTCACAGGGAGGAATATCCTGTAGTATATCAGTCTGGTCCCACTCAGAAGAGTGACCCAGCCCCGACATACCAGGCAATTCTACCCTGAACAGGAGAAACAGCAAACCCCAGACGCGTTTTGGCCTTTATGGGCCTCGTCAGTGAGGTGCAGCTGAACTCCCTAAGGCACAGTGAGCAAGGGGTCCACGTCTGGATTCCCCATATTACCCTTAGGGAGACTAAACCCTAAGGGTAATTTGCATAAACAAAAACACTAAGTCAGAGGCGCTGATTTTTTATTTATTTATTTTTTTTATATTTTTTTATAACCTAACCCTGACTTGCACTTCTCAAAAATATTGTCCCTTACTGGTTTGGAGAGTTCCTTGGTCTTCATGGCAGTGTTTGGTTAGTGGTGCCTCTTGCTTAGGTGTTGCAGCCACTGGGGCCTTTCAAAAAAGGTGTGTATATGTAATGACAGATCATGTGACACTTAGATTGCACACAGGTGGACATCATTTCACTAATTATGTGACTTCTGAAGGTAATTGGTTGCACCAGAGCTTTTTATGGGCTTCATAACAAAGGGGGTGATTACATACCCACATGCCAATTTTCTGTTTTCTATAAAAATAGTTTTATGTATATGTTTTTCTCATTTCACTTCACCAACTTAGACTATTGTGTTCTGATCCATCACATAAAATTCAGATTAACAAAACATTGAACTTAAGGCTGTAATGTAACACAATAGGTAAAAAGTCAAGGGGGTGAATACTTTTGCAAGGCACTGTATGATGGACAAGTTACTAATTTAATTATAAAAGGTAATCAATAAAAGGCTGTATATTTTCAGTATACAACTACAGTAATCCTTTAATGAATCATATCAGATTTTCTATTATAGATTCTGGATATGACACCATTGTAAACCAGACGCTGCACAATAATCTTTCCTCATAGACTTATTTAGTAATGGGAGTTGACCAAAGACAAATTGCCATATTTGGGCAAATGGCTGTGATAAATAAAAGGGACTACAATACTCAAGCACTTTTCCCAATACAATTAGTTTCTTGTGAGAGTCAATGGCTCCACACATTGAATCATGTTCTTTTTGGGGCTTCATGTTTACCATCCCCTGGACATGCCAGTACTCTGTGTGTGTATCACACATGGTTCTGAAGCAGATTCACTTAAGGTAATTATGTCACCAGGATGTTACCAAAATGCCTCTTTATGTGTAGTTTGCGAGGAATTGTAAATGTATTGAAATTCTCATACACAGTATATTTGTACATATGTCAGTGTTACAGTATATAGATCCGGTGAGGGCTCCCTTCCAACAGTGATATAATTTATAATCCAGTATTTATGGAGGGGTGGAGACTTGGGAATTGGATACTGGGCAGAGCTTGTACTAGATGGCTCATGGAATCATGGACAATAAACACAATCATGGGACAGAGATAATGGGTAACACGTAAAAGGACAGTCTAGGTTGTTCTATGGTTAAAATACAGAATTTAATAAATAATGTCACCTACATTGTCCACAGTCTTGTTTTTATTTAAGTTAAGTTTGCCTATTATAAACAATGTGTTCACGAGGGCTTCGCGAGGGCCTCAGTTGCTGGCAAGGAGCTTCGCAAAGGCCTCAGTTGATGGCAAGGAGCACATTCGTCGCTCCTTGCCAGCAACTGCGACCCGCGCTTCGCGAAGCTCCTTGCCAGCAACTAAGACTCTCGCGGAGCCCACGTGAAGCAAGGGTCGCAGTTGCTGGCACGGAGCGCCAAGGCACCTCCCAAACTATGTACATCCAGGCACCTCCCAAAGCCTGTGCATCCAGGCCCCTCCCAAAGCACGTAAATCCAGGCAACTCCCAAAGCATGTGCATCAAGGCACCTCCTAATGCATGTGCATCATGGCACCTCCCAAAGCATAGGCACCTCCCAAACTATGTGCATCAAGGCAACTCCCAAAGCATGTGCTTCAAGACACCTCTCAAAGCATAGGCACCTCCCAAACTATGTGCATCAAGGCACCTCCCAAAGCATGTGCATCAAGGCGCCTCTCAAAGCATAGGCACCTCCCAAACTATGTGCATCAAGGCCCCTCCCAAAGCATTTATATCCAGGCACCTCCCAAAGCATGTGCATCCAGGCCCCTCCCAAAGCACGTAAATCCAGGCAACTCCCAAAGCATGTGCATCAAGGCACCTCCTAATGCATGTGCATCATGGCACCTCCCAAAGCATAGGCACCTCCCAAACTATGTGCATCAAGGCACCTCCCAAAGCATGTGCATCAAGGCGCCTCTCAAAGCATAGGCACCTCCCAAACTATGTGCATCAAGGCCCCTCCCAAAGCATTTATATCCAGGCACCTCCCAAAGCATGTGCATCCAGGCCCCTCCCAAAGCATGTGCATCAAGGCACCTCTCAATTCATGTGCATCAAGGCCCCTCTCTAAGCATGTGCATCCAGGCACCTCTCAAAGCATGTGTATCCAGGCCCCTCCCAACGCATGTGCATCCAGGCCCCTCCCAAAGCATGTGCATCCAGGCCCCTCCCAATGCATGTGCATCAAGGCACCTTTCAAAGAATGTGCCTCAAGGCCCCTCCCAAAGCATTTGAACCAAGACACCTCCTAAAGCATGTGCATCAAGGCACCTCCCAAAGCATGTGCATCAAGGTACCCTCCAAAGCATAGGCACCTCCCACAGCAGGCGCATCAAGGAAACTCCCAAAGCATGTGCATCAAGGCACCTCCCAAAGCATAGGCACAATCCAAACTGTGTGCATCAAGGCACATCTCTTAAGGCATGTGCATCAAGGCACCTATCAAAGCATAGGCACCTGCCAAACTATGTGCATCAAGGCATCTCTCAAAGCATAGGCACCTCCCAAACTATGCACATCCAGGCACCTCCCAAAGCCTGTGCATCCAGGCCCCTCCGAAAGCAAGTGAATCCAGGCAACTCCCAAAGCATGTGCATCAAGGCACCTCCTAATGCATGTGCATCAAGGCACCTCCCAAAGCATTGGCACCTCCCAAACTATGTGCATCAAGGCACCTCCCAAAGCATGTGCTTCAAGACACCTCTCAAAGCATAGGCACCTCCCAAAGCATGTGCATCAAGGCACCTCCCAAAGCATGTGCATCAAGACACCTCTCAAAGCATAGGCACCTCCCAAACTATGTGTATCAAGGACCCTCCCAAAGCATTTATATCCAGGCACCTCCCAAAGCATGTGCATCCAGGCCCCTCCCAAAGCATGTGCAACAAGGCACCTCTCAAATCATGTGCATCAAAGCCCCTCCCAAAGCATGTGCATCCAGGCACCTCTCAAAGCATGTGCATCCAGGCCCCTCCCAACGCATGTGCATCCAGGCCCCTCCCAACGCATGTGTATCCAGGCACCTCCCAAAGCCTGTGCATCCAGGCCCCTCCCAATGCATGTGCATCCAGGCACCTCCCAAAGCATGTGCATCCAGGCCCCTCGGAAAGCATGTGCATCAAGGCACCTTTCAAAGAATGTGCCTCAAGGCCCCTCCCCAAGCATTTGAACCAAAACACCTCCCAAAGCATGTGCATCAAGGCGTCTCCTAAGGCATGTGCATAAAGGCACCTCCCAAAGCATAGGCACCTGCCAAACTATGTGCATCAAGGCACCTCTCAAAGCATAGGCACCTCCCAAACTATGTACATCCAGGCACCTCCCAAAGCATTTATATCCAGGCACCTCCCAAAGCATGTGCATCCAGGCCCCTCCCAAAGCATGTGCATCAAGGTACCTCTCAAATCATGTGCATCAAGGCCCCTCCCAAAGCATGTGCATCCAGGCACCTCTCAACGCATGTGCATCCAGGCCCCTCCCAACGCATGTGCATCCAGGCCCCACCCAACGCATGTGCATCCAGGCACCTCCCAAAGCATGTGCATCCAGGCCCCTCCCAACGCATGTGCATCCAGGCACCTCCCAAAGCCTGTGCATCAAGCCCCTCCCAAAGCCTGTGCATAAAGGCCCCTCCCAAAGCCTGTGCATCCAGGCCCCTCCCAAAGCACGTGAATCCAGGCAACTCCCAAAGCATGTGCATCAAGGCACCTCCTAATGCATGTGCATCAAGACACCTCCCAAAGCATAGGCACCTCCCAAACTATGTGCATCAAGGCACCTCCCAAAGCATGTGCTTCAAGACACCTCTCAAAGCATAGGCACCTCCCAAACTATGTGCATCAAGGCACCTCCCAAAGCATGTGCATCAAGGCGCCTCTCAAAGCATAGGCACCTCCCAAACTATGTGCATCAAGGCCCCTCCCAAAGCATTTATATCCAGGCACCTCCCAAAGCATGTGCATCCAGGCCCCTCCCAAAGCATGTGCATCAAGGCACCTCTCAAATCATGTGCATCAAGGCCCCTCCCAAAGCATGTGCATCCAGGCCTCTCCCAACGCATGTGCATCCAGGCACCTCCAAAAGCAAGTGCATCCAGGCCCCTCCCAAAGCATGTGCATCAAGGCACCTTTCAAAGAATGTGCCTCAAGGTCCCTCCCAAAGCATTTGAACCAAGACACCTCCCAAAGCATGTGCATCAAAGCACCTTCCAAAGCATGTGCATCAAGGCACCTCAGATAGCATGCGCATCAAGGCACCTCCTAAAGCATAGGCACCTCCCAAAGCATGTGCATCAAGGCACCTCCCAAAGCATAGGCACAACCCAAACTGTGTGCATCCAGGCACCTCCCAAAGCCTGTGCATCAACGCCCCTCCCAATGCCTGTGAATTCAGGCCCCTCCCAACGCATGTGCATCAGGACATCTCCTAAGGCATGTGCATCAAGGCACCTCCCAAAGCATAGGCACCTGCCAAACTATGAGCATCAAGGCACCTCTCAAAGCATAGGCACATCCCAAACTATGTACATCCAGGCACCTCCCAAAGCCTGTGCATCAAGGCCCCTCCCAAAGCCTGTGCATCCAGGCCCCTCCCAAAGCACGTGAATCCAGGCAACTCCCAAAGCATGTGCATCAAGGCACCTCCTAATGCATGTGAATCAAGGCACCTCTCAAAGCCTAGGCACCTCCCAAACTATGTGCACCAAGGCCCCTCTGAAAGCATGTGCATCAAGGCACCTCTCAAATCATGTGCATCCAGGCCCCTCCCAAAGCATGTGCATCCAGGCACCTCTCAAAGCATGTGCATCCAGGCCCCTCCCAACGCATGTGCATCCAGGCACCTCCCGAAGCATGTGCATCCAGGCCCCTCCCAAAGCATGTGCATCAAGGCACCTTTCAAAGAATGTGCCTCAAGGTCCCTCCCAAAGCATTTGAACCAAGACACCTCCCAAAGCATGTGCATCAAAGCACCTTCCAAAGCATGTGCATCAAGGCACCTCAGATAGCATGCGCATCAAGGCACCTCCTAAAGCATAGGCACCTCCCAAAGCATGTGCATCAAGGCACCTCCCAAAGCATGTGCATCAAGGCACCTCCCAAAGCATAGGCACAACCCAAACTGTGTGCATCCAGGCACCTCCCAAAGCCTGTGCATCAACGCCCCTCCCAATGCCTGTGAATTCAGGCCCCTCCCAACGCATGTGCATCAGGACATCTCCTAAGGCATGTGCATCAAGGCACCTCCCAAAGCATAGGCACCTGCCAAACTATGAGCATCAAGGCACCTCTCAAAGCATAGGCACATCCCAAACTATGTACATCCAGGCACCTCCCAAAGCCTGTGCATCAAGGCCCCTCCCAAAGCCTGTGCATCCAGGCCCCTCCCAAAGCACGTGAATCCAGGCAACTCCCAAAGCATGTGCATCAAGGCACCTCCTAATGCATGTGAATCAAGGCACCTCTCAAAGCCTAGGCACCTCCCAAACTATGTGCACCAAGGCCCCTCTGAAAGCATGTGCATCAAGGCACCTCTCAAATCATGTGCATCCAGGCCCCTCCCAAAGCATGTGCATCCAGGCACCTCTCAAAGCATGTGCATCCAGGCCCCTCCCAACGCATGTGCATCCAGGCACCTCCCGAAGCATGTGCATCCAGGCCCCTCCCAAAGCATGTGCATCAAGGCACCTTTCAAAGAATGTGCCTCAAGGACCCTCCCAAAGCATTTGAACCAAGACACCTCCCAAAGCATGTGCATCAAAGCACCTCCCAAAGCATGTGCAGCAAGGCACCTCTCAAGGCATATGCATCAAGGCACCTCCAAAAGCATTTGCAACAGGGCATGTCTCAAAGCATGTGTATTAATGCATCACTTTGATCTTTTAAACAGAAAAATAAAAGCTTTAAACATTTTGATTTTTCTCTCAAAAAGTGTTTATGTCCATGGCTTATACAGCTGCTTAAGTCGTTAGTTTGTTACATAGTTCAGCAGTATGGTGGTCCTTTAATGACTCTGCATGTACGTCTTCTGTTTGTTTCCCCATTAGTGTATTTGTGTGTCCCTTTGGTGTTTCTGCTTTATTGTTGGGTACCTTGTCCGTATGTGCCCCTTTCGCATGTTATTCTCCCAGTTTCCTGGTGTTTTTTCACTCTAGAAGTTTAGACTGGTGTTATACCATCTGTTAGGAAGCTGCAGATATCAGAAAGGAAGGGCCTGCCATCCCTGCAAATGACAGATTTATCCTAATGTTTATGGTACAGTAAATAAAGACAGACATCAAAACACATTGCACATCTTCACCCATTGTATTTAGAGCCGGCTCTGCCTGGCGCCCCTCATGTCTCCGCTTCAGACTTAAATAGATCCCTTAACAATGTGTGCCCCTGCCCAGCCCAGGCATTACCAGGCAGACCCCGGGCATATCTCTGCTCAGAGCTTTCACTTTGCACCATTTTACACTGAGCCACGATAGAAGTATTTATTTGTTAGTAACATTGGTTGATTAAACATATTCCAAATAGTAATAAAATGGCAAGTAATAATAGCTGCAAGTGATAGTATGAGTCTGGTGTTTATATTGTGTATCTGAGCTGTGCAAGCATTTTATGTGTTTTGTATATGTGATTTGTATATGAGTGTGATCATATGTATACTGTGTTTATGTGTGTGCTGCCTGTGTATAATGTGTGTGTGTGTTCTACCTGTGTATACTGTGTGTGCTCTCTATGTATACTGTGTGTATGTGTGTGCTGCCTATGTATACTGTGTGTATGTGTGTGCTGTTTATGTGTACTGTGTGTATGTGTGCTGTCTATGTATACTGTGTGTGTATATGGGTGCTGCCTATATATACTATCAGCCTTATTAAATTGTGATTCAGTAAATTTTAAACAGGCTCCATTTAAGCACACAGCATATTTTATTTACAGAAGTTTTTAGTTAGTGAACTTCTATCCAAAAGCAAGGTCTTCACTAACTAAAAACTTCTGTAAAAAAGTAAGCTGTGTGCTTAAATAGAGCCCTTTTAAAATGTACTGAATAGCAATTTAATAAGGCTGTATGTGTGTGCTGCCTATGTATACTGTGTGTATGTGTGTGCTGCCTATGTATTTTGTGTGTATGCTGCCTGTGTATACTGTGTGTATGTGTGTGCTGTTTATGTGTACTGTGTGTATGTGTGTTGCCTATGTACCGTATTGGTCCGAATATAAGCCGCACCTTTTTTACGATTTTTGAGCTTGCGAGTTAAGGGTGCGGCTTATATTCGCGACCGTCAAAAAATCATTGCCGATTTGCGAACTTTGCTTGTAACGTGGGCGGCTTCTATTCACGAATGCAAAATTACTGCCGATTTGCGCGATTGCGAGTTAAGGGTGACGATTTTCGTGCTTTAGACTGCGGTATTGAATAGCGATTTACGGTTTTAGTGATTTTAACGTCCTGGAAAGCCTGTAACCTGCAAAAAAAGCTACAGTGCTAATTAGAAAGCCTGTCTCTCAATAGCTGATCACTTTGAGAGTCTTTTTCTCTCCAATTTTACAGGTGCGGCTTATATTTGAGTACTATCTTTTTTCAATTTTTTCCCCTTGAACTTTACGGGTGCGGCTTATATTCGGACCAATATGGTATATACTGTGTGTATATGGGTGCTGCCTATGTATACTGTGTGTGTGCTGCCTATGTATACTGTGTGTATGAGGGTGCTGCCTATGTGTTCTGTGTGTATGTGTGTGTTGCCTATGTATATTGTGTGTATGTGGGTGCTGCCTATGTGTACTGTGTGTATGTGTGTGCTGTCTATGTGTACTGTGTGCATGTGTGTGCTACATATATGTACTCTGTGTATGTGGGTGCTGCCTCTACATACTGTGTGTATGTGTGTGATGCCTATGTATCCTGTGTGCATGTGTGTGCTGCCTATGTATACTGAGTTTATGTGTGTGCTGCCTATGTATACTATGTGCATGCATGTGCTTTTTATGTCTACTGTGTGATGGGTGTGCTGCCTATATGTACTGTGTGTATGTGGGTGCTGTCTCTGTATACTATGTGCATGTGTGTGCTACCTATGTATACTGTGTGCATGAGTGTGCTGCCTATGTATACTGTGTGTATGTGGGCACTGCCTCTGTATACTGTGTGCTGTCTGTGTATATTGTGTGTATATGGGTGCTGCCTCTGTATACTGTGTGTATATGGGTGTTGCCTATGTATGCTGAATGTATGTGTGTGTTGCCTATGTATACTGTGGTCATGTGTGTGCTGCCTACGTGTACTGTGTGTATGTGTGTGCTGTCTATGTATATTGTGTGTATGTGTGAGCTGTCTATAAGCCTCATTAAATTGGGGCTACGTTTGAAAAAGTAGCCCTTAATGAAAAAAGTAGGGCTGAAGGCTGTTAAATTAGCCTCTTAAACTGGCCTGCAGACGACCTGCATGTGAAAACGCAGGGCAGCCGAAAAATGCCTACGTGATGAGGAACGTGGAACTTTGCAGCCTGCAAACCCTTAGATCTGTTGAGCCTGTAACCCTTACGTTGCAATATTGCTATTAAATTGCAACAAAGTCCCCCTTGAGCTAGCCCATAACACGCAAATGGAGCCTGAAGCCCAATGAGTGCTGGGGATGACTCGCAAAGGTTTTAAAAGCTCTTACGTTTGCTGCATGAGCAGCAAAGAGACCCTCGCTCAGGACCCCAAACCTCCCTCCGGCCCCTAAACCTCCAGGACCCTCATGACACAAAGTCTAAATACTACAATATTACCCCTCCCTCTACACTATTAACACCCCCTCTACCCTATTAACCCCCTCTACACTATTAACCCCACTCTACCCTATTAACTCCTACATTACCTACCTAACCCCCTAAAAAAAAATCTGTAGCACCCCACTAAATACCAAAAATAATAAATCCACTAATTACACAAACAAAATAAACACTAGATTACAGAAAATAAAAAAGGATTACTAAGGATAAAAAAAAATACATTACTGAAAATAAAAATAAAAATCACATAAAATAACAAACTATATTACAAACTACACAACATAGGGTAAATTAGACCACTTACCAAATGCCCCTCCAGAGATGATTGTCTTCTGTGCTTCGTCCCAGACAAGGGCCCTCCATAAATGTCGCCAGGTCCGGCACAACTAGAAAAAAAGAAACATTACAATTAATACATAAATAAATACAACAAGTAATGTAATACATTCTAAATAGTACACTTACCTCTCCAAAATGCCCATCCAGCAATGCCCCGGTCCTCCTCGAAGTTTTCGCAGGCAGGGACCCTCCAAAAAAACTCAGACTGTCTAAAAAATAAAAAAATATCATACATAGCTCCTCCCTTGAGGAGCTCCCCGCCGCAAATAAGGGTTATCGCCCCATGCTCCGCTAACATTTAGAAATGGCACCTTATGATTGGCTGAAAACGCTGCTAATCATATTTCAGCCAATTCCGAAGAAACAAAGGTGAGCCGATCAGAATGGGATACACCCCTATTTCCCATTCTGATTGGTTGATGTAACTGTCAATAATTTCTAATCCAATCAAAAGGCGCTCTTGGCTTCAGCCAATCAGAATGGGATACACCCCACGGGGAGTATACCATTCTGATTGGCTCTAAGCATCTACATCTTCTGATTGGCTGTTGTAACTGTCAATCAGATGGCAGCCAGATTGTTTTAGGTGCAATGTATTTTTTTTGTATTGTATGTAATGTAGAGTTTTTATTGCATGTAATGTTGTGTATTTTATTGTAAGTAATATAGTTTGTTATTTTATGTGATTTTTTTTAAATTTTCAGTAATGTAGCTTTTTTACTTTTCAGTAATCCTTTTTTATTTTCTGTAAAGTAGTGTTTATTTTGTTTGTGCAATTAGTGGGTTTTTATTGTTGGCACTTAGTGGGGTGCTAAGGATTTTATTAGTGGGTTAGGTAGGTAGTGTACGGGATAATAGGGTAGAGGGGTGTTAATAATGTAGAGGGGGGTTAATAGGGTAAAGGCGGGTTAATTAGTTGTGGGGTTATTAGAATGGGATATGGTAGAATAGAGTTAATAGGTTAGTGTTTAGACTTTGTGTCATGAGGTTCCCTCATGGCACTTATAGTGTTAATTGGGAATTAAGTATTGTCCTATAAGGGTCTGTATAGAGTATTGGGTTAATTAGAGAGACCCCCGTGAGTGATGGGGTTAATTTTAGGTGCGGGGGGGGGGGGTACTTATAGTTTACGCGGGTCCTTTAAGGACCTTGACCAGCAAGGCAGGAAATTAGAATTTTGAAATCTGGACCCCACTGCAAGGGGTAGTATATGGACATTGCAAGGGTCCCCCAGCATAGGGGGGTTAATTTTAAGGGCTGGGGTTACTTGAAGTACCTCCCACGGCAGGGACCCCCGCTGCAGGGGCTGAGGTCAGGAGCCTGTGGGGGTTCCCACAGGCTTTAATTAGCCAGGATGGAAATCTTCTTTGCCATTGGTTACGTCTAACCCTTTACTACAGGTTAGACTAATTGATCTAGTTCACAGCCGCACATGCAATGTGCGACAGACTGCGTTGCGGTTTTGCCTCTCCGTCCCGTAACTCGAAGCCCCTTCCAATTTAAAACCACCATAACTCTGGAGATTTTCTAGCCCGTAGCCGCTACGGACCTCACGTTGGAGTTACTGGACTCCAATTTAATGAGGCTGTATGAATACTGTGGATATATGGGTATTGCCTATGTATAATGAGTGTTTTCTGTGTATGTTTGTGTGCTGCGTAAATATGTTTACTGTTGGATGTGCATAATATGCGTATGTCTATTACTTGAGATATACTAACTTTACACCTTAGTGGTTAAAATGGCCACAGTTCATGTTCTAGCATGAATTACATCATGTGAGACACAACAAGAAGATCAGAAGAAATCAAAATAACCACCTTTATGTGCGATTATATTGTACTTCACATACTATAGATACTGTATAACTACTGTATGTACCTCTATAACTACTGTATGTACCTCTATACTTACTGCAGGTAACTTTTTAACTACTGAATGTAGCTCTATAACTACAGCAAGTAGCTCTCTAACTACTGTAAGTACCTCGATAATTGCTGTACGTAGCTCTATAACTACTGTATGTAGCTTTATAACTACTGTATGTAGCTCTACAACTACTGCAAGTAGCTCTATAACTACTGTGTATTGCTCTATAACTACTGTGTGTACCTCTATAGCTACTGCAGGTAGCTCTATAACTACTGTATGTAGTTCCATTACAGCTGTATGTAGCTCTCTATTTAAAGCATGTAGCTCTATAACTGCTGTATGTACTGTAGCTCTATAACTGCTGTATGCTGCTCTATAATTATTGCTTTTTTTTCTCTTTCTTCCCTCCCTCTCTCTATCCTTCTTCTCTCTCTTCCTCCTCTTTCCCCCCCTTCTCTCTTCCCCTCCCTCTCTATCCTCCTATTTCTCTCCCCTCCCTCTCTATCTCCCCCTCCTTTTCTCTCTTTACCCCTCTCTCTTTCCCTCCATCTCTTTCTCTCCCTCTCTCTCTCCCCATTCTGATTGGTTGATGTAACTGTCAATAATTTCTAATCCAATCAGAAGGTGCTTTTGCCTTCAGCCAATCAGAATGGGATACACCCCACAGGGAGTGACCAGTTCTGATTGGCTCCAAGCATCTACATCTTCTGATTGGCTGTTGTAACTGTCAATCAGATTGCAGCCAGATTGTTTTAGGTGCAATGTAGGGGTTTTCATTGTATTTAATGTATACACTGCAAGGGGTAGTATATGGACATTGCGAGGGTCCCCCAGCATAGGGGGGTTAATTTTAGGGGCCGGGGGTACTTGAAGTACTTCCCGTGGCAGAGGTTCGGGGTTTAACTGCCGTTGAGATCCCGATTGGGATCCCCACTGCAGGGGCTGAGGTCAGGAGACTGTGGGGGTTCCCACAGGCTTTAATTAGCCAGGATGACAATCTTCTTTGCCATTGGTTACGTCTAACCCTTTACTACAGGTTAAACTAATTGATCCAGTTCAGGGCCGCACATGCAATGTGCGACAGACTGCGTTGCGGTTTTGCTTCTCTGTCCCGTAACTTGCAGCCCCTTCCAATTTAATACCACCATAACACTGGGGATTTTCTTGCTCGTAGCCGCTGCGGACCTCACGTTGGAGTTACTGGACTCCAATTTAATGAGGCTGTATGAATACTGTGGATATATGGGTATTGCCTATGTATAATGAGTGTTTTCTGTGTATGTTTGTGTGCTGCGTAAATATGTTTACTGTTGGATGTGCATAATATGCGTATGTCTATTACTTGAGATATACTAACTTTACACCTTAGTGGTTAAAATGGCCACAGATCGTGTTCTAGCATGAATTACATCATGTGAGACACAACAAGAAGATCAGAAGAAATCAAAATAACCACCTTTATGTGCGATTATATTGTACTTCACATACTATAGATACTGTATAACTACTGTATGTACCTCTATAACTACTTTATGTACCTCTATACTTACTGCAGGTAACTTTTTAACTACTGAATGTAGCTCTATAACTACAGCAAGTAGCTCTCTAACTACTGTAAGTACCTCGATAATTGCTGTACGTAGCTCTATAACTACTGTATGTAGCTTTATAACTACTGTATGTAGCTCTACAACTACTGCAAGTAGCTCTATAACTACTGTGTATTGCTCTATAACTACTGTGTGTACCTCTATAGCTACTGCAGGTAGCTCTATAACTACTGTATGTAGTTCCATTACAGCTGTATGTAGCTCTCTATTTAAAGCATGTAGCTCTATAACTGCTGTATGTACTGTAGCTCTATAACTGCTGTATGCTGCTCTATAATTATTGTTTTTTTTTCTCTTTCTTCCCTCCCTCTCTCTATCCCTCTTCTCTCTCTTCCTCCTCTTTCTCCCCCTTCTCTCTTCCCCTCCCTCTCTCTCCTCCTATTTCTCTCCCCTCCCTCTCTATCTCCCCCTCCTTTTCTCTCTTTACCCCTCTCTCTTTCCCTCCATCTCTTTCTCTCCCTCTCTCTCTCCCCATTCTGATTGGTTGATGTAACTGTCAATAATTTATAATCCAATCAGAAGGTGCTTTTGCCTTCAGCCAATCAGAATGGGATACACCCCACGGGGAGTATCCAGTTCTGATTGGCTCCAAGCATCTACATCTTCTGATTGGCTGTTGTAACTGTCAATCAGATTGCAGCCAGATTGTTTTAGGTGCAATGTAGGGGTTTTCATTGTATTTAATGTATACACTGCAAGGGGTAGTATATGGACATTGCGAGGGTCCCCCAGCATAGGGGGGTTAATTTTAGGGGCCGGGGGTACTTGAAGTACTTCCCGTGGCAGAGGTTCGGGGTTTAACTGCCGTTGGGATCCCGATTGGGATCCCCGCTGCAGGGGCTGAGGTCAGGAGACTGTGGGGGTTCCCACAGGCTTTAATTAGCCAGGATGGCAATCTTCTTTGCCATTGGTTACGTCTAACCCTTTACTACAGGTTAAACTAATTGATCCAGTTCAGGGCCGCACATGCAATGTGCGACAGACTGCGTTGCGGTTTTGCTTCTCTGTCCCGTAACTTGCAGCCCCTTCCAATTTAATACCACCATAACACTGGGGATTTTCTTGCTCGTAGCCGCTGCGGACCTCACGTTGGAGTTACTGGACTCCAATTTAATGAGGCTGTATGAATACTGTGGATATATGGGTATTGCCTATGTATAATGAGTGTTTTCTGTGTATGTTTGTGTGCTGCGTAAATATGTTTACTGTTGGATGTGCATAATATGCGTATGTCTATTACTTGAGATATACTAACTTTACACCTTAGTGGTTAAAATGGCCACAGATCGTGTTCTAGCATGAATTACATCATGTGAGACACAACAAAAAGATCAGAAGAAATCAAAATAACCACCTTTATATGCGATTATATTGTACTTCACATACTATAGATACTGTATAACTACTGTATGTACCTCTATAACTACTTTATGTACCTCTATACTTACTGCAGGTAACTTTTTAACTACTGAATGTAGCTCTATAACTACAGCAAGTAGCTCTCTAACTACTGTAAGTACCTCGATAATTGCTGTACGTAGCTCTATAACTACTGTATGTAGCTTTATAACTACTGTATGTAGCTCTACAACTACTGCAAGTAGCTCTATAACTACTGTGTATTGCTCTATAACTACTGTGTGTACCTCTATAGCTACTGCAGGTAGCTCTATAACTACTGTATGTAGTTCCATTACAGCTGTATGTAGCTCTCTATTTAAAGCATGTAGCTCTATAACTGCTGTATGTACTGTAGCTCTATAACTGCTGTATGCTGCTCTATAATTATTGCTTTTTTTTCTCTTTTTTCCCTCCCTCTCTCTATCCCTCTTCTCTCTCTTCCTCCTCTTTCTCCCCCTTCTCTCTTCTCCTCCGTCTCTCTCCTCCTATTTCTCTCCCCTCCCTCTCTATCTCCCCCTCCTTTTCTCTCTTTACCCCTCTCTCTTTCCCTCCATCTCTTTCTCTCCCTCTCTCTCTCCCCATTCTGATTGGTTGATGTAACTGTCAATAATTTCTAATCCAATCAGAAGGTGCTTTTGCCTTCAGCCAATCAGAATGGGATACACCCCACGGGGAGTATCCAGTTCTGATTGGCTCCAAGCATCTACATCTTCTGATTGGCTGTTGTAACTGTCAATCAGATTGCAGCCAGATTGTTTTAGGTGCAATGTAGGGGTTTTCATTGTATTTAATGTATACACTGCAAGGGGTAGTATATGGACATTGCGAGGGTCCCCCAGCATAGGGGGGTTAATTTTAGGGGCCGGGGGTACTTGAAGTACTTCCCGTGGCAGAGGTTCGGGGTTTAACTGCCGTTGGGATCCCGATTGGGATCCCCGCTGCAGGGGCTGAGGTCAGGAGACTGTGGGGGTTCCCACAGGCTTTAATTAGCCAGGATGGCAATCTTCTTTGCCATTGGTTACGTCTAACCCTTTACTACAGGTTAAACTAATTGATCCAGTTCAGGGCCGCACATGCAATGTGCGACAGACTGCGTTGCGGTTTTGCTTCTCTGTCCCGTAACTTGCAGCCCCTTCCAATTTAATACCACCATAACACTGGGGATTTTCTTGCTCGTAGCCGCTGCGGACCTCACGTTGGAGTTACTGGACTCCAATTTAATGAGGCTGTATGAATACTGTGGATATATGGGTATTGCCTATGTATAATGAGTGTTTTCTGTGTATGTTTGTGTGCTGCGTAAATATGTTTACTGTTGGATGTGCATAATATGCGTATGTCTATTACTTGAGATATACTAACTTTACACCTTAGTGGTTAAAATGGCCACAGATCGTGTTCTAGCATGAATTACATCATGTGAGACACAACAAAAAGATCAGAAGAAATCAAAATAACCACCTTTATATGCGATTATATTGTACTTCACATACTATAGATACTGTATAACTACTGTATGTAGCTCTATAACTACTGCATGTACCTCTATAACTAATGCAGGTAACTTTTTAACTACTGAATGTAGCTCTATAACTACTGCGAGTAACTCTCTAACTACTGTACGTAGCTCTATAACTGCTGTACGTAGCTCTATAACTACTGTGTGTAGCTCTATAACTACTGTATGTAGCTCTATAACTACTACAGGTAGCTCTATAATTACTGTATGTAGTTCCATAACAGCTGTATATGGCTCTATATTTAAAGCATGTAGCTCTTATAACTGCTGTATGTAGCTCTATAACTGCTGTATGCTGCTCTATAATTATTGCTTCTTTGTTCTCTCTGAGTACTGTATGTAGTGCTCTATCGTCTGTTTGTCTGCAGCGTTGGGTGCACCGGTTCTCATGTAATATTCTCGGCATTATTAGCCCAGTTCAGTTTATATACTCAGTAAAGTGATCCTGACCCCTGAACATCTCCAGTGATCCTCTTCACCAGACTTGTTTCTTTCCCATGGAAATGCTGAACATTTTGCAGGCTGCATTCCTTAGTGATACTTAATACCTCCAGTCTCCTGAGGGACAACTTCTTATTGGGATAATATTGGGGGTATCCCTGGGGCAGGTTCTGGAGAGTGTCATGTAAACAAGACAGCACTCGTGAGGATCTAATGTGAGATGATCTGCGTCCTGAGTGACTGTGTGCAGATCATTACATACATACTGAGTAATAACGTCACGTACTGGAGACCTGGGCTATCCCGTCTCCTTTATAATTTGCACATGTAATATTTGTAAGAAGAGTCTCGATAATATTACAGTATCTCACAAAAGTGAGTACACCCCTCACATTTTTGTAAATATTTTATTATATCTTTTCATGTGACAACACTGAAGTAATGACACTCTGCTACAATGTAAAGAAGTAAGTGTACAGTTAGTATAACAGTGTAAATTTGCTGTCCCCTCAAAATAACTCAACACACAGCCATTAATGTCTAAACCGTTGGCAACAAAAGTGAGTACACGCCTAAGTGGAAATGTCCAAGTTGGGCCCAAAGTGTCAATATTTTGTTTGGCCACCATTATTTTCCAGCACTGCCTTAACCCTCATGTGCATGGAGTTCACCAGAGCTTCACAGGATGCCACTAGAGTCCTCCTCCAGGATGACATCACAGAGCTGGTGGATGTTAGAGACCTTTTACTCCCCCACCTTCCGTTTGAGGATGCCCCACAGATGCTCAATAGGGTTTAGGTCTGGAGACATGCTTGGCCAGTCCATCACCTTTACCTTCAGCTTCTTTAGCAAGGCAATGGTCATCTAGGAGGTGGTGTTTGGGGTTGTTATCATGTTGGAATACTGTCCTGCGGCCCAGTCTCTGAAGGGCGGGAATCATGCTCTGCTTCAGTATGTTACAGTACATGTTGGCATTCATGGGTCCCTCAATGAACTGTAGCTCCCCAGTGCCGGCAGCACTCATGGGACAATTCACTGGGGCTGGGAGAGATCTCAGGGGCAATTCACTGGGGCTGGGGGAGATCACAGGGGCAATTCACTGGTGCAGGTGATGGGGCAAATCACTGGGGCTGAAGGAAGTTTCACCTGGGATGTAGATAAAACAATCAGTGAATGAAGGGACACAGACTTTGTTCTGAGTATTACAGAAATCTAAAGGAAAGATGCAGCTCAATTCACAGATCACAAAGATACAATGTATTATGTATGCAAATTTTCACTAGGATTTTCAGGGGGTGTCAACATTGATAGAAAACAGTTTGCAAATTCAAGAAATTCAGCAAACTTTAGGGTAACTGGGTCCTATCCTGTTATGCTAGCACATGCTGGCGCAGCACAAAGCAGAAGCAGTGGTGGTGACCACCCGCTAGATGGTGCTGCCGATATCCTGCTGCCATATCATAGAATCAAGGCTTAGGTAAGGGTTAGGGTGAGGGTTAGTGTTAGAGTTGGGGTTAGGTTGAGGGTTAGGGTTAGATGAAGGGTTAGGCTAACATTATAAGCTTAGAACTTCTCTCACATATCGGTAGCGCTGCAATATATTGGCAGCGCCATCTAGCGGTTGGAGGCCACACTGCAGCGGCGGACCTGCTATCCGGTAACTGTTTAAATGTTTAATTTGGTATTTTTTCATGCAAACATTTTTTTTCATACACTACTAATTCTCCTCTAATAGATGCATTCATAATCCAGCTCACTTGCATATACCTTTAATGCATATTCAATATTCTTAATCAAAGTGCCAGTTACATACGACTAGACGTTCCATGAATACTACCTGGTGCAATCATACAATACCTGCTGCATGAATACACTACCCGATGCATGCATACACTATTAGCTGCATGCATGCACTACCCGCTGCAGTCCTACACTAGCCGATGTAGTCATCCCCTACTCACTGCATGCATATACTACCCGCCGCAGTTGTACGATACTAGCTGCAGGTGCATGCTACTGGCTGCAGCCCTACACTGAGCCCCATTAAATTGAGGTTTCGGGAGATCTGGAGTCCCGTAAGTAAAGTCGCAAGCTACTTTGCTATTCAATTGGCGTCTTTTTGTGGGCTTGGAACGGCTTCCGAGTTACAGGCTTGAAAAAAAGGGGATGGTTGACCTCGCAACTTACAGCCTCCAGAAGCCTTTGATCTTTCACTTTCGCAAGGCTAAAATCGCAAATCGCTATTCAATTGCTCAATTTCCCCAAGCTTTCAAATGTTTTCACACCCGTAAACGGCAAATGGAGGAGAAAATCCTACGAGTGCTAGAGAGGACCCGCAAGGGGGTTAAACACCTATTCGTAGCACTGTAAATGCAAACAAAAAAATCAATACTGCACTATAAATAACGGGGAAAGAGATGACAGACATTAGAATGAATTGCACAACAGTCTCAAGCTCGCAAATGGGCAGGAAATAACAATTATTTTTATGTGTCATTTCGGGGTTAAATCGATCTTGGGTATCAATAAGTTAATAAAAATCATGCCACTCATGGACTAGAACAGTATTGGCAATCATTTTAATAATTATTTATTGCGAGTCTGATTGCATATCGGACCCCCAAACCTAATTGATTGACATGTAACCTCCATGACAGTCTCCTTTTCTATTGGCTGATTCGCAATGGGAGGTCACGGGCTTGCTGAATTGATTATGTTCCTGCCCTGAACTGCTCAGAACCAGTGCATGTTTTACTGTTTTGGCTTTGGGCCAGTAACTTGTGGCCTTGAGCAATTGAATAGCACCGCAAAAGGCGAACAGGAGCCTGCAACACACCCGCAGACATTCGGCCGTCTACAATCGAGTGGCAGACTTCAAATTGAATATGGCCCACTGTCTGCTATAGTCATACACTAACCCCCAGCAATAAGTAAATGTGTTTTGCATACTGTATTGGAAATATGTTCCTGCAATTTGTGACATGTTAATTGTCTAATCCATATTAGTATATTTGCACATATTCTGTTGCATATTGTCAAACTCTACATATTTTGTGTTGAATTGTGGTTATTTGCTTATTTCAAAAGAAGACTTGAAAGACAAGAAAATAAAAAAGGTTGCGTTATCTATATCATATCATATAAACAATTATGTCTGCAAAACACTATTGCAGCAGCAATGTAACACTGTGCACAGTTTTATAAGCCCAGGATTGAGTTGTTCCTTCCAGTCAGAGGCTACAACTTCGAATTAGCTGGAATAAAGTGAAGATATTCACATCTCTATTATAAGCACTATAAATACAATATAAATAACTATGTGTTCAATTATATTAATCATAAAATTTAATTAAAACAAAAAAAAAAATTGTACCTTGATGACAATAGTCTGATTGTCAGAGAAAAATATATAAATATTGGTGCTTCTGCAGGACTCTGTAGAGATACCTTTTAATGGAGTCTCCTTCTGGGCAAGTGTTATTATATTATCTTTACAAAGGTCAATCAAATATAATTCTGTTCTGCAATAACTGGGACCTTTGTTGTGTCCCTTTAAGATACACTAATACATTAGCTCTATTTAATCCCACTGGATGTGGCTTTATTTATCTATCCTTATTTCCATTAGTAAAAACCCCAGGCAGTTGTCTCACCTCTCCGACATACATAGGGTAAGCTCTAAGTTTATCACCTATAATGGTTGTCAGCTGTGAGTAACACCTGTGACGTGTTCTGGAGAGGGAGGGAGAGAGGGACAAGGCAGACAGAGAGAGGGAGGGGAGAGAGGGAGAAAGAGAGGAAACAGAAAGAGAGGGAGGGGAGAGGAAGGGAGGAAGAGAGAGAGAGAGGAGGCAGAGAAGGAGGGAAAGGTAGAGTGGGGAGAGAGAAATAAGTAAGATATAGAGGGAGGAAGAGAGAGGGAGAGAAAGAGAGGGAGGGAAAGAGAGAGGGGTAAAGAGAGAGAAGGAGGGGGAGATAGAGAGGGAGTGGAGATAAATAGGGGAGAGAGAGGGAGGGGAAGAGAGAGGGAGGGCAAAGAGAGAGGGAGGGGGAGAGAGGAGGAAGAGAGAGAAGAGGGGTAGAGAGAGGGCAAAAGAGAGAGAGGGAAGAAAAAGATAAGAGGGGTACAGAGAGTGGGAGAGAGAGGGAGGGGAGAGAGAGAGAGAGCGAGGGAGAGGGTAAGTGGAGAGCACTGGGACAATATTATCCTATTATCTTAACAAAGGCTCTCTGTTCCTGCTCTATTTACCCTCTCTCGTTGCCAGAACACACACCCTCAAGATTGAGCTCTGAGGAAACAATGTAACAAACACAAAATGGATTTGCTCATGGCTTAGACAGTTGCCAATATTGTTAGTTGAGTACATACTTGATAAAGAAGTGTATGTTTTCTTGAACTGCAGTGGTCCTTTAATGAAATCATTAAAGTAGTGTTGCTTTGAAATAGACAAGATTTTGATGGCAATCATTTTTGCTAAATTGCATCTATGTTGTCGCTATAGCACATTTTGTTGTTTTTTCTGTTGAATGTAAAACTATATAAGTTTACCTTCTAAGGTATATCATCCATAGTCACAGGCATTTATTACATCAGAATCTTGATAGAAAGTTATTAAAATAATTTATATTCTCTTAAATAATAACAATTTAAATTACATTTACTAAATAATTGGTTATTAAACAATATTATCTGGTAAAATTATTGTTTGATAGTCATCAATTGTGGGGTCATATTCTCTCACATTAGGAAGTCGGTCACTAAAAAAATTATTAGTATATTCTACATCAGTATACAGTGCCTTGCAAAAGTATTCACCCCCCCTTGGCATTTTTCCTGTTTTGTTGCCTCACAACCTGGAATTAACCTGGATTGTTTGAGGATTTGCCTCATTTAATTTACAGAACATGCCCACAACTTTGAAGATGTTTTTTTTTTATTGTGAAGCAAACAACAAGTAGGACAAAATAACAGAAAAAGTCAATGTGCATAACTATTAACCCCCCTAAAGTCAATACTTTGTAGAGCCACCTTTTGCAGCAATCACAGCTCCAAGTCGCTTCTGATAAGTCTCTATGAGCTTGCCACATCTTACCACTGGGATTTTTGCCCATTCCTCCTTGCAAAACTGCTCCAGCTCCTTCAAGTTGGATGGTTTGTGCTTGTGAACAGGAATCTTTAAGTCTGACCACAGATTTTCTATTGGATTGAGGTATGGGCTTTGACTAGGCCATTCCAACACATTTACATGTTTCCCCTTAAACCACTCAACTATTGCTTTAGCAGTGTGTTTGGGGTCATTGTCGTGCTGGAAGGTGAACCTCTGTCCTAGCATCAAATCACACACAGAGTGGTACAGGTTTTGCTCAAGAATAGCCCTGTATTTAGCACCATCCATCTTTCCCTCAACCCTGACCAGTTTCCCAGTCCCGGCTGCTGAAAAATGATATGATGGTGTTCCTTGGGTGATGTGATGTGTTGGGTTTGCGCCAGACATAGCGTTTTCTTTGATGGACAAAAATTTAATTTTAGTCTCATCAGATCAGAGCACCTTCCTCCATAAATTTTCGGAGTCTCCCACATGCCTTTTCACAAATTCAAAAAACTATTTTGTTTTTTGCTGAAAGTAATGGCTTTCTTCTGGCCACTCTGCCATAAAGCCCAACTTTGTGGAGCGTACGGCTTATTGTCGCCCTATGTACAGATACTCCAGTCTCTGCTGTGGAACTCTGCAGCTCCTCCAGGGTTACCTTAGGTCTCTGTGCTGCCTCTGTGATTAATGCCCTCCTTGCCCGGTCTGTGAGTTTTGGTGGGGGGACGTCTCTTGGCAGGTTTGCTGTTGTGCCATGTTCTTTCCATTTAGTTATAACAGATTTGATGGTGCTCCTGGGGATCATTAAAGATTTGGATATTTTTTTTATAACCTAACCCTGACTTGTACTTCTCAACATTGTCCCTTACTTGTTTGGAGAGTTTCTTGGCCTTCATGGCAGTGTTTGGTTAGTGGTGTCTCTTGCTTAGGTGTTGCAGCCTCTGGGGCCTTTCAAAAAAGGTGTGTATATGTAATGACAGATCATGTGACACTTAGATTACACACAGGTGGACATCATTTCACTAATTATGTGACTTCTGAAGGTAATTGATTGCACCAGTTTTTTATGGGCTTGATAACAAAGGGGGTGAATACATACGCAAATGCCAATTTTCTGTTTTCTATTCTATTTTATGTATTTCTATATTTTTCTCATTTCACTTCACCAATTTAGACTATTGTATTCTGATCTATCACATAAAATTCAGATTAACAAAATATGGAACTTAAGGCTGTAATGTAACAAAATAGGTAAAAACTCAAGGGGGGGGGGGGGGTAAATACTTTTTGCAAGGCACTGTAATTACATATGAAAGTAATTAATTGTATTATTATGTTTAAATTTTTTTAAGCCTTACTTATTTTCAAATGTACTTCTTCCAAAGCACCTATATTATTTTTTTTGAGCACAGTGGTCCTTTTTCTATACTAACTGTACTTTTTTCATGAATAACTAAACACAAATATAGACAATTTAGGAGTGTGATATTTTAGAAAAACTGACAATCCAAAAGCAAGGAAACTAATACATAACAATATACAATGTTATTATTTGGTATCATTTGGCAATTGGATGACAGTACTCAGGGAAATTATTGGAAAAGTGTAATATATTGCTCTGGATGGTTTGTATATTGTGGATGTTCTGTATGTCTTGTAACATTTTTATAAAATTAATAAAAAACAATTAAACAAAAGCAAATAAACCCAAGTTTTTAGCTGTCATTGTTTTTTAAATATCTAATTTTGGATTATGAACATTATTAAAGTTATTAAACATTATGAACGTACTAAAGCAAACTTAACAGTCACAGTAAATTTCACATGACCTATCCACTGTTGATTCCAGTTAGTCCTCCCTTATCAACATTACCCCATTAACCATACACACTTTTTAACTTGGGTTAAGGGGGGCTGTAGCTGCTACTTTATTCAAGTAATAACATAAATAATCCAAAACCAGCAAATCTGGCATTTCCTACATTTTGCTGCCAGCTATGAGCTAATAGCCATTCACCTGGGGCGTCACCCCTTGCTTACCTTAGTTTGCCTGGTTCTACCATACTGGTGGCACTTTAGCTGTGACTGAACCAATGAGCAAAGCATGCTGATTCTAACTATTGTGTGGCTGCAAAACGCCCGCCACAAGCAATCATGACACGTGAACCATCCCCATGCCAAAACCCAAAACTAAGGGTGATAATGATAAATAAACAGTCATAATCACGAACCTCAAAAACAGAGCGGTGGATTGCACTCTCCCCTAACATCTAATGAAGAAAACCATAGCATGGCTCAAGTTTTTAAGGATCCCAAGTTGCTCACCATTGACAGCAACCATCGCTGATCAAACAATTCTATCTTCTCTGGATCAATTAACAGATATACAGATAAGAGGAGATCGAAAAACGTTGAACTTGATAGACTCCCTGGGACCCTTGTACTTAGACTTACCAATTCATTGATATGAAGCGCAACAATGAATTTAAAGGAGAAAGTATAAAATAGTAAAAAATAAATTGACTTCAAACATAATAATACAAATCTCTAACAAGACAGACATCAACTTTTCCAATAGGGAACATGAGAACATTTGTCTGCAAGCAAAGGAAACCTCGCTCCTTTTCAAGCCTTTTACATATTGCTTCACAATAAAATGGTTACATCTTTCCACACTGCTAGTTTAAACAAAAAGACAAAAGGCACCATATGTTTGTCAATGGCAGACCTGGATAAACCGTCATCACCGCATTTAAGGACAAAATACAGCATCACTTAACTCTGTATGCAGACCTTGCACCTTATCAGAAGGCAAACTGCATTTATGAGCCACAGAGTCAATAGTGATTCCCCAAAAATGAATCATGGTGCATGAGCCTACTGATTCTTCAATAGCCAGAAGCAACTCCTAAAGATCTTAGCAGTTCCCAAAACACAAGCTGAATCCTTCTGCAAACATATAAATTCCCAGGACAAAGAAAAAGAAGCCTCTGGATATCCTTATGCTCAGAAAGCAGGTGAAAGACAGACTAAATATCAAGACAAATTATGAATTACACAGTATTCTACTGGGTCCTTTTTTGGTACTAGTCCTAACAGCAAAAAAACAAAAAACACAAGTAAGCATTACATAAGGCATTTTTGGGCATTCCACCTCCTAAAACCCCTATAGCAGGAATGAGGAACCTACCCTTTAAACACGCCTGAAAAAAAGTCTTAGCATTACTACCATACCTGCTTAGCCATGGCCATAGTCTATCCAGCTGAACTGTGTTTAGCGGCCATGGTAAGGGCCATATCCCTGGAGCTAGTGATTGGCCTTTTTTGGTAGCACTTCATGGCAGGGTGGGTAGAGGCACACAATTACTCTCATCATTAAAGTAGTAACAGACCATTTTAGATCATTGGGTATCCCTTTAAAAGTAGGGGAAGTGGTCTGCATATATGTCATGATACGCAGCCAAACATTCACATACTTTTCACACCATGTTGTGTCTGGAATAACTGATAGATGGTGAGGAAAATCTTCGTCATTGTTCCACCATGCCATTTCCACGTACGTAAGGTGGACTTCAGAAACCATGCAAATTAGGCATATATACATCTGAAACTTTACCAGGTGTTTCCCCTTATCCCACTAGCTAGTATAGTGAATGCTTGTAGCCAATTGTCAAACATTCTAGGAAGCATCTTATATAAGTGTCTTCCATGTTCCTCAATTTTTTGGAGACCACCAACATGCAGGTCTTCCTTAATCTCGGAATAGCGAGAAGTTAGTAGCAGAAAAAATAATTCTATGAATTTTCTATTCCAGATCTTCTCTTTAAGTTCCATAGGAAAATTACTTACTTAAACCACCTATAGAACACAGATGCACTGTTCCAAGCTCCTTATCGACCACTAATGAGTGCACCTTTTGTGACCTGCGGATAGGAGTACTAGCCTGTGGGTTCACAAGCACCTGAGCCCACCTAACCCTGTTACTCAGCAGGACCGAAAAACCTGCTGGAGACACTGTCTGACTCCTCAACCATCAATTGACTTACTTGACCCATCTCCTTAGAGAAGCAGCTGACCCACTATATGATACCTCCACCAATTCACTAACCTATGAAGGTGACTCACCAGTCCCCCTGTTTCAGCTGGACCACCCGACCAGTAGGCGTTGTCTGTCCATGAATCCCAGATGCCATTGCAGTTTCCCTCTCCCTGCATTAAAGAGGACAACAGTAAATACTACATGCAGAATGATGTGTCCTATGCTTTAAGCGAAACGCGGGGCAGCCCTTTCCACTTTTGGGGTGCTTGTAAATGTTATATTTTCTTGTTGCAAGGGTAATTAAAAATTAAAGAACTAGTATAATATCTAAAACAATAACATAAGAGGTTTATAAGTTGGTTACAGTAAATGTATGTAATACTAACAATAAACTATTGTTTTGAAACATTAAGGATTGACGCTTACACACATCACTTGGCTTCTACCTGATTCACTCCATCTCCTGCAACCACTTCTCACCCGCCGTCCTACCTCTAACTGTTGCAGCTATACAGCAGTCAAATTTCCTGCTTGCAGGTTATATTATCTGACCACTAGGGGCATATAACATTACATACTAGAACAATTCATCTCCATTTACACCATCAGTCCCCTGCACACCTCCTTACCTAAGCAAGCTTTCATTTCTTCCTGACCTTGCTGCTCCTTATCATTTCTTCCCAGGTTTCTCCCTATTTCACTTGTAAGTAAGGAGTTCTAATCTTGTAGGGTGCTTTGGAAAAAAAGCACATTCTGTTCTCTCTCTGTCCTGTCTTTCTCCCTCTGTCTTCTCTCTCTCTCTGTCCTGTCTCTCTCCCTCTGTCCTCTCTCTCTCTTTTCTGTCTCTCTATGTTCTGTCTCTCTCTCTGTCCTCTCTCTCTCTCTGTCCTCTCTCTCTCCATTCAGTCTCTCTCTGTGCTGTCTATCTCTCTGCCCTGTCTCTCTCACTCTCTGTCCTTTCTCTCTTCCTCTGTCCTGTCTGTCTTTTTCTCTCTACCTCTCTCTCTCTCTCTCTCTGTTTCTCTGACCTCTCTCTCTCTCTCTCTCATTCCTCTCTCTCTCTCTGTTTCCTCTCTCATTCTGTGTTCTGTCTATCTCTCTCTGTCCTGTCTCTCTATCAGTCCTGTCTCTCTGTGTCCTGCCTCTCTATGTTCTGTCTCTCTCTCTGTCCTGTCTCTCTCTCTCAGTCCTGTCTCTCTCTCTCTATGTCCTGTCTCTCTCTCGGTTCTACCTTTCTCTCTCGTTTCTGTTTCTGTCTCTGTGTTGTCTCTCTCTCTCTCTGCCCCCTCTCTCTCTGTTCCTCTGACCTGTCTCTCTCTCAGTCCTCTCTCTCTCTCTCTGTTTCCTCTCTCTCTCTGTCTCCTGTCTCTCTCTCAGTCCTATCTCTCTCTCTGTGTCCTGCCTCTCTATGTTCTGTCTCTCTTTCTCTGTCCTGTCTCTCTCTCTGTCCTGTCTCTTGCTCTGTCTTGGTCCTGTCTCTCTCTCTGTTCTATCTGTCAGTCCTGTCTCTCTCTCAGTCCTGTCTCTGTTCTGTCTCTCTATCTGCCCCCTCTCTCTCTCTGTTCTGTCTCTCTATCTGCCCCCTCTCTCTTTGTTCTGTCTCTCTCTGTCCTGTCTCTCTCTATTTCCTCTCTCTTGGTGTCCTGTCTATCTCTCTCTGTCCTGTCTCTCTCTCTCTCTGTGTCCTGCCTCTCTCTGTTCTGTCTGTCTTGGTCCTGTCTCTCTTTCTCTGTTCTCTCTCTCTGTCCTGTCTCTCTCTGTCCTGTCTCTCTCTCTCTCTCAGTCCTGTCTCTCTCTGTTTCCTCTCTCTTGGTGTCCTGTCTATCTCTCTCTGTCCTGTCTCTCTCTGTCCTGCCTCTCTCTGTTATGTCTCTCTTTCTCTGTCTTCTCTCTCTTTCTGTCCTGTCTCTCCCTCTCTTGGTCCTGCCTCTCTTTATCTGTCCTGTCTCTCTCTCTCTCTCTGTCCTGTCTCTCTCTCTGTCTTGTCTCTATCTCAGTTCTGTCTCTTTCTCTCGGTCATGTCTCTGTCTTGGTCCTGTCTCTCTCTCTCTTGGTCCTGTCTCTCCATCTATCTGTTCTGTCTCTCTCTGTTCTCTCTCTCTCTGTCCTGTCTTTCTCCCTCTGTCCTCTCTCTCTCTCTGTTCCTCTGACCTGACTCTCTCTCTTTGTCCTGAATCTCTCTCTGTGTTCCTCTGTCCTGGCTCTCTCCCTCTGTCTTCTCTCTCTCTGTCCTGTCTCTCTCCCTCTGTTCTGTTTTTCTCTCTGTTCTGTCTCTCTCTCTCTGTCCTCTCTCCATTCTGTCTCTCTCTGTGCTGTCTATCTCTCTGCCCTGTCTCACTCTCTATTCTGTCTCTCACTCTCTGTCCTTTCTCTCTCCCTCTGTCCTGTCTGTCTTTTTCTCTCTACCTCTCTCTCTCTGTTTCTCTGACCTGTCTCTCTCTCATACCTCTCTCTCTCTCTCTGTTTCCTCTCTCATTCTGTGTCCTGTCTATCTCTCTCTGTCCTGTCTCTCTATCGGTCCTGTCTCTCTGTGTCCTGCCTCTCTATGTTCTGTCTCTCTTTCTCTGTCCTGTCTCTCTCTCTTTCCTGTCTGTTACTTTGTCTTGATTCTGTCTCTCTCTCTGAGCTGTCTGTCTCTCTCTATGTCCTGTCTCTCTCTCGGTTCTGTCCTTCTTTCTGTGCTGTCTCTCTCTCTGCCCCCTCTCTCTCTGTTCCTCTGACCTGTCTCTCTCTCTCAGTCCTCTCTCTCTATCTGTTTCCTCTCTCTCTCTCTGTGGCATGTCTCTCTCTCTGTCCTATCTCTCTCTGTGTCCTGCCTCTCTATGTTCTGTCTCTCTTTCTCTGTCCTGTCTCTCTCTCTGTCCTGTCTCTTGCTCTGTCTTGGTCCTGTCTCTCTCTCTGTTCTGTCTCTCTGTCCTGTCTCTCTCTCAGTGCTGTCTTTCTCTCTTGTTTCTGTCTCTGTATATGTGCTGTCTCTTTATCTCCCCACTCTCTCTCTCTGTTCTGTCTCTCTCTGTCCTGTCTCTCTCTCTCTCTGTTTCCTCTCTCTTGGTGTACTGTCTATCTCTCTCTGTCCTGTCTCTCTCTGTCCTGCCTCTCTCTGTTCTGTCTCTCTTTCTCTGTCCTGTCTCTCTCTTGGCCCTGACTCTCTCTCTCTCTCTCTCTCTTGGTTCTGTCTCTCTTTCTCTGTTCTCTCTCTTTCTCTGTCCTGTCTCTCTCTCTCTCAGTCCCATCTCTCTCTCTCTCTATATATATATATATATATGTGCTGTCTCTCTCGGTCCCGTCTCTCTCTGTTTCCTCTCTCTTGGTGTCCTGTCTATCTCTCTCTGTCCTGTCTCTCTCTCTGTCCTGCCTCTCTCTGTTCTGTCTCTCTTTCTCTTTCTTCTCTCTCTGACATGTCTCTCCCTCTCTTGGTCCTGTCTCTCTTTCTCTGTCCTCTCTCTCTCTCTCTCTCTCTGTCCGGTCTCTCTCTCTGTCTTGTCTCTATCTCAGTTCTGTCTCTTTCTCTCGGTCATGTCTCTCTCTTGGTCCTGTCTCTCTCTCTCTTGGTCCTGTCTCTCCCTCTATCTGTTCTGTCTCTCTCTCTCAATCCTGTCTCTCTCTGTCCTGTCTCTCTCTTGGTCCTGTCTCTCCCTCTATCTGTTCTGTCTCTCTCAGTTCTGTCTCTTTCTCTCAGTCATGTCTTTCTCTTGGTCCTGTCTCTCTCTCTCTCTTGGTCCTGTCTCTCCCTCTATCTGTTCTGTCTCTCTCTCTCTGTCCTGTCTCTCTCTCTCTGTTCTGTCTCTCTCAGTCAGTCATGTCTCTCTCTTGGTCCTCTCTCTCTTGGTCCTGTCTCTCCCTCTATCTGTTCTGTCTCTCTCTGTACTGTCTCTCTCTCTGTTCTGTCTCTCTCTCTCAGTCAGTCATGTCTCTCTCTTGGTCCTCTCTCTCTCTCTCTCTTGGTCCTGTCTCTCCCTCTATCTGTTCTGTCTCTCTCTCTGGCCTGTCTCTCTCTCAGTTCTGTCTCTCTCGGTCATGTCTCTCTCTTGGTCCTGTTTCTCTCTCTCTTGGTCCTGTTTCTCCCTCTCTCTGTTCTGTCTCTAGCTCTGTCCTCTTTTCTTTCTCTCTTGGTCCTGTCTCCCTCTCTTTCTGTTCTTTCTCTCCCTATGTCTTGTCTCTCTCTCTGTTCTGTCTCTCTCTCTCTTTCTGTCCTATCTCCCTTTCTCCTCTGTCCTGTCTTTCTCTCTCTCTGTATCCTGTCTCTCTCTGTCCTTTCTCTCTTTCTCAGTCCTGTCTCTCTCTGTTTCCCCTCTCTCTCTGTCCTGTCTCTCTCTCTCTCTGTGTCCTGCCTCTCTCTGTCCCGTCTCTCTCTCAGTCCCCTCTCTCTTTCTCTTAATCCTGTCTCTCTTTCTCTGTTCTGTCTCTCTCTCAGTCCTGTCTCTCTCACTCAGTCCTGCCTCTCTCTCTGTCCTGTCTCCCTCTCAGTCCTGTCTCTCTCTTGGTCCTGTCTCTCCCTCTCTCTGTTGTCTTTCTCTCTGTCCTATGTCTCTCTTGGTCCTGTCTCCATCTCTCTCTCTTCTTTCTCTACCTATGTCCTGTCTCTCTCTCTCTGTCCTATCTCTCTTTATCCTCTGTCCTGTCTTTCTCTCTCAGTCTTGTCTCTCTGCTCCCTCTCTCTCTTTGTCCTGTCTCTCTCTCTCAGTCCCATCTCTCTATCTATATATATATATATGTCCTGTCTCTCTCGGTCCCGTCTCTCTCTCTCAGTCCTGTTTCTCTCTGTTTCCTCTCTCTTGGTGTCCTGTCTATCTCTCTCTGTCCTGTCTCTCTCTCTCTGTCCTGCCTCTCTCTGTTCTGTCTCTCTGTCCTCTCTCTCTCTCTGTCCTGTCTCTCCCTCTCTTGGTCCTGTCTCTCTCTCTCTTGGTCCTGTCTCTCTCTCTCTCTCTCTGTCATGTTTCTCTCTTGGTCCTGTCTCTCTCTTTCGGTCATGTCTCTCTCTTGGTCCTGTCTCTCCCTCTCTCTGTTGTCTTTCTCTCTGTCCTATGTCTCTCTTGGTCCTGTCTCCATCTCTCTCTTCTTTCTCTACCTATGTCACGTCTCTCTCTCTGTCCTATCTCTCTTTCTCCTCTGTCCTGTCTTTCTCTCTCAGTCCTGTCTCTCTCTGTCTTGTCTCTCTGCTCCCTCTCTCTCTGTCCTGTCTCTCTCTCTCCGTCCCATCTCTCTATCTATATATATATATATATATATATGTCCTGTCTCTCTCGGTCCCATCTCTCTCTCGCAGTCCTGTCTCTCTCTGTTTCCTCTCTCTTAGTGTCCTGTCTATCTCTCTCTGTTCTGTCTATCTTTCTCTGTCCTCTCTCTCTCTCTGTCCTGTCTCTCCCTCTCTTGGTCCTGTCTCTCTCTCTCTTGGTCCTGTCTCTCTCTCTCTCTGTCCTGTCTCTCTCTCTGTCATGTCTCTCTCTTGGTCCTGTCTCTCCCTCTATCTGTTCTGTCTCTCTCTCAGTTCTGTCTCTTTCTCTCGGTCATGTCTTTCTCTTGGTCCTTTCTCTCTCTCTCTCTCTCTTGGTCCTGTTTCTCCCTCTATCTGTTCTGTCTCTCTCTGCTCTCTCTTTCTGTCCTGTCTCTCTCTCTGTACTGTCTCTCTCTCTCAGTCATGTCTCTCTCTTGGTCCTCTCTCTCTCTCTCTCTTGGACCTGTCTCTCCCTCTATCTGTTCTGTCTCTCTCTCTGGCCTGTCTCTCTCTCAGTTCTGTCTCTCTCGGTCATGTCTCTCTCTTGGTCCTGTTTCTCCCTCTCTCTGTTCTGTCTCTAGCTCTGTCCTCTTTTCTTTCTCTCTTGGTCCTGTCTCCCTCTCTTTCTGTTCTTTCTCTCCCTATGTCTTGTCTCTCTCTCTCTGTCTGTCCTATCTCCCTTTCTCCTCTGTCCTGTCTTTCTCTCTCTCTGTTCTATCTCTCTCTGTCCTTTCTCTCTTTCTCAGTCCTGTCTCTCTGTTTCCCCTCTCTCTGTGTCCTGTCTACCTCTCTCTGTCCTGTCTCTCTCTATCTCCCTCTGTTCTGTCTCTCTTTCTCTGTCCTGTCCTCTCTCTCTCTTAATCATGTCTCTCTTTCTCTGTTCTGTCACTCTCTCTGTCCTGTCTTTCTCACTCAGTCTTGCCTCTCTCTGTCCTGTCTCTCTCTGAGTCCTGTCTCTCTTTCGGTCATGTCTCTCTCTTGGTCATGTCTTGCTCTCTCTCTTGGTCCTGTCTCTCCCTCTCTCTGTTGTCTTTCTCTCTGTCCTATTTCTCTCTTGGTCCTGTCTCCATCTCTCTCTGTTCTTTCTCTCCCTATGTCCTGTCTCTCTCTCTCTCTGTCCTATCTCTCTTTATTCTCTGTCCTGTCTTTCTCTCTCAGTCCTGTCTCTCTCTCAGTCTTGTCTCTCTGCTCCCTCTCTCTCTGTTCTGTCTCTCTCGATCCTGTCTCTCTCTCTCTCAGTCCTGTCTCTCTCTCTCTCTGTATCCTCTCTCTCTGTGTCATGTCTATCTCTGTCTGTCCTGTCTCTCTCTCTGTGTCCGGCCTCTCTCTACCTTGTCTCTCTCTCTCTGTCCTGTCTCTCTCTCTCTCTCTTGGTCCTTTCTCTCCCTCTATCTGTTCTGCCTCTCGCTCAGTCCTGTCTCTCTCTCTGTCCAGTCTCTCTCTCAGTTCTGTCTCTCTCTCTCGGTCATGTCTCTCTCTTGGTCCTGTCTCTCTCTCTGTTCTTTCTTTCTTGGTCTTGTCTCTCTCTCTCTGTGTTCCTTCTCTCTTTCTGTCCTGTCTCTCTCTCTCTCTCTCTCTGTGCCCTGTCTCTCTCTCTGTCATATCTCTCTCTTGGTCCTGTCTCTCTCTCTCTCTCTTGGTCCTGTCTCTCCCTCTCTCTGACCTGTCTCTCTCTCTCTGTCCTGTCTTTCTCACTCAGTCTTGCCTCTCTCTGTCCTGTCTCTCTCTGAGTCCTGTCTCTCTTTCGGTCATGTCTCTCTCTTGGTCATGTCTTGCTCTCTCTCTTGGTCCTGTCTCTCCCTCTCTCTGTTGTCTTTCTCTCTGTCCTATTTCTCTCTTGGTCCTGTCTCCATCTCTCTCTGTTCTTTCTCTCCCTATGTCCTGTCTCTCTCTCTCTCTGTCCTATCTCTCTTTATTCTCTGTCCTGTCTTTCTCTCTCAGTCCTGTCTCTCTCTCAGTCTTGTCTCTCTGCTCCCTCTCTCTCTGTTCTGTCTCTCTCGATCCTGTCTCTCTCTCTCTCAGTCCTGTCTCTCTCTCTCTCTGTATCCTCTCTCTCTGTGTCATGTCTATCTCTCTCTGTCCTGTCTCTCTCTCTGTGTCCGGCCTCTCTCTGCCTTGTCTCTCTCTCTCTGTCCTGTCTCTCTCTCTCTCTTGGTCCTTTCTCTCCCTCTATCTGTTCTGCCTCTCGCTCAGTCCTGTCTCTCTCTCTGTCCAGTCTCTCTCTCAGTTCTGTCTCTCTCTCTCGGTCATGTCTCTCTCTTGGTCCTGTCTCTCTCTCTGTTCTTTCTTTCTTGGTCTTGTCTCTCTCTCTCTGTGTTCCTTCTCTCTTTCTGTCCTGTCTCTCTCTCTCTCTCTCTCTCTGTGCCCTGTCTCTCTCTCTGTCATATCTCTCTCTTGGTCCTGTCTCTCTCTCTCTCTCTTGGTCCTGTCTCTCCCTCTCTCTGACCTCTCTCTCTCTCTCTGTCCTGTCTCTCTCTCTGTGTGCCCTGTCTCTCTCTCTGTCCTGTCTCTCTCTGTTGCAGTGCTTCCCGGAAGATATGGCGGTATTTGCAGTTCTGCGCATGTGCGGCGATGCCCTGACTCTACCCACAATCATGCGCCTGCGCACAAAACACGGTGTGACAGACAAACCGGCAATTGTATATATATTGGCTGCCTATCACTCCAGCAGACAATACATCATTCAGAGGGTGGAGAATACAGCCTGGGGCACGTATAAAAAAAGTTAAACTCCATTTAAATGCACAGTAAAAGTTTAATAAAGTTTTTTTTCTTAGGTCCTACCTGACACATAGAGACCCCTTTGTAGGACCACTAAAGTGATCTTCTTTGTGCCATCTATATACTTCCATAATGTCCACCCTGGCTCTCCTGTATTGCTTCTAGAGCCATATACCAGCACCTAACCCTACTTGTGTGGACCCCAGCGGTACATTTGCAGCTCTCTCGGCTGGAGCGTGATTTGCTCAGTTTGATTTCTGTATTTCAGTTCAGTCCTTATTTTGATAAATTGTGATTACTTTTTTATGATGATTAACAGAGTTGAATTTTTATTCAATTATTTAATTACTGTCAGGTATTATTATTGCCAGAGATCTGCAATGTCCTGAGCTCAGAAACCGACTCCACACAAACTGTGCAAAATTAATAAATATATCAGACTAGTTATGTGTCTTTGATAGTCTGACACATCTGTGTGTGTTTGCGTTGCTCAGTCGTGTACCACTATGCGTGACCTCATGGACCGCAACACACTATGTTGATCCACTTCGTATTCATGGCAGAGATACTGTAGTGGGTTGCCAGTTCCTTCTCCAGTGAGCCACAGCAAATAGTTCTTGGTATTCCTAGGTGGTCTCCCATCAAAGTACTGATCAGGCCCAATGCTGATTGTCTTCAGAGTGGTGTGACCTCTTGGTTCCCTGACTGCAATCAAACCCAGGTCGCAGTGGTGAAAGTCCTAACCACTGGACCACCAGGGAACCTGGTCTGGCATATAAATGTATCTTATTTGCACAGTTCAGAGATTCTGGATGTATTTGAGACATCCATCCGGACATCCATCATATTTCTCCAGGGGGATATTACAAATGAAGGTCCTCCTGACCTGCACTGGTTTCTTATCTGCCTTCTCTAAAGAGATGTTCCATGTTCCATTCTTAGATTGTAAGTTTGCGAGTTTTCAATCGTAAATGGAGCTTTGGTGAAAGCACTATGGACACTGGGTTCTAAGCTCAAAGATAGGGCCCTCCATTCTTTGCAGTGTATTAATACTGCTATTGTTTTTGCTTTGAACTTACCCATGTATAGCGATACTGAATATGTTGGCGCGTTATAAATAGACAATAATAATAATAATGTGCAAGGTGCCTGTTATCATGCTGAACACTACTTACTTTTCAAAGATGCTCAACATCCTACAAACCTTCTACTAGAAAATGTTCAGTGTGAAGGCCACTTGTCACCATTCTTCCTGCTTAATTTCTCCAAGAATCTTCTCCACCATCCAAGCTGCCATGTAATGATTTGTATTGCAATCCCTGAAAGAATAATAAAAAAAGAGGCACAAAACAATCATGGAGTTAATATTCACTTGAACGTAGTCACTTTCCTCTTGAACTGCAAACTTGGCTAAGAAACAATAACTTTGTGTGATTCAATTTTTAGCATATTTATAGTGTTTATGCCATTGGACCTCAACATAAATATTAGGATACACACGTTAATAATACATTTTCAATTCTTTGTAAATTCAGGTTGATTGATGTTATGGAAAGAAATGTCAGTTCATCTGAAGCTCATTAAAATGCACAATAACATGAACATAAAAGTGCACAGAAAGACATCAAGAAGAATATTATAGGACATATTTCGAATTAGAAATAGTTTGCCTTGTGTGCTACTAAAAAACCCCAGTAACAAGCAAAAATTTTATATAAACAGAAAAGACTAAAATCATTACTCTCTAATTATCCATGATAACCCTGAATGCTCTTTTTATTTAAAAATATATCCAATACCCTTATTAACATTATCTATCGAACCGCTGTCACCACCTCCTTTGGTAGAGAATTCCACAGATTAACCACCCTTACTGTGAAGAACCCTTTTTTTAACTTTAAGACAGAATCTTTTTCATTCTAACCTCAAAGAATGTCCTCTTGGCACATTTCAACCTCTTGGCACAAAAACTTCACTTGACAAAGCTTTATTTTGACCCTGGATGTCTTTAAATAAGGTAAGCATAACCCCTCTTAAATGCCTTTTTTCTAGAGAAAATATGTGCAATTTGGTTAGTCATTCATCATAACTTAGCCCCTCAATTCCCCTTATTAGTTTTGTTGTCCTTTGTACTTTTTCCAGCTCTAAAATGTTCTTTTTTTATGAAGTGGTGCCCAAAATTGTACTCCATATTCCAAATGAGGGCGTACTAGAGATTTGTATAGTGGCAGAATTATATTTGCTTCCCTAGCTTCTATACCCTTCCTAATACATGCTAATATTTTACTTGCCTTTGCAGCTGCTGCTTGGCATTGAGCACTGTTACCTAGGTGGTTGTCCACAAGCACTCCCAAATCCCTTTCAATATCTGATACCCCTAGATTTGCTCGATTTAGGTTATACATTGCATGGCTATCTCTCTTTCCCAGATGCATAACTTTATTTATACTTTATTTGAATTAAATCTCATCTGCCATTTAGTTGCCCATTTCTCTAATTTAATCTTTTGATCTTTCACACCATGAAGAGCACTTATAGTGAGGTAAATGGGCCTTTAATGAAAATCTACAGTGCCTTGTAAAAGTATTCACCCCCTTGACTTTGTATCTATTATGTTACATTACAGCCTTAAGTTCAATGTTTTGTTAATCTATGTGATGGATCAGAACACAATAGTCTAAGTTGGTGAAGTGAAATGTGAAAAATATAAACATAAATCATTTTTTTAGAAATTGAAAACAGTAAGTAGTTGCCCATTTCTCTAATTTATGCAAATCCCTCTGGAGGGAATGTACATCATTTTGATTATCTTGCACAACTTCGTGTCATCAGCAAAAATGGAGACAATACTTTCCAATCCTACTTCTAAATCATTAATAAATATGTTAACATTTGTTAGAAGTGAGGCTTACATGTTAGTTAAATATAGGTATCACATTTGCTTTTCTCCAGTCATCTGGTAGAGAGACCCTGTGGTGAGTGAGTCTTGACAAATTAGATACAATGATTTTTATTACAGAACCCAGTTCCCTCAGTACCCTTGGATGAATTCCATCAGGACCCGGGGCTTTATTAAAAAATTTTTTTATCCTCTTTTGGATTACTTCCTGCGTCAACCAATTATTTGGCAAAGGTAGGGTAGCCCCATTATGTTGCAGTGTCCCAACCACTGGTACCTCCCTTGTATATACCGAGAAAATTTAACCTTTCTAAATCCTGAACCTCTATAAATCCCTGAACCTCTATAAATCCCTGGCAATGCTTTAATAGTGAAGTGTGGAATAGGAAATTAAGCTTCAATAATAGTTTCTGTACTCGGTATGGAATATATACTTGAGTGTTAGCTTTTAAAAATACTTATTCACAAACAGATTTAATATCCACAGGACAAAACCGAAATCTCTTAAGAATTTGTGTTTCCAACAGGATTTGTGGATAATACAACGTGAATCTGTTGTATTTGACAACAAAGGGCTCCGTTATATAACACACATAAAAATTATTTCCAAAAGTATTTTTGCTTTTCAATGTTTTTTTACAGACATGTTTGTGGAACTATTACACACTCTTGTGGCTTTTTTTTTTTACTGTTTACTCACATGGGGGGGGGGGGGGGTTGGTTTTTCGAGTTGTGGGTACTCCGTAGTTCCTCAACCTATCACCATGCTGGTCCTTAATGACTCCCATGGTACTTATCATAGATTGGTATCTATACTGACCCCCATAAGCCCCATCTTTATTTCCCCATAATCAACCTCCATGGTCCCTAACACTACTGCCCCTCTATGGCGGTTCATACAGACCTCCATAGACCTCAACACTACTACTTGGTAACTAAAGTAAAATTACATAAAGATAAAAAAGATAACAAAAAATTAAAGAAAAAATAATTGCACAAAAAAATGCACTAAAAATTAAAAAAATGCAATTAAAATAACAAAATAAACTGGTAAAATGAACGCTCTTGATCCAGTCTTCAGCCCTGGTAAATGGGTATATCCAGGGTGATGAGTTTTTGATTGAAGCCAATCTCTTTCCTGGCCATTGAAAGTGTCTCTTGACCACCCTCAACTCTTTGAGTCAGGAAAAAGGCCATAGCAAAAATAACACCATTCTACATTATTTGAGGTTCATCCTATGAGGAGCTCCGAACGATGAGAGATGCACTTTGGCCTCACCCCTCAGTTTATACAGACTTTCTAGGCCTCTGATTAAAATGAATTGGTTAAAGTTAATCAATCAGATTGGGAGAATCTCAGTTTGTTCACATTGATTGGCTGAAATTTGATAATTTCAGAATCCCAGAAAGCCTCCATGGAAGGGGACGTTTTAGTTGATTTTATATTTTTACTTTTATTTTTTTATTTTAAGTATAATTTTTTTTTTTGTTTATCCACCTTTTTATTTATAAAGGTTTTAACAGTAATTTATGTTTTGGGGAATAAATACATCGCATTTAGTTCTGAATGTTGATGAGTATTTGCCACATTATAGGACGATGATACAGACATTATATAGTAACAGCCAGGGTACACAGAGTTAATAAAGAGACCCTCAGGGAAAACTGTTTCAGAGAAGCAACAAAGTGATTATTACAACATCTGGGGATGAACCTGGAGCTGTAACAAGTTCCAGACCTGACTCCCACATACTGCATATTATTATTCTTTGTTTGTTATGCTCCAACATATCCTGTAGCGGTATTAGGGTTAAGTTAAGTACATAAAGAAAACAATTATAACACATTGCACAGAATGGAGGGCTTGGTCTTTTAGGTTAAAAAGTATAAAAAGCTTGTTCCCCGTCTGAAAACTCACAGACTTACTTGTGAACATTATTTATTTTTAATATAGATCACCATACAATTTATTATATTCAGCATAGACCTTAAATAATGAAGATTTTGCCACTTCCCATTCCTGTCTATTTTAGGGGCACTTGACTTTTTTTGCCCTTTATTAATGACCCTCCTTACAGTCCTTCATAGGTATACTTGTGATCTATTAAAATGGAGCCAAAGGTAGATTGTAAGACTACTCGGTTCTTCTTTGCTGTGATCATGGGTGTCGGACCTTGGGTGGGAAGGCGGAGGGGGGTGGGGGAAATATGATATATAGTATATGATATATAGTAATCAGTGGTGGAGCTAGAAAATGGAGGGCCCTGGTGCAAAAAAAAATGTCTCGCCCCACGCCCCTCCCATTTGTTTGCTCTGGGCCCCATGCTAATTTACTCAATGCCCCTCCCCAAGACCCCTTCCCATAACAACACTTCTTCCCTACACCCTTGCCATAGCTGCTCCCCTTCCCTTACGTAGAACCCATCTCTCTTGTACTTTGCAGCCCTTACTCTTTCTCCTCTTCCCTGATACAAATCTCCAGTGAGCTGAACTGCTCCACACTGCCACCTCTTGGAGCTTCAGTAAAAATGATTTTCTGGCCAGGGAAGTTTGCGACCAAACATAAGATTACACAGCACCACTGCCCCCCCCCCCCCAGATGCGGTCTCTGGTGCACTGCACCACCTGCACCACTGTTGTATCCGCCACTGATAGTATTACCAGTTTGTAGCAGGGAACATAGAAAAAAAGTCTTAATTTGTATAAAAACAATTATTGTTCTATGTTTTTACGAAATCTGCTATTCAGTAATGGAGCTAGTGAATGGAGAGCCCATTGTAATCTTTCTATACAAGGTAGGTGCCTGTTGTTGCTGAGTCCTTTAGTCGCATGCGACTATAGGTGACCATATGGATATATAATATATTATTATTATTATATATATTTATGTAGAGGGGGACGTCCATTCACTAGACCTACAACTGTGTAGGCCATGAGCATAAAAACAGTTTAAAGAATGTTTGATTTTAAGCTCAAAGACAGGGCCTTTTTTTGTTGTTGTTTTTTGTGTTGCTCGGTCATGTCCGACTCTCTATGACCTCATGGACTGCAACACATCATGCTAATCCACTTAGTATTCATGGAAGAGATAATGGAGTGGGTTGTCAGTTCCCTCTCCAGTGGGCTCCAGCATACAGTTCCTGGTATTCCTAGGTGGTCTCCCATCCAAGTACTGACCAGGCCAAACCCTGCATGGCTTCAGTGTGGTGTGACCTCTTGGTTCCCTGACTGAAGTTGAACCTAGGTTGCAGAGGTGAAAGCACCGAATCCTAACCACTGGACCACCAGGGAACCCTTTTTTTTTATTGTTGGCACATTACAAAAAGAAATAATAATAATTTAGAGAAAACAATGTTAGACCGAGGCTGCCATGACATTCTGTTCAAGACATGAGAGAATTGGTACTGGTGCAGGGCAAGCAGGACTTATGAGCAAGTGTGGGGATGGGGGTAGTTTTGAAGTGTTAAAAATAATATTAATTATCCAATGAAGCAACAAATGCCTTCTCCTGTCCCTCTGCTTCTAAATAGAATTGTGTGTGTGTTTAACTCTAAATCCTTAGCACTAATGCTGTATATTACCCTAATATAAACTTTATCATAGGCAAAGTGGACATTTGCTGGAACCCAGGAAGCCTGGCTAATAAAATGTGTGCTGTTGGCTTCATTTTTATAAAGTATAATATATCTCTATGAAAGGTTTACTTCTTGTCTAGATCTAAACCTGCATGTCTGGCTCCTAAGATATCCATCACTGGCCATAAGTAGTGCAAGAGGAGGTTGGAGGAGTACGGCATACTTGCTAGTCCCTATGAGCCAAGGGATCCCCCAACTATAATGTAAACAGGAAAACACTCTCCTGACTGTGTGCTCAGTCCTCATCCACCGGGTTCTTCTCAGTTTTTGAATTCTGTTATGGGGGTCAGGTCCACTGTAACAATGCCTAGCCGCACCTTACTGCTAAATCAAACCCTCCACAGGAAGGCCCTGCTCCCTAATGACTTATTGTACCTCTTAATATTGTCTACCTAAATTATCCCATCCCAATCACACAGATTTATTAAGATGAGGAATAAAATATTTATATTCTACAGTTTGGTATACACAAACCACAGTTTAAGGCCATTTGAATCCTTTTATCTTAAACCAGGGTACACAATGTTACTTTATTCCAATACCCACTGTAGAATATGGTAACCACTTGCTATTGCTCTCTCTGCCTGACTAGGAGGGTCTGCAGCTAAGTTTCCTTTGCAGACGACTTGCTTTAATGTACAACATTAACTGTAAGAATTCAGAGGCTTTGTAGCTATAATAATAACATCTTCCAGATTGTACTCATGTTCACTCAAATATCCAGCCAACCATTTTCTGAGAATAACATTTTCAACCAAAACAAAGAACATTTCTCATAATAACTACACTCCAATAACCCAGTCACTCATATATAATCTATAATAATATTTAACCTTTCTCTGTTGGGGCTGTCATATATCATGCAAGCTCTTCTATTCCTTCTGACATTGAGACATCAATCAAATTCAGCCCCTGCCCAATTTTACGGTTAATGGGCAGACGAGAAGATGCTTTGCAGGTCCCATATCTTGCTCATTTCACTGTTTCCTACGTTTGATTATTTCCAATTCATGTTTTGCAGAAGCTCATTTAGATATTCAGCTGGTTCCACTTTAACCTCTTGCTGCACTAATGTAATTTGTGGGGGAAATACATGGCCTTAAGATGTTGCTGGAAAACAGATTTAAGATGTGGAATCTTACTCAAACATTCCTTGGAAATACCTTTCTTGGAAAGTCCAGATTCCCCCCTGTCTACGACAAAGTCACATTCAAACAATTAACACGACCCTTAGACTTGACTATAATATATTGCACAGGGCGTTCTTCGACCACAGGCTCGCTTTTGTGACACTGGTAGTGTGGACCTATTAAAATCACCAAGTCAAATGTCTGATAATCCAAATGATGACATCCTACTCACTGTTCAAACCCACTTTATTGACTGATTTTTGGTTCCTGGTGACTACGTCATTTTCCTGTCAATTTCCTGCTTTATCTTTCACAAATATGTTACTCGTTAAAATTCTGCAGGCAGAAAAACTGGACAATACCCAGGAGATAGAATGAATGGATAGAAGGAGATAGAATGAATGGATAGAAGGAGATAGAATGAATGGACACCGTTTATTTTGTCATTACCAACTGAACAAATGCAAAGCATTCTTAACACCTTCTTACACTCAAAAGCCGCTATTCCATTGCTAGAGACCCTTGAAAGGCTGACTCACAACTAAGGGAGTTTTGAAAACCTAAGAACTGGCGCTATTCTATGACGCTTGGAAAAAAGAAGCCTGTAAAACTTACTGACTTACACCCAGGAGGGTTTGGCCAGAGCTCTCGATGTCTAATGCGTGCTCACAGGAGACTCTGAATCTCAGTGGACTCCATAGCAACACCGCTGAATGTTACCCACTACATGAACACACTATATTAGCCCTATCATCATTCCATATCCCCATCTATCTATACAAACCTCTTCCCATGACAGGGAAGGGAATACATAATAATACAAATGAATAAAGGGGGTTTATGACCCCTTGCCTTATAACCCACTACCCCTGATGAACATGAGAACCCCCAGGATTCCCTCTTCATACCTGCTAGTCTCTATGAGCCAAGGGATCTCACAACTAAAGTATAACCATGGAGCTTCTTATAGACATCCATGGCACCTTATATTAAGCCTACACCTTAGGGATCTCGATAGACTAAGCTCATATTAACCTCTCCATGGGTGTCCATAAGGATCCCCATAGTCCCTAACACTACATAAACACAAAATAAAAAAAAAACTATATGGACCATCTGGCACTTAACGTTAACCCCTATGCCATGGGGGTCTTCACGGACCCCATGGCACCTAAAAACCTTCTGCACTTATCCTCACTCTTCTGCCCTTGGGTGTCATTGAGACTCCATTTGTGTATGGTTAAGGTTAAGGGCCATGTAGGACTATGAGGCCCCACATGGTTATAGTTTACTATACCATGGTGGTCCTTGGAGACCCCATGGTATAGGGGTTAAAATTATGTGCCATGAGAGTATTTTTTTTTCTTTCTACATTTTTATTATGAGAAAAGTAGGTTACAATGCATTTGAATATGTCTTCATAATGAAAGAGTACAAAACATTGTAGTATGACACTCTACAGCTTACAATAAACACATTTACACTTAACTTCTCCTTGTATTTCTAATGTATTACTAAGCAATATTCTAACAACAAAAATAAAAAAACGATGAAAAGTAAAATGAAAGAAGAAAAAGAAGGAAAGATATTACCCTCTTTCAAGGTCCACATTCACCAGCCTCATGCCATGAGAGTCTTTTGAGGACCCCTGAGGTATTGGGGTTAACCTTAGGTGCCATGGGGGTCCACTGGGATTGCCATGGTAGAGGGTTTATATTTGGTGTCCTGGTGGGCTTTATGGACCCCCATGGTTAGATGATGAATCCCCTGGCTCATATGGGCTAGCGGGTATAAAGGGAGAATCCAGGCTCACAGAAGGTTAGCATATACTGTAGGATGGGGAAATCCTGGGCTGATGGGGATTGTGGTATTAACCAGCAAAGTTAAGGTATTAGCTTGTGCATGGCAACAGATATAAAGAACCCAGGCTTCTTGGAGGCATTTTTTGTGTGTCTTTTACAGGGGTTTGGAAGTTCCTGTAGGCTTTTTTAATAATTGGGGCACTCAGAAAAGACTTTGGCATATGATAGGGATTTGTAAATTTGTTATGGGACAGGCACTCAGAGCTTACGATATAAGGGACACTGAAGCACTTGGATGGTGTTTCTTTTAAGTTATATAGTTTGAATAATGTTATACTATAGTTGCAAATGTAATGACCACCTTTCATAGGTATTGATCTCTTCCACCTCTCCCTCCTTTACTCAGACTCCCTGTTCCTTCCTTTCCATATAGCATAACCTCCCCACTTCCCAAAAAAACAATATAAGATAAGGGATGCCTGGTGAACAATTCATTTCAGTTATCTGTTCTTGAATATTGAAGACAAGGGGATAAAATATACTGTGCTCACAGTTATGTACATTGAGCCTTTATGTTTGTCGTCACTTCATAATATACACTCACTTGCTAATAGGCAAGCTAACTTATTTTCCTGAGATCCATTATTCTTGTTTCTGTGTCTACACGTTGGAGAAACTTTGACTGGTGAGAAATGACCCTTCACCATTGGGAAAGAACCTCAATCAAGCAACTCAGACAAAGCTAACAGTTATTAAATTAAAGATTGCATTTATTTTCTTTTAATTTTCTTTCTGAAACCTATTCAAGTCAATTTCATTACAACAGCACTATGTAAATTCAGTGTACCTCCAACCTTTAAGGGTATGTGATGACATCAATATGCACTGTTCATTACAGTATTCATATAAATATATAATACATATAAACATCAAATCAGTTTGGAATGTAGTAACATGGAACATTTGAGTAAAGTTAAAATACAATACAATAATATTTTGTGAAAATGTTTGCTTTGAAGCAATATGGACATGATTTATTCCATGGAATCTATAAATCAATTATAATATTGTTAAATGACTTTGTTATATTCATTGGGAAACAGACTGTATTATGTTCCTATTCACCTGAGCCATGTTAGGTTATTTTGGTTTTCTATAAAAACATGCTCATCATTAAATGCACCTCATCATATGTTTCCACCTCTGAGGGAGCCATCTTTGTGGTGTTATCATGGTTATGTCCGCTGTCAGGGCTATTTGGGCTTCTTGATCAGAGCCTGGCTACCAACACTTTGTATGTCAGATACATATTGGCACCAAATGGAATTCTGCAGAGATGTTTTTGGGGAAAATCTTTCCTTAAAGTTGTGATTTAAATAACTCCTTCTACTTGAAATATAAATACTGAAGATGCCTCTTTATGACTCTCTGGCCCAAAACCTTAAGGCTGCTTTTGGTTTAAAGCATCACGGAAGTGTCATATTTATATTATGCTATCATGAACAGCTTCATAACGCACAAAATGTTTTATGCATTTAATTTCTTTATGTTTCTCAAAAGGAAAAATTTTACCTAATGTAAATTCGTAAATTGCGTGCAATGAATTAATAAAATCTCCCTTGATTCCCATGCTTTGTAACACTGCATATAGATAATCCAGGCACAAGGGATTGAACACTTTCTTGATGTCAAGCAACAATATGATAGAAGGAATATTATTGTTTTTTTTTTTGTCCCCGTGGATAGGATTTGCCACTTTTTATACATTATCAGATGTTTGATGCTGGGGAATAAATCCCTCTTGGTTTCGGTGAAAATACTGTGCAATAAGACTAATTGCCAATATCGTCATCAAGATTTTTAATTCAACATTTGGTAATGAGACAGGATAATTTTTACAATTTGTGTGATCCTTGTTTGGTTTAGGAATCAAGGAAATATGTGTCTTCATCATCTCTTTATCAGTAAGATTTCCTTCTGATATAAAGTTATACAATCTCACCATATGGGGTGCCATCGTTTTTATAAACTTTTTATAATAACCCACAAAAAAAACATCCGGTCCTGGAGCTTTTCCTGATGCTATTGGTGTTAGAGTAGCAATCAGCTCTTTTTGGGTCACCGGCTTATTAAACCTTTCAAAGTTTCCTTTGCGGGATTGTTCTCTAAGAAATCTTGGACATGTTTTGTGACAAGGTTATGGGTTTTTATACAACTTAGGATAAAAACACCAAAATTACTCACTTATAGCTTTTTGATTCGAGGATTCCAACTGTGTTGCAGTTCTTAATGTAAATGGTTTGTAATATCTCATTACAGTAATTAATTTCCTGGCTAGCACGTGACCTGGTTTGTTTAATTGAGTGAACCATATTTTCTTAGTCTTTCTCATTTGTTTTTCCACTTTACTCAATAATAATGCATGTTTTATGTCTTAATTTAACGATTTTTCATCAACCTCTAGTGTGAGGATTTTCCTTGTCTCTTTATAGCTCCAATTTTTAAGTTAGAGTGTTTCATTTGTTTAAGATGTGTACCATATTGAATAACAAATCCTCTATATCGGCATTATGAACCTGCCATATCCACAATCAGATTAGATGACTCCTAGGGGTTGTTTTCAAAGTATGTATCTATTTCAGCCTGAATTGATATCACCAATTGCTACCTATTTAGAAAATAATCATTTATTCTCTTATCTGGACCTCAAAGGCATTAAAGTGCAAATAAGTAAATCATGGTATGAACATGGTGTTGTTTTTATTCACAATTAACTACTCTAGGTATCCTTTTTCGTCTGGTAAAGAACAATTTTTTTCTGGAATAATTGGGAGAAAAATTCTTGTTTCCCAAGGTAGCAAATTAATAGTTAATAACAGTAATCTGGTAAAGCTAAATGCAATGTATATGGGAGCAAAATAAGTTATAAACCTAAAATAAACAAAATAAAATATCCCTCAGCTAGAAACATAGCATCTACAAAAGAATCTAATTAATTATTTTGTGGAAATCCAAACAAATACTGTCTTGATCAATACAATAAACTCCCAGCTGTGCAAACAAGAGACAATATATCTAAACTAACCAGTTTTGTTCTTTCAGGTTCATACTATATTATTTCCTAATCTGATCATCAGTCAATTCTCAACATTCTCCCTGGGTCACGAGCAACAGCTTTTGCAGTAAATTTCAATCTGGTCATTGGCCTCTTAGTGCATCTCAACTCTCTCCAGCATCAACATTACTTCTCCTTCCAGTGGAGCCAGCAACCTTGATACTCTGTTGTGTTGAGACTATGGTTGCTGGCAATAGGCCATTTAGTGTTAGTTCAGTCTTTTACACACTGTCCAGTCACAGATTTTGTTTCTTCATCACAAAGCTGTCCTCAGCATTGAGTGGATATTTCTCAATAATTTGCTGTCTCCACCAGTCACAGCATTTTCAGTGGTTCCTTCTACAGGAGCCACCAACCTTGACCTTACATGGCTTCTTAGACTTTCACCTATATAATATCTTTACCAAACAACCAACTAAGACTCTGTTAGTTTGTCACTTTCACTTTTTCTATTGTATACATAAGAGTTTTGGGTAAAACTTTCACCAACTCATATTGTGGAGGTGACATCGGTACTATTTCACAATAATTTGATGATCAGACATAGTTCTTTAGATAAATCTCACATTTGTCCCTTGAATATTCTTAGTAATAGAAGCATTACATTGTGTTCATATAGTATAACACTTTGTATAAGGCCGGCAGAATTAATAATGCTTAGATTAGGTGCAGTGAACGCCAATCTTTCACTTGAAGAGCAGCATATGTGGCTTTAAGACCTCAAAAAGGTCACATGACCTGTATAACCCTCACACTGAATGCTTGGGAAAAAAGTAAAATCAACTGATAATTGGGGGTTAAACATTTGAGGGCTATCTGTGGTCCATGGCCACTTGTTGCTCACCAATACAATATAGGGGATTGTATATTTTCCACCTGTTATGTCTTCCAGTTGGGAAGGTTTTTGGTAACAATCATAAATAGCACAGCCTTTGACTTGCCTGGACTGGCTCCATGATGGATTGTTTGGACAAGATGTCCCTGGCAGCTTATGCAAATGACTTGGTAATAAAAATGTTCTTTATTCATAGTCCAGAAAAATTAATAACTTCTAGTACAAAAAAAAAAACATTTATTCCATCTCAGATTTTTCTTCTGGGCCAGGAAACAGTAGTTTGATTCTCTAAGCAAAGGGCAAATTAGCTCTTTCTAAAATGGGACTCTGGGGATGTCAAAAGGGCAGAAGTTAACTTTTAAAATAGAAACAGTGAAAAAAACTCACAAAAAATCTTGAAATGGTAAATTTGCATATTTTCAATCTTGTACGGTGCTTTGGGGAAAGCCCTATGGACACTGGATTCTAAGCTCAAGGGCAGGACCTTCCATTCTTTGCAATGTGTTAGTATTGGTATTGTTTTGTGGGTGGCACATCTTTTGCGCACTGGAGACCAGTGCGCCGTCATCAGGGTGCCGAGAACTGCGCTCTGATGACGCTCTGCTTTAGCCTACATCCCATCTGCCCCATCTCATATTTACTGGACATGCTTGCTGGAGGCTGCCAAGGCTAATGTAAGGGGCTTGACAGTGTGCCATGTGGGACTGGCATGTGTCACTAGGAGCATATTGTATGTAATGTCACTGTCATTGTGTGCATGTGTCACTAGGAGCATGTTGCATTGCATGTTTATCTCTACACACATGACAAACATGCAATGCAACATGCTCCTATTGACACATGCACACAATGCCTGGCCCATATGTCACACTGTAAGACCCTTGCCTTGCCAAGCAGGTCCAGGAAATATGAGATGGGGGCCTCTGTGGCAGATGGGATGCAGGCTGCGCAATACTCGCTGCCCTGATGATGGCGCGCTGTTCTGCAGCACGCGAAGATCGGCGTGCCGTTTTGTGCCTGGAACTTAACCCATGTATAGCGATACAGAATATTCTGGCGCGTTACAAATAAACAATAATAATAATAACAAAAAAGAGGGCATATATAATGGTGCATGGTCAAATGAAAAAAACATATTCATGTTTTAAAGATGTTAAGAAAGTTTACAAGAAAAACAAATCTCAGAAAACAAAGTATATAAGAACAAGATTATTTTACATAACGAGTAGTAAGTATCTATACCAGGATTCCAGTGGATGTGGTAGGGTCAAACCCAGCAAATGAATTAATTAATGTCTTGGATATACATAAAGCTATCCTCAGTATACATTGTAGGTAGATAAATAAGTAAGCTAGATAAGTCTATTGATTCTGACATCAAAATCTTTATTTCTGTGATTCTTTTTTAGGCTCATAAGAAAGAAAAGCATACCTTTATCCTGATCTCCTAAGAGACAAAAATGTTGTATCTAAAATATAATTTCACTTGATCAACTTAAAATAGAATATTTTACTTAAAATATAACGAGGAAGTAGAGCTGCAATGCCACTGATAATTCTTTCAGAACTCCAAGTAAACAGCAAGCAGAACAATAAATGTGAGCATACAGGTATCATTAAAGTGATTCTAAATATACTGTGTCTTGTTTCTACTTATTCATGTGCTATACATATACGTAGGAGTAAAAGTGGTGAATAGCTGGTTACTAGCAGAATTGAATGGAGATTATTTTTAGACTTAGTGGTAATGGAATGATGAACATAGAGAGGTCAATTTTATTGCATCAGATTATTTGCCCATTGCACATTGCTCATATTGATATGGGGGACATTTACATATAATCTATTCTATTCCTCTTCTCCTCACTATTGATAAAATCCTATATGCTGTTACTATGTCTAAAGAGTAGATAATAGCATCCTTTTGCCCAGCTCAGCTCTACTAAAGCCGCAACGCGTCATTTTAAGGCTCATGAGCTGCCATTAATCATACAACTCTGTATTGAAGGCTGTGTAGACCACCCCAGGCCTCCTGGGTTGGTGAGAGGAGCCCCTTGCCCCGGCAGGACCGGGGTATGGTAATGGAAAGAGGCTAGCTGGGGGCGGAGACATTTAGAGGCTCTTTTAGCACCATCAGCGCCATTATACCCCTCCCCCCCAAAAAAAAATAAAGAAAGTGGGAGGTTTATTTATAAGTTAAGTTAGGTGGCTGATTGTTCTATGTATGATGATTGATGTTTATAATATATGTTAATTAAAAATATATTATATTTTGTCACAGCGGCGGATGGTGAAAGGAGTCACCGGGACTATGGTGAAGTGATTGAGATCCTACTCTACGGTTGTACAGCTGTTCCAACACAGTATGCCCTGGACAAGGGTTCAGGGCGTAGGGTGTACTGTCTCTTGCCAGGCTCCTCCCCTCACTTGTTCATTGGTTTATTTATTGTTTATTGATTATGGTTATTATCGCCAATATGTGCTCTGTGTCATTATCTTCAATATGTGATCTGTCTCTAATTATTATGGTTTAACATACCAACTGGGCCATGCTTGGGTCAAGACTTTTCAAGTTATTGCAATGTTCATTATTCTTCAAAGCTTTTATTGCTCAATTCTTTTTGTGTGCCCAGGATTCCACAAGAAAATGATCCTTAAAGATTCCTCTCTGTGGTGTTTTTTAGACTGTCAAGCATCTGGAAGTATGATAGATGGGGTATTATGTGCAAAGGTTTTTGGCCCCTTGGTAAGTTGTCAGATTTAACAAGAGTAATTCTAGACTTAAGAGGGTCTGTCAGTATTTTGAAGCCAAACAATGTTCCAGTGTATCATTAAGTTACTGCTGATGGTCTTGAATGTGCACCCTCGGTGTAGGGGTCAGAGCCTTACTCACTATGGAGACATTTACTGAGCTCCAGTTATCCCTCAACAAAATGGTAAGCTCTCACAAGCCTCAAAATAGCCATTAAAGGCTCACAAATACATTGGACTTTTGGCTTGGAGTTTGTTATCTTTATAAATCTATTTACTCTGGGAGATTTCTCAAGACAAACAATTCATGAGTTTGATGTTAATCACTAAAGCAGTTTGGTCTAATATAATATACAGATATGTTTGTACTGAGTGAAGCATTCATACAGTGTGCTATTTATACTGTGTGGGACATTTACACTGTGTATTGCATCCATACAGTAAGAGACATGTATACAGTGTACATCATGTATTGTATGGAGAACATATATACAGTGAAGGACATAGAGCATTAATACTTTATGATAATTTATATTGTATACAGAATTTATATATAGAACATTAATACTATCTGGAACTTTTATATCACATATAATAGTTGTCAAACTACGAGTCGTTGTCACGCTTTGCGAGCTCGCAGAACTGTGTTCCTCGCAAAGCTGGGACTGGCCGCAAATACAGACCTCGCGAAAATACACACTAAAATAAAATAAAAACCTTACCCACAGCAAGGGGGGACACCCAGGACCTCAGCAGCAACAACCGGTTACAAGCGAGACAAAAAAAATTACGAACCGCGAGACATAGAAAAATCCATTACGGACTTGCAAAAATACGACCTTAATGGGCAACCGACCCACAGCGGCAAACATTAAAAAACACAAATATACACACTAAAAAAAAAAAAATACGTTTTTTATTTTATTTTAGTGGGTATTTTTGTGTTTTTTAATGTTTGCTGATGTGCGTCGGTTGTCCATTAAGGTCGTATTTTTGCAAGTCCCCGTAATGGATTTTTTCTACGGCAGATAGATAGATACACATGGTTTGCCCTCGCGCACGCAGCCTACACTGCACACTTGCCACATTGCTGACACTTTCTGCTCAGATGATCAACACTCCAACTGTACATTTTCACATGCAGGAAAATTCAAATAGATTGTTAGCACTTCAGAAAATTGATTGCTGCATATTAAATATAAATACCGTATATACTCGAGTATAAGCCAATCCGAGTTTAAGCCGAGGCACCTATTTTACCACAAAATACTGGGTAAAATGAGTGACTCGAGTATAAGCCGAGGGTGGGAAATGTGCTGCCCCCTGTGTCCCTCTTGTGCCCTCTCTGTCCCCCTCTCAACCTCCCCATGCTCATCCTCAACCCCCTCCTCAACCTCAACCCTCCTCAACCTCAACCCCCCCTCCTCATCCTCTCTCCTCAACCCCCCATCCTCAACCCCTCCTCCTCATCCTCAACCTCCCTCCTCATCCTCAACCCCCCTCCTCAACCTCCCTCCTCAACCCCCTCCTCAACCTTCCTCCTCAACCCCCCCCTCCTCAACCTCAACCCCAACCCACCTCCTCAACCTCAACCCCCCTCAACCTCCCCCCTCAACCCCAACCCCCCTCCTCAACCTAAACCCCCCTCTTCCACCTAAACCCCCCTAAATACCTCCCCCCTCTCCCCTCACTTATCTGCTTGTGCTCCGGCCTAAACTCCTTGACCCGGCGCGCATGTAACGTCACATGCGCGCCGCCTCATTAGCATATACCGGGTGCCGGCACCCGGTATATGCTAATGACGCGGCGCGCATGTGACGTCACATGCGCGCCGGCGCCGGGTCAAGGAGCGGAGGCCAGAGCACAAGCAGGTAAGTGAGTTGAGAGGGGGAGGTATTTAGGGGGGTTTAGGTGGAGGAGGGGGGTTGAGGGAGGTTGAGGAGGGGGGAGGGAAAGAGACACGGGGGGGTAGAGAGACACATGGGGGGTTAAAGACACACGGGGGGGTTAGAGACACACGGGGGGGGTTAGAGACACACGGGGGGGTTAGAGAGACACAGGGGGGGTTAGAGAGACACGGGGGGGGAGTGACTCGAGTATAAGCCGAGGGGGCACTTTTTTGCCTTAAAAAAGGGCTGAAAAACTCGGCTTATACTCGAGTATATAGGGTAGGTAAAGTATATTCAGTTATTAATTCATATTACTTTATGAATTCACTGTACTCAAATTGTTAGCCCATTTTACACTGTACTTATATCTCTGTTTTCCCAATGAGCGCTAAAGGTGATCGTTGCAAAGCCGGACAATTGAAGTACATGAGGGGATAGGCTCACAATAAGCGCCGAAGGCACTCATTGCGAGCCACGAGATGAGCGCCGAAGGAGCTCAGAGCGGGGCGCACAATGAGCGCCGAATGTCCACAGGGGAGCAAAAACTTTACATTGTGTGGCAAACATCACTGCCATGGCTTAAAATTTTACTGCCCCGCCATTTTTGACGGACAAGTTGCTAGTTGTATATAAATTGTACACTTTGTTGGAAAGTTATATACTGAATAATCACATATATAGTTGTGAGCGTACGAGTTGTTGCTAACGCTGCGGGCTCGCGTAGCGAGCCCGCGGCCCTCGCGAAGCGAGGGCTGCGACTCGCGTAGCGAGCTGCGGCCCTCGCGCAGCGAGGGCCGCGGCTCGCGCAGCGAGCCGAGGCCCTCGCGAAGCGAGGGCACTGCCCGAGGGTCTCAGTTGCTGGCATGGAGCGCCATAGGCGCTCCATGCCAGCACCTGAGGACCTCGCAAAGCGAGGGCCGCAGTTGCTGGCATGGAGCGCCGAAGGCGCTCCTTGCCAGCAACTGCGACCCTCGCAAAGTTCACGTCGCAACCCAAACAGTACGACACACACATTACGACACTCGCAAACAACATACGACACACGTTCACACACATTACGGACTCGCAACACTCGGACGCAACTCGCGAACATTACAAAATGTAAAACACAATACATACACACACCACATACATAAAAAACTTACCTACACCAAGAGGGAGCACCCAGCACCTCAAAAATACAACTTACACCTCGATTTTACTTCAAATAAAACAGTTTACACACTAAAAAAAAAACGAAGCGAGAGAAAAAATGGCCGCCGAACAAAACGAAAACGAGGCTACAGCACTCTAAACTCGCAAAACACCACAAGAAACTCGCAAAACACCACAAAACACCTACGGATATTCCGATACAAACGTATAACACACATTACTCGCCATTTGACGCCAATGCGGAAGTACACGACAACGGTTTGGCCTCGCGCACGCACAGTGTTACACTGCACATATTCAGCACGCTTACACAGCAGATCCACACCACTAATGCTGCAGCAACATCAAAACACATTCACAGCTCTTCCACACAATGCTTTAAAATAGGTAAAGTATATTCATTTATTAATGTATTATATATTTCATTATTACACACTAAACAGCATTAGCTACCTTACAATTTCATTGCCGTCATTTTTTGACGGGCAATTCGCTAGTCACATATATAGTTGTCAGCAATGGGGGCTGTTGCTAACACTTGTGGGCTCGCGCTGCGAGCACGCCGCAACTGCGGCCCTCGCAAAGCCAAAGGCGCTCCTTGCACTGGTGGAGATGAGCGCCATAGGCGCTCATCCCTACGACCCCCTACGACTTTCGGACCACAAAAGCGGACCCTCGCCAAGCGAGCGCCCGCATTTGTGGAGGTGGAGGCACTACGGCACCTCACAACTGGTTACAAACCACCCCACAAGCGGGACTGAAAAAAACAAACAAACACGCAATCACTAACTACGGATTTACACAAAAAAATTACGACCAGCGGGACATAGAAAAAATCCATTATGGACTCGCAAAAGTACGACCTTAACGGACAACCCGCGCACAGCGGCAAACATTAAAAAACACAAAAATACACACTAAAATAAAATAAAAACCTTACCCGCAGCAAGGGGGGACACCCAGGACCTCAGCAACACAAGTTAAACCGCGATTTCAGTCAAATTCACAAAGTTTAGACACTCGAAAATCCCCTAAGCGAGAGAAAAAATGCCAGACGAAAAAAACGAAAACGAGGCTACACGACCCCTAAAGACGCAAAATACAGCAAAGCTAATACGGCTTTTACAAAAACCCATACGACCTACAACATACACTATTAGCAACAACGCTAAATCCTACAAACCCGCCTACCACATACACATTTGCTGCCATTTTACAACACTAACTTACAGAATGCGGACTTACACAGCTACACAAACGGCTTCCCCTCGTGCACGCAGCCTATTTACACTACACACAGTACACATTGCTGCCAATTACACCTCAGCTCCACAACACTGCAAATCTACATTATATGCTGCAGGAACATCAAAACAGATTGTTAGCTCTTCAGCACATTCCTTGCTGCATATACTTATTAAAAAGAGGTAAAGTATATTCATTTATGATTTCATTAATTAATTAATTAGCATAAAAAAAATAGACACAAAACAAAAAACAATTAACACCACACTAGCACAAACAACCACAAACACCTTCACGCGCCACCCACAAGAAGCACCAACGCTGCTCATAGGGCACAAACTACACCAGGGGAGAGCCTTGCAATAAGCAACAAAACGAGCTCACTGCGGACCTTACACTAAGCGCAAAAGAGCCTATGATAACAACAAATACACCAACCCAGAGGCTCGCAATGTGTGCCGAAGGAGCTGATTGCCAGCCACACGATGAGTGCCAAAGGCGCTCAGCGCCAGCCTCGCAATGAGCGCACGAGGATCTCAGACCTCCAAAACACTTACTCTCTGTGGCAAACAGCATTACCTGCCTTAGAATTTTATTGCTGTCATTTTTTGACGGGCAAGTCGCTAGTGAATGTATATTTTGTAAAAGACATTTATGCTGTATGGAGCATTTATATTGCTGAGGATGTATACACTACGACAGTGGTTCCCAAACCTCTCCTCAGGGCTCCCCAGACAGGAAAGAATTTAAATTTAACAGTGTGTGAACACAGGTGATGAAATTAGAGGCTCCGTTGCTTGTTGAATACTAATTGTTTTCACACAGTAAAATTGAAATCCTGACCTGTCTATTGAGCCCTGAGGAGAGGTTTGGGAACCACAGCTCTATGAGATACTGATTCAAGCATTTATACTATATATTTCTATACTTTAGATAATATATTGTATGGGCCATGTATACTGTAGTGTACAGTATATTTTACAAATCATTATATTTATAGGGCATTTATGCAGTGTTGAAACTGTATAGAACATATTTACTATGGAGATTATAGTCCTTCCCAAGCTGTGATGTGTAAGCTTAATTTTGGGGGTCCATAAAACATCAGGCATTACAAAAAGGTGTAAAGCAAAAAGTAAAATGATTAAAATTACAAATAGCATAAGATAAGTCCCTAAGTTCTAGATTGTATTATTTGTAGATACACAAACTATACTTAAATATATTGTAACATAGGGCCTTAATTTTATGGCTCCCATAAGGAATCTTCAAATAAAACAGTTTACACACTAAAAAAAAAACGAAGCGAGAGAAAAAATGGCCGCCGAACAAAACGAAAACGAGGCTACAGCACTCTAAACTCGCAAAACACCACAAGAAACTCGCAAAACACCACAAAACACCTACGGATATTCCGATACAAACGTATAACACACATTACTCGCCATTTGACGCCAATGCGGAAGTACACGACAACGGTTTGGCCTCGCGCACGCACAGTGTTACACTGCACATATTCAGCACGCTTACACAGCAGATCCACACCACTAATGCTGCAGCAACATCAAAACACATTCACAGCTCTTCCACACAATGCTTTAAAATAGGTAAAGTATATTCATTTATTAATGTATTATATATTTCATTATTACACACTAAACAGCATTAGCTACCTTACAATTTCATTGCCGTCATTTTTTGACGGGCAATTCGCTAGTCACATATATAGTTGTCAGCAATGGGGGCTGTTGCTAACACTTGTGGGCTCGCGCTGCGAGCACGCCGCAACTGCGGCCCTCGCAAAGCCAAAGGCGCTCCTTGCACTGGTGGAGATGAGCGCCATAGGCGCTCATCCCTACGACCCCCTACGACTTTCGGACCACAAAAGCGGACCCTCGCCAAGCGAGCGCCCGCATTTGTGGAGGTGGAGGCACTACGGCACCTCACAACTGGTTACAAACCACCCCACAAGCGGGACTGAAAAAAACAAACAAACACGCAATCACTAACTACGGATTTACACAAAAAAATTACGACCAGCGGGACATAGAAAAAATCCATTATGGACTCGCAAAAGTACGACCTTAACGGACAACCCGCGCACAGCGGCAAACATTAAAAAACACAAAAATACACACTAAAATAAAATAAAAACCTTACCCGCAGCAAGGGGGGACACCCAGGACCTCAGCAACACAAGTTAAACCGCGATTTCAGTCAAATTTACAAAGTTTAGACACTCGAAAATCCCCTAAGCGAGAGAAAAAATGCCAGACGAAAAAAACGAAAACGAGGCTACACGACCCCTAAAGACGCAAAATACAGCAAAGCTAATACGGCTTTTACAAAAACCCATACGACCTACAACATACACTATTAGCAACAACGCTAAATCCTACAAACCCGCCTACCACATACACATTTGCTGCCATTTTACAACACTAACTTACAGAATGCGGACTTACACAGCTACACAAACGGCTTCCCCTCGTGCACGCAGCCTATTTACACTACACACAGTACACATTGCTGCCAATTACACCTCAGCTCCACAACACTGCAAATCTACATTATATGCTGCAGGAACATCAAAACAGATTGTTAGCTCTTCAGCACATTCCTTGCTGCATATACTTATTAAAAAGAGGTAAAGTATATTCATTTATGATTTCATTAATTAATTAATTAGCATAAAAAAAATAGACACAAAACAAAAAACAATTAACACCACACTAGCACAAACAACCACAAACACCTTCACGCGCCACCCACAAGAAGCACCAACGCTGCTCATAGGACACAAACTACACCAGGGGAGAGCCTTGCAATAAGCAACAAAACGAGCTCACTGCGGACCTTACACTAAGCGCAAAAGAGCCTATGATAACAACAAATACACCAACCCAGAGGCTCGCAATGTGTGCCGAAGGAGCTGATTGCCAGCCACACGATGAGTGCCAAAGGCGCTCAGCGCCAGCCTCGCAATGAGCGCACGAGGATCTCAGACCTCCAAAACACTTACTCTCTGTGGCAAACAGCATTACCTGCCTTAGAATTTTATTGCTGTCATTTTTTGACGGGCAAGTCGCTAGTGAATGTATATTTTGTAAAAGACATTTATGCTGTATGGAGCATTTATATTGCTGAGGATGTATACACTACGACAGTGGTTCCCAAACCTCTCCTCAGGGCTCCCCAGACAGGAAAGAATTTAAATTTAACAGTGTGTGAACACAGGTGATGAAATTAGAGGCTCCGTTGCTTGTTGAATACTAATTGTTTTCACACAGTAAAATTGAAATCCTGACCTGTCTATTGAGCCCTGAGGAGAGGTTTGGGAACCACAGCTCTATGAGATACTGATTCAAGCATTTATGCTATATATTTCTATACTTTAGATAATATATTGTATGGGCCATGTATACTGTAGTGTACAGTATATTTTACAAATCATTATATTTATAGGGCATTTATGCAGTGTTGAAACTGTATAGAACATATTTACTATGGAGATTATAGTCCTTCCCAAGCTGTGATGTGTAAGCTTAATTTTGGGGGTCCATAAAACATCAGGCATTACAAAAAGGTGTAAAGCAAAAAGTAAAATGATTAAAATTACAAATAGCATAAGATAAGTCCCTAAGTTCTAGATTGTATTATTTGTAGATACACAAACTATACTTAAATATATTGTAACATAGGGCCTTAATTTTATGGCTCCCATAAGGAATCTTGTGACTTTCAATGTAGGGAGCTCCGAGTGCTATTACATGGCTCCTGTAAGGAATCTTCGAATGAGCTTTCCATGTAGGGAGCTATGTGCTATTACATGGCTCCCATAAGAAATCTTGTGTCTTTTCACGTATGGAGTTCTGAGTGATTGCTATGTGCTATTTCATGGCTCCTGGAAGGAATCTTCAAGTGAACTTTCCATGTAGGGAGCTCCGAGTGATTGCAACGTGCTATTACATGGCTCCGGTAAGGAATCTACGAGGGATCTTTCCGTGTAGGGAGCTCCGAGTGATTGCAACGTGCTATTACATGGCTTTGGTAAGGAATCTTTGAGTGAACTTTGCATGTAGGGAGCTCCGAGTGATCTATACATGCTTCAAGTGAACTTTCCATGTAGGGAGCCCTGAGTTATTGCAAAGTCCTATTACATGACTCCGGTAATGAATCTTCAAGTGAATTTTCCGTGTAGGGAGCTCTGAGTGATCGGTATGTGCTATTACATGGCACCAGTAAGGATTCTTCAAGTGAACTTTCCATGTAGTGAGCTCCGAGTGATTGCAACGTGCTTTTACATGGCTCTGGTAAGGAATCTTCGAGTGAACTTTCCATGTAGGGAGCTCCAAGTGATTGCAACGTGCTATTACATGGCTCCGGTAAGGAATCTTCAAGTGATCTTTCCATGTAGGGAGCTCCGAGTTATTGCAATGTGCTATTACATGGCTCCGGTAAGGAATCTTCGAGTGAACATTCCTTGTAGGGAGCTCCGAGTGATTGCAACATGTCATTACATGGCTCCGGTAAGGAATCTTTGAGTTAACTTTCCATGTAGGGAGCTCCGAGTAATTGCAATGTGCTATTACATGGCTCCAGTAAGGAATCTTCGAGTGAACATTCCATGTAGGGAGCTCCAAGTGATTGCAACGTGCTATTACATGGCTCCGGTAAGGAATTTTCGAGTGAACTTTCCATGTAGGGAGCTACAAGTTATTGCAACGTGCTATTACATGGCTCCGGTAAGGAATTTTCGAGTGAACTTTCCATGTAGGGAGCTACGAGTTATTGCAACGTGCTATTGCATGGCTCCGGTAAGGAATATTCGAGTGAACTTTCCATGTAGGGAGCTCTGAGTGATCACTATGTGCTATTATATGGCTCCCATAAGGAATCTTGTGACTTTCTATAGGACTTTCTATAGGGAGCTCCGAGTGATCGCTACAGGCTATTACATGGCTCCGGTAAGGGTTACTGAACATCTAATGTGCTCTCGTATGGCTCTACGAATCCTCGTAGTCAGACAAAACCTTGTGAGTTAGCTCCAGCAAACACAACCCCCTGATATGTACCACTTTATTTAAAGCTATACAGATCCTTGCAGCAATTGCGGCAGAAAAGGTTTTTCAACAATCAAAATAATAAATAAAGTGGTTTAATAACCCCTCTGCCTATGCCCAGCTACTCCCTATAATCCTGGGTATTCCTCTGGATACCCCCTTCCCCTTCATCCTCTTGTGCTTAGTAACCCTATAAATAAGCCCTGTTCTGATTGGCTGCTATTTTTGCCAATCGTAATAGGGTACAATAAAGCCCCCATATTGGTTAAAAGAATAACTTTGATTCTAATTGGCAGATTGGATATGATTGACACATATTTTAGCCAATCACCTGACTCCTCGCCTACACCTCCACCTGACTCCACCTCTAAACCCCCATCTTCCCCCTCTACTACACCCACCTTTCTTTATACCATCTGTCTCCACTCCACGTTTTTGTTCTTTCACACATTTATTATTCTCTCTCTCTTCTTCTTTTCTCAGTCACTTATCTCTTTGTCTCTCTTATTATCAGTATTTTACTGTCAGTGTATGCCTGTCTTTGTTCATTGTTTTTTTTCATAATACTTTTTTTGATAATAATTTTTGATAATACTGTTTTTCTTTGTAAGTCTACATATTTTCTGTATTTTGTTCCTTGTTTTCTCTCTGTTTATCTCTCCCGCCCTTTCTCTCTCTTTCTGTCTCTGTTGTTCTATCTCTCTCTTTCTGTATATTTTCACCCTCGCTTTATCTCTCTCTTTGATACAGATCTCTCAGACTTGTTTTTGTCCCTTTGATAACAGTCTCTGCCGCTCGGGGCCTCTCATTTCATGCCAGCTGCAATTACAATTAAGTGATAGAAAAGACCCAGAGATGGGAACAGAAACACCTAAAGGGCATGGAGACCAACACCATGCTCTGCACACCTTACATACACAGTGCTATGCACACCTGACAGACCATCAGACAGTGCTCTGCACACCTGGCATACCCATCCCACAGTGCTCTGCACACCTGACAGACCAGCACACAGTGCTCTGCAAACCTTACATACCCAGCACACAGTGCTCTGCACACCTGGCATACCCAGTGATCTGCACACCTGACAGACCAACACAAAGTGCTCTGCACAGCTGACATACCCAGCACACAGTGCTCTGCACACCTGGCATACCCATCACACAGTGCTCTGCAAACCTGACAGACCAGCACACAGTGCTCTGCACACCTGGCATACCCATCACACAGTGCTCTGCAAACCTGACAGACCAGCACACAGTGCTCTGCACACCTGGCATACCCAGCACACAGTGATCTGCACACCTAACAGGCCAGCACACAGTGCTCTGCGCACCTGACAGACCAGCACACAGTGATCTGCACACCTGACATACCCAGCACACAGTGCTCTGCACACCTGACAGACCAGCACACAGTGTTGGTACAGAGAAGGGTAACAACACTAATAAGGGGAATGGAGGGTTATGAAGAAAAACTAACCAAATTACACCTATTTTCTCTAGAAAAAAGGTGTTTAAGAGGGGATATGATTATCTTATATAAATACATCCAGGGTAAATATATGGCTTTGTCAAGTTAACGTTCAAGAACATCCTTTAAGGTTAGAAGTAAAAAGATTCCACCTTAAAGAAAGAAAAGGGTTCTTCACAGTAAGGGTGATTAATCTGTGGAATTCTCTACCAAAGGAGGTGGTGAAAGCAGATTGGAATGATAACTTTGAAAGGGGACTGGATTTATTTCTATTTAAAAAGGGCATTCAGGTTTATCCAGGATAACTAGAGAGGAAGTATTGATCCGGGGAGATGTCTGATCACCAGTATCAGGGGTCAGGAAGGAATTTTGTTTTTTTACCTTTTGAGACAATTGGCAATGTTTCACTTTTTTCGGTTTGCTTGCTCTGGATCCATCAACAATTAATCTGCATTTTACAGATCAGAGAGATCTAAAAAGGTTGAACTTGATGGACTAAAATACTTTTTTTCAAACTCAATTACTATGTAACTATTTAACAGTGCTCTGCACACCTGACATACCAAGCACACAGTGCTGTGTACACCTGACAGACCTAGTACACAGGGCTCTGCAAATAAGACATACCAAGGATGCAGTGCTCTGCACACCTGACAGACTTAGTACATAGTGCCGCACACTTGATAGATCCACTATACAATACTCTGCTTGTCTCTCAGAGTACATATATACTTGTTAGAAAAATGCTCTAAATAGGACTAATCTAACCCCATGCCCCAATGGCTACCACATATAGATATATATACACTGCTAAAAAAAATAAAGGGAACACTTAAACAACACAATGTAACTCCAAGTCAATCACACTTCTGTAAAATCAAACTGTCCACTTAGGAAGCAACACTGAGTGACAATCAATTTCACATGCTGTTGTGCAAATGGGATAGACAACAGGTGGAAATTATGGGCAATTAGTAAGACACCCCCAATAAAGGAGTGATTCTGCAGGTGGTGACCACAGACCACTTCTCAGTTCCTATGCTTTCTGGCTGATGTTTTGGTCACTTTTTAATGCTGGTGGTGCTTTCACTCTAGTGGTAGCATGACACAGAGTCTACAATCCACACAAGTGTTTCAGGTAGTGCAGCTCATCCAGGATAGCACATCAATGCGAGCTGTGGCAAGAAGGTTTGCTGTGTCTGTCAACGTAGTGTCCAGAGCATGGAGGCGCTACCAGGAGACAGGCCAGTACATCAGGAGATGTGGAGGAGGCCGTATGAGGGCAACAACCCAGCATCAGGACCGCTACCTCTGCCTTTGTGCAAGGAGGAACAGGAGGAGCATTGCCAGAGCCCAGCAAAATGACCTCCAGCAGGTCACAAATGTGCATGTGTCTGCTCAAACGGTCAGAAACAGACTTCATGAGGGTGGTATGAGTGCCCGACATCCACCGGTGGGGGTTGTGCTTACAGCCCAACACCGTGCAGTATGTTTGGCATTTGCCAGAGAACACCAAGATTGGCAAATTTGCCACTGGCGCCCTGTGCTCTTCACAGATGAAAGCAGGTTCACACTGAGCACATGTGACAGACGTGACAGGGTCTGGAGACGCTGTGGAGAACGTTCTGCTGCCTGCAACATCATCCAGCATGACCGGTTTGGCAGTGGATCAGTAATGGTGTGGGGTGGCATTTCTTTGGGGGGCCACACAGCCCTCCATGTGCTCGCCAGAGGTAGCCTGACTGCCAATAGGTACCGAGATGAGATCCTCAGACCCCTTGTGAGACCATATGCTAGTGTGGTTGGCCCTGGGTTCCTCCTAATGCAAGACAATGCTAGACCTCATGTGGCTGGAGTGTATCAGCAGTTCCTGCAAGACAAAGGCATTGATGCTATGGACTGGCCCGCCCGTTCCCCAGACTTGAATCCAATTGAGCACATCTGGGACATCATGTCTCGCTCCATCCACCAACGTCACGTTGCACCACAGACTGTCCAGGAGTTGGCAGATGCTTTAGTCCAGGTCTTGGAGGAGATCCCTCAGGAGACCATCCGCCACCACATCAAGAGCATGCCCAGGCGTTGTAGGGAGGTTATACAGGCACGTGGAGGCCACACACACTACTGAGCCTCATGTTGACTTGTTTTAAGGACATTACATCAAAGTTGGATCAGCCTGTAGTATGTTTTTCCACTTTCATAATGGGGGTGACTCCAAATCCAGACCTCCATGGGTTGAAAATGTGATTTCCATTTTTTTATTTTTGTGTGATTTTGTTGTCAGCACATTCAACTATGTAAAGAACAAAGTATTTCATAAGAATATTTAATTCATTCAGATCTAGGATGTGTTATTTTAGTGTTCCCTCTATTTTTTTGAGCAGTGTATAAATCCCCAAGGGTCTCCACAAGGTCCCTAACTTTAAACTTCCTTCACTTGGGGACCCACTGTTCCTAGTCCTCCATGGATGTCCATAGACGGTATATATACTCTAGTTTTACTCTATTTGATCAATAAACCAATCAGAATAGGGTGTGTAAGTCTTGTCTCACTGGTTAATTGCAACCATATTGTGAGTCATTTTCTTCATGTGATAGGCTGTAATTTGATTGACAACTATGTCAGCCATTCAGGAAGTCTGTATACTAGGGTGAGGCCACTGTGTATCACTCTTCATGTGCAGCTCCTCATAGGAAGAGCTTCCATTAATTTAGATTCATTGAATTAGCATCCTTTTTTTGGGGGGGTCTTTTCCATAACCCTTTTCTAATGGGCTAAAGAGAGGAGATATGCCCACTTACCAGGGCTGGATACAAGCTCCACGGCATTACTGACAATGCTAGATCCATGTAGATGTCCCCACTTACCAGGGCTGAATACAAGCTCTAGGGCATTACTGACAATGCTAGATCCATGGAGGAGATGTGCCCACTTACCAGGGCTGAATACAAGCTCCAGGGCATTACTGACAATGCTAGATCCATGGAGGAGATGTCCCCACTTACCAGGGCTGAATACAAGCTCCAGAGCATTTCTGACAATGCTAGATCCATGTAGATGTCCCCACTTACCAGGGCTGAATACAAGCTCCAGGGCATTACTGACAATGCTAGATCCATGGAGGAGATGTCCCCACTTACCAGGGCTGAACACAAGCTCCAGGGCATTACTGACAATGCTAGATCCATGGAGGAGATGTGCCCACTTACCAGGGCTGAATACAAGCTCCAGAGCATTTCTGATCCATCCATGCAGGAGCCATGCCCACTTAATACAGGTTCCAGGGCATTTCTGATCCATCCATGGAGAAGACATGCCCACGTACAAGGGCTGAATACAGGTTCCAGGGCATTTCTAATCCATCCATGGAGGAGATGTGCCCACTTACGAGGGCTGAATACAGGTTCCAGGGCATTGCTAATCCATCTATGGATGGATGGTCGGAGGTTTTTTATTGTAAATGTTATTTTAATTTCAATTCTTCTTTTGTGAATTTCTTTTTTCATTTGATTGAAATCCTTGTTTTTTTACTGTGTTTTTTTTTAAATGTACTTTTAGTTTAGTCCTGGGGTGTAAGCTTAGGGTGCATGGGTTCTTTATGGATCTCTATTAGGGAAAGGGTAAAGACCCTCATGGGGGGGACCATGGGGCTTATTAGGGAACACCATGGAGGTAGATTGAGGAACCATCGAGCCCTCTGACATTTCTTTTGGGAGACAGAGGACCATAGGTATCCTTAAGATGGAGCATGATGGCCCACCTCCCTGTACAATAGGGATTAAGGTCTCCCATTTCAACTGAAGGTGGTAATCCTTGCTTTTTACTGTAGTATTTTTTTATGTACTTTTTGTTTAGTTTAGGGTGAATGGGTTCTTTATGGATATCCATTGGGAAAAGGGTAAAAACCATGGAGGTAGGTTGAGGAACCATGGGGCCCTCAAGGATTTATAAGCTGAGGACCATAGGTATCCTTAAGATGGAGGATGAGTGCCCACCTCCCTTTACAATAGGGATTAAGGTCTCCCATTTACACTGGTGGGGACGCCAATACAACGTTTTGTTAGAGGAGGGAATTGGCGCGGGGGGGGGGGGGGGGATAATAATCCCCACCCCCGCATTCATTTCAATTTAGATTATCCATTTCTGTGCCATGGGAGAAGACATTAATCAACATACATATCGATGGTGGTCAGAGGGCTAGTGTTTAGAGGGTGGTGTATGGGAGTCTCCTTGTGTTTCATATTTGTAGGCTTCTGCATGTACAGATTAGACAGGAAGCACAAGTGTAACTAGACAAACCATTTAGTGAGAACTCCCTGTCTGCATGTAATAGTGCAATAGGCAAAAAACAGCTTAAAGGACCACTGTACTCAAAATAAACACTGTTAAAATTAATGTACATGCTTAAGTATACATGATTTATAATATGTAAACATTGCAATGCTAGTAGTTATTCTTTAAAGCTCTTACCTGTATAGGTTTCTGCCCGTTGCTCTGTGCTGTTTAGCTCTGCCCATTTTGCATAATTAAGGACAGTGCAGCTGTAGCAGACTTCCTGCCATGTGCTCTGGTGTCTGACTGGAGTAAAAAATGATGTCTGGTGTATACCAGTCAGACACTGGAGCACACAATATGAATCTGCTACTGCTGCACCGCCCTTTGTGGGCACATTTGCATGTCCCAGCTCATCTTCCCTGAATGCAGTGTAATAACTGTATTTCTCAGAATTCTGAGCTGGAAGCAGATTTTTTAACTTGTTTTAGACATTCAAATGTGAACACAGATGTACTATTTATTTACTGTACGGTGGAGGGCTTCTATCGCTCTTTTGCCCACCATATATTAAATGATTGTTGTGGTGAACTACCTACTCATAAGATCCACAACACAGGCTGGGATCCCGCTCCACACTGAGGATAGCCAGTAAGCTTGAAACAGCTGTACGTGTATAGGATTCCCAGCTTGTGTATAATCCAACCTTGGCTTTGAATAAAAGCTATGTAATGCAGTGGACATAAGCTTAAAGGAAGCCATCTTTGAAATGGTTTATGGATTGAAGAGCGAGGCATTTGTGGGCATATTTGCATGTCCCTGCTCAGCTTCCCAGAATGCAGTGTAATAACTGTATTTCTCAGAATTCCCGTGAACAAGTTTTTTTTTATCTTGCTTTAGTCATTCAAATGTGTACACAGATGTACTTTTTATTTACTGTACTACTGTACGGTGGAGGGCTTCTATCGCTCTTTTGCCCACCATATATTATAAATGATTGTTGTTGTGAACTACCTACTCATAAGGTCCACAACACAAGCTGGGATCCCGCTACATGCTGATGATAGCCAGTAAGCTTGAAACAGCTGTACGTGGAGCTTGTGTATAATCCATAACTTGGCTTTGCATAAAAGCTGTGTAATACAGCAGGCACAAGCTTAAAGTAAGCCATGTTTAAAATCGTTTATGGATTGAAGAGTGAGGCATTTGTGGGCACATTTGCATGTCCCAGCTCAGCTTCCTTGAATGCAGTGTAATAACTGTATTTCTTGGAATTCTGAGCTGGAAGCAGGTTTTTTAACTTGTTTTAGACATTCAAATGTGAACACAGATGTACTATTTATTTTATATATATGCGTGTATAGAGAGTCAGCTCTTTGGGTTATGTAGTGTATCAGCACTATATGTAGAATGTAAGTTTGCGAGTTTTAATCTTGTGAGGTGCTTTAGGGAAAGCACAGTGTATATCAGATTGAAAGCTCAATAACAGGGTCTTCCATTATTTTTCATTGTGGGGTATTGTTTATACTTGTACCTAACCCCTGTATTGCGCTGCGGAATATGTTGGCGCGTTATAAATAAAGGATAATAATAATATATGTAGAAAGTCTGCTCTGTGGGTTAGTCCCAGGCTCTTTATAAAGTGTGGGCTCTGTGGGTTATGTAGTGTATAAGCACTGTGTATAGAGAGTCAGCTCAGTGGGACAGCCCCCACTCTGTGTGATTGGTTGGAGGTTTGGCTTCAAACACAGAAAATTATCCATCAACTGAAACTGGAGCCAGAGATTCAGAGACGAGAGAGCAGAGCAGGAGAGAGCACAATCTCAGCAAGTGACCGTCCCATCAGAGCTACAGACAGCTGTATCTGCGAAAGAGACCATCAGAGAGAGAGACATCAGTGAGACAGACTGAGAGAAGCGCAAAGAGACAACTCGTATTAACATCAGAGACAGACCCCAATCTCTCACACTCATCCAAGATGTGTAAAGGACTTGCAGCCCTACCACATACATGCCTGGAGAGGTAAGAGCACTGTGTATAGTGGGACTAAGCATCTCTATGTAACATGCAGTATAGCCCTGCTGATTGTCACTATGTTACAGTCTCTGTATATAGTAGTACTGAGTACCTTGTATGACTGTATCATGGTCAATATAACTGAGTATCACTCTATGACTGTCAGTATATAATATTACTGAGTATCAGTGTATGATGGTCATTGTATAATATTACTGAGTACCCCGGTATGATGCTCAGTATATAATATTACTGAGTACCCCTGTATGATGGTCAATATATAATGTTACGGAGTATCACTGTATCCTGGTCAGTATATAATATTACCGAGTACACCTGTATGATGGTCAGTATATAATATTACTGAGTACCTCTGTATGATGGTCAGTATATAAAGTTACTGAATATCACTGTATGACGATCAGTATATAATATTACTAAGTAACCTGTATGATGGTCAATATATATTATTACTGAGTACCCCTGTATGCCAATCAGTATATAATATTACTGAGAATCAAAGTATCATGGTCAGTATATGTTACTGAGTACCTCTGTATGACGGTCAGTATATAAAGTTACTGAATATCACTGTATGACCGTCGGTATATAATATTACTGAGTACCCCTGTATGATGGTCAATATATAATAATACCGAGTATCACTGTATCCTGGTCAGTATATAATAATACTGAGTACCCCTGTATGATGGTCAATATATAATGATACCGAGTATAACTGTATCCTGGTCAGTATATAATAATACTGAGTACCCCTGTATGACGGTCAGTATATAAAGTTACTGAATATCACTGTATGACCATCAGTATATAATATTACTAAGTAACCTGTATGATGGTCAATATATATTATTACTGAGTACCCCTGTATGACAATCAGTATATAATAATACCGAGTACCCCTGTATGATGGTCAGTATACAATGTTACTGAGTACCTCTGTATGACGGTCAGTATATAAAGTTACTGAATATCACTGTATGACCGTCGGTATATAATATTACTGAGTACCCCTGTATGATGGTCAATATATAATAATACAGAGTATCACTGTATCATGGTCAGTATATAATAATACCGTGTACCCCTGTATGACCGTCAATATATAATATTACTGGGTATCACTGTATGACTGTCAGTATATAATATTACTGAGTACCCCTGTATGATGGTCAATATATAATGATACCGAGTAGAACTGTATCCTGGTCAGTATATAATAATACCGAGTACACCTGTATGATGGTCAGTATATAATGTTACTCAGTACCTCTGTATGACCGTCGGTATATAATATTACTGAGTAACCCTGTATGAAGGTCAGTATATAATATTACTGAGTACCCCTGTATGATGGTCAGTATATATTATTACTGAGTACCCCTGTATGACAGTCAGTATATAATATTACTGAGAATCAAAGTATCATAGTCAGTATATGTGACTGAGTACCTCTGTATGACGGTCAGTATATAAAGTTACTGAATATCACTGTATCCTGGTCAGTATATAATAATACCGAGTACCCCTGTATGACCGTCAGTATATAATATTACTGGGTATCACTGTATGACTGTCAGTATATAATATTACTGAGTACCCCTGTATGACGGTCAATATATCATTGTACTGAGTGTCACTGTCTCATGGTCTGTATATAATATCACTGAGAATCACTGTATCATGGTCAGTATATAATATTACTGAGTACCTCTGTATGACGGTCAGTATATTAATTTTACTTAGAATTACTGTATGTTGGCCAGTATATGTTACTGAGTATCACTGTATCATGGTCAGTATATAATATTACTGAGTACCTCTGTATGACGGTCAGTATATTAATGTTACTTAGAATTACTGTATGTTGGCCAGTATATAATGTTACTGAGTATCATTGTATCATGGTCAGTATATATTATTACTGAGTGTCAGTATATAATATTACTGAGTATCACCGTATCATGGTCAGTATATAATATTACTGAGTACCTCTGTATGACGGTCAGTATATTAATGTTACTTAGAATTACTGTATGTTGGCCAGTATATAAAGTTACTGAATATCATTGTATGACCGTCAGTATATAATATTACTAAGTAACCTGTATGACGGTCAGTATATTAATGTTACTTAGAATTACTGTATGTTGGCCAGTATATAATGTTACTGAGTACCTCTGTATGACGGTCAGTATATAAAGTTACTGAATATCACTGTGACCGTCGGTATATAATATTACTGGGTATCACTGTATGACTGTCAGTATATAATATTACTGAGTACCCCTGTATGATGGTCAATATATAATGATACGGAGTATCACTGTATCCTGGTCAGTATATAATATTACAGAGTACCCCTGTATGACGGCCAGTATATAAAGTTACTGAATATCATTGTATGACTGTCAGTATCTAATATTACTGAGTACCCCTGTATGATGGTCAGTATATTAATTTTACTTAGAATTACTGTATGTTGGCCAGTATATGTTACTGAGTATCACTGTATCATGGTCAGTATATAATATTACTGAGTACCTTGTATGTTGGTCAGTATATATTACTGAGTATCACTGTATGATGGCCAGTATATAATGTTACTGAGTATTACTGTATCATGGTCAGTATATATTACTGAGTACCTTGTATGATGGTCAGTATATAATGCTACTGAGTATCACTTTATGATGGTTAGTGTGTAACATTACTTAGTATCACTGTATGATGTATGACGGTCAGTATGTAATATTACCGAGTACCTCTGTATGATGGTTTGTATATAATGTTACTGAGCATTACTGTATGATGGCCAGTATATATTACTGTGTATCACCGTATCATGGTCAGTATATATTATTACTGAGTGTCAGTATATAATATTACTGAGTATCACCGTATCATGGTCAGTATATATTATTACTGAGTGTCAGTATATAATATTACTGAGTATCACCGTATCATGGTCAGTATATAATATTACTGAGTGTCAGTATATAATATTACTGAGTATCACCGTATCATGGTCAGTATATAATATTACTGAGTAACACGTTATCTTGATCAGTGTGTACTGTAAAATTGTGTCGATTTTGGTAGTCCCCAAGATTTCATGTCTTTATAAAAATGTATTTGATCCAAAACCAGATTTTTCCTGAATATACAAATAAATAGGTTTCCGGGAAATAAGAAAGTGTCACTGGATCTTGTCTAAGGTCCTGGAGCTTTGGCTGAGATATAGGATGTAGTATTGCAATGGAAGGGCCAGAGGTCCTGATCCGGAGCCAGGTCCACCTACGAACTACCCTGGTGTTGTACCACTAGGTATCAGGCTGTAACAAGTTGTATATATATAATAGTGCTGAGTATCAGGTCATAAAAATGTATGTAGCATTGTGTGTATGGTTTTACAGTCAATGTATCGCAGGCTGTATGCCCAGGAGTAGTGAGTATCATTGTATTACAGTCTGTGTGTATTAATATAAGCATCACTCTAAATTATATATCAATACTGAGTATCAGCTGCTTTGTGCAAGTGTCAGCTTATGCTTCATGTAATAATTTGTTGCAATGTGTGTGTCAAGGTGTTGCTTTGTGACATATTGTGGCTTATTGTAGTACATTGCGTGTGCCTGTGTTGCTTTGTGACATTTTGTGGTGCATTGTGTGAGTGTGTTGCTTGCGACATTCTGTGGTGCATTGTTTGTCAGTGTGTTGCTTTGTGACATACTGGGTTGCATTGTTGCTTTGTGACATATTGTGGTGCATTCTTTGTGTCAGTGTGTTGCTTTATGATGTATTGTGGCGCTTTGTTTGTCAGTGCGTTGTTTTGTGACATATTGTGGTGCATTCTTTGTGTCAGTGTGTTGCTTTATGATGTATTGTGGTGCTTTGTTTGTGTCCGTGTGTTGCTTTGACATATTGTAAAGCATTGTGTGTGTCAGTTTATGCTTTATGATGTATTGTGGTGCTTTGTGTCAGTGCGTTGCTTTATGACATATTGTAATGCATTCTGTGTGTCAGTTTATGATGTATTGTGGTGCTTTGTTTGTGTTGGTGTGTTGCTTTATGACATTGTAATGCTTTATGATGTATTGTCGTGCTTTGTTTGTGTCAGTGTGTTTCTCTGTGACATATTGTATTGCATTGTGTGTGTGTCAGTGTTTTGCTTTGTGACATTTTGTAGTGCATTGTGTGTTTTTGTTATAGTCAATGTGTAATAGCCGTCTTTGCTATTCCATTTCTTTCCTGCTATATCTCCCTTGGCTGTCTCTCTGTTCGTGTTTGTTTCATGGTTTTCTCTCCCATGTATTTATCTCCCTCTCTCTCTCCAACTCTGCTCCCACTTCTTACGGTTCTCTCTCACCTCATTCTCCCTACTCTCCTTATGACTGTCTCTTTCAATCTCTGTTCTTCCTTCTTTGTTGGCTCTGCCTCTGGCAGTCTCTCTCCCTCCTTACCCTGTCCATCTGTTTCTGCCTTCCTTGGATATCTCTCCCTCCCTGAGTGTCTCATTTTTCCTCTTTTTTGCTGCATTGTTCCCTTCCTTGGTTATCTCTCTCTTCCTCCTTCTTCTTTCCCTGTCTTCACTGTGTCACTGCTCCTAACCTCTCATATTGAATCTCTGAAATAATGTATCTCTTTGGATAGTTTGGCAGAGACCCCAGAATATTTCCGAAAGTTACTGCTTGCTCTCTGATAGAGGTTCCCAACCGTGGTAAATGGACTCCATAAAGGGATTTGTGGTACAACTGTGATTGAAATAGTGGTCTTTGAGATCCATAAAGGAATCTGTGGCACAACTGAGATTACAATGGTGGTCTGTGAGATCCATAAAGGGATCCGAGGTGCAACTGTGATTACAATGGTGGTCAGCGAGATCCATAAAGGGATCTGAGGTGCAACTGAGATTACAATGGTGGTCTGCGAGATCCATCAAGGTATCTGAGGTGCAACTGAGATTACAATGGTGGTCTGCGAGATCTGTAAAGAGATCTATGGTGCAACTGTGCACATAACTCAAACTGATACTCACAAAACTCCCATGGATTCTCACATAACTCACTCATATTTTAAATAAATCACACTCATTGTCATTCAAATCACTCATTATTACTCACATAACTCACACTGATACTCACACAATTTACGCGCACTCACATAACTCACACAGATACTTACTTAACTCATGACCATACTTCTATAACTCACATTGATGCGCACAAAACACACAAGGATATTCCCATAACTCACTCTGATACTAAAATAACTCACACTCCTATAGCTCACACTGATACTCACATAAATTACATGGACACTCACATGGATACTGACATAACTCACACTGATTCTCATGTAACTCACATGGATACTTATAACTCTCACAAAATAATCTCACTGATACTCACATAAATACATACAAAACACACAGAAATACTCACCTAACTCACACTGATAATAACATAACTCACACATATACTCACACTGATTATCTTCCTTCTTTGCTGGCTACCTCTCCATCTCTGGCAGTCTCTCTCCCTCCTTACCCTTTCCATCTATCCCTCCTTCCTTGAATATCTCTCCCTCCCCGATACTTCCCCGGATATAGCTCCGACACCAATACTCACTTTGTACTGTGTGGGCATTTGATGTTGTGCTTAAGTTACATTTATCTTTTATTTTTTTGGCCCATGAGCCTTTGTTTGGTTCCTTTGAGCATATACTGAGATCCAGCCTGTGTTGAGTGATGGTGCTGTTCCAGATATCAAGCACTCATTAGTCGTAGAATTCATAGATGATTTATTGAAAATACAAAGCCAATACGGTGGCTTTTTGTTTGGACATTGACAGCCTTATTAAATTGCGATTCGGCAAATTTAACAGGGCTCTATATAAGCACAGAGCATATTTTTTTACAGAAGTTTTTAGCTAGTGAACTTCTATCCAAAAGCAAGGTCTTCACTAACTAAAAACTTCTGTAAAAAAAATATGCTCTGTGCTTATATAGAGCCCTTTTAAATTTGCCGAATCGCAATTTAATAAGGCTGTGAGCCCGCAGCACAATGGTGCCAATCAATGATCTGGTCATGCCATGTCTGAGATTACCATGCAAAGTTATATTAATCATTTTGATGTTATATTATACATTTAAAGTAAATCCCGGCTATCATTATTCAATTTGCTTCAGTTTCTATACAACCTGTACAGTTAATAAATATATCTCAGGGAGGGGCTACAAAGAGCAGCTAATGGAAGGAGCTTTAAGAATCAGATAGGGGGTAGGTTTTGAGGGAGCAACCAATAGGTGGAGCAATAGGAAACAATAAGTTACAAGGAGCAGTCAGTGGGAGGGGCATTTGGAATAGGACAAGAGGGGGGTGGGGTTACAGAGAGCAACCAATGGGAGGAGTAATATGAATCAGACAGGGGAGGAGTTACAATGGGAGGAGCACTTGGAATCAGAATGAAAAGTTACAGGGAGCGATCAATGGGAGGAGCAATATGAATCAGACAGGAGGAGAAGTTACATGATTTATCTGATGAGCATGACAGGAGAAACATTGAATCAACAATGTAGGGCAGCTATAGAAAGTTGGGGTAGGGTTGCTGCTGCTTATGGAGAGATTTGCCCCTCCTTGCCCATGCTCTTCTAGTTTGAATCCATGCACCTTGCTCTCACCCCAGGCAGGGATGCAGTTTTCTTGGCCCCTTCCATCCTCACATGAAGTTTGTGGAGTTCGAGTTCTGAGTAATTTTAGTACATCTTGTTTCTCAGAAGGAGTTAATTCAGGAAGAGAAGGCAGGTCTGTGCTAAGCATAGAAATGTAGAGATGGGAGCTATATATGGACAAGTTATTGCCTCATCAGATCCCCCCCCCCCCCCCCCCCCTCCTTCATTCCACACTCACCCCTCAGACAATGATTTGTTTTTAGGACATTGTCTGCTCTCTCACCAAAAAGTGATACATCATACAGTATTTATACAACTTCTTCTATTGCACAAGAGGCTGGCGTAGAAATACCAGCATGAGTTACAAGAACTTGTTACTTCAGAGCTGCACCCGCTTACCAGGTTGCTATGCCTGTGCTTTATTAGTTAGCCCACTGCCCGGGTATCTAACAAACTTACTTAAATGTCACTCCAGGGTAACTTTTGATTCCCCGTATATTTGTTGAGGTGTCCAAGTATACTCTCTCTCTTGTCCTTGATGCCCTCAGCTGAATGACATCCCCTGGGGACACTTGGTAAAGAGTAGGGATTTTCTAGTGTTTTCTTCAGACCATTTCCTGCCATATTATGCCAGACTGGGTGGCAGAGTCAAGAAGGAAATTATATACAAAACAATTTGTGCCCATGCATTGTGTACAAGTCGTCAGCCCATCCTGAGATCAAAGCCTGTACAAACTGGAGCCAGATCAACTAGAAATACTCAGGCACTATGAGTTAATTATCCTGGACTCCTGAGATTCTGTATTCTTTCATGTGATCATCATTTATGCCAGTGACATGCAACTTATTTCACTTGAAAGGCCTCATTTTCAGTCCTTGAGTTCCTAAAAGTGACTCAGTGCTTTCAACCTTCTTATTTTACCTAAAGCAAAATGGCAAGTATGCTGTAGGAGCTATATTTAGGAGAATAGCTGGGTGTTACATTATGTACTGGACTGTGTATTGTTGTGCATACTCTCCCAGTCCAGGGAACAGGCTGGGGACTACATGGAAAGTGTGTGATGGCCACATATGCCCACCACTGATGTATGTTGTATGGACCTGCAGGTTGTGCTTAGCAAGCAATAGATTCCTCTCTTTGTTTCACATGAAAAGCAGGCAGAGGCCAAGGCACCTCTTTCATTAACATAAAGAGTTTGTCTGATTGGAAGGAACCCATAGTGGAAGGAAACATGGAACACTTCACTGAGAGATGAAGTACCCCTACATTTAGGGTGAGATCATCTATTTAGACATGAAAGAAATCATCAATCCAACCTGTGGGGATATAATGACCTTAATTCAAGGGGAGATCACCAATCCAACATTGGGGGATACAATACCACCAATACTGAAAGAGATTATGCATCCAGTACAGAGGGATGAAATGCCTCCAATACACAGAGGGGCTGTAATACCCCAGATACAAGGAGAGATCACCTGACCAACATTATTGGAATGGATGCCCCAGTACAGGGGGAGATCATCTATATAACACTGAGGGATGAAGTGTCCTCAATACCAAGGGAAATCATATACAGGAGCTTATAATGGAGTATGTATTGTTCCAAATAGGAGGTTATTATCCAGCCAACATTTAGGGATTGTATTACACCGAATACAGTAGGAGATCATCCATCCAACAATGGGGGTGTTATCTCTCTAATTCAGAGGGAAGATCAAGCATCCAACACTAAGGGTTTAATGCATTTAGTACATAAGGAGATTATATATCAGAGGATAGTCCTGGGTGAAATCCTCACCTTCCCCTCAGTATAGGGGAATATACTCACTGTGAAAGGTCCTACAATTCACACTGTGGGAGGTTATTACCCCCAGTTTAGGGAATGACCATGGAAACATAGATGTGGCAGCAGGTAAGAACTCAAAGACACAAAGTGCATAATTTTGCATTTAACAATCACATTTAGATCAGTCTTCTCTTAATTATGTTAATTTTTTTGTGTGCAAATAAATAAATCCTGCATTAAAGCCTAGTTGTAATATTACTAATTAATAACTTACAAAGGGCCCTAGTACAGACCTCCAAGGGACTCTACAAGTACAAATCCCTTCCTCTGACAATATTCTGTTAACTATAGTTATTTTAATAATGCATATTGCCTTGGATCTTGTTCTTCATTTGAGATTACATATTCAGCAAATATTTATTTTATTTTGCACACTGACAATGTCACTTTATTAACCTGGTACCTAAAGACATTAACGTTTAAATTGATAATGCCAGTAAAATATATATAGTCATATCTTAATTACATTATTATGTGTCTAACTCTGAGGGCATGCATCCAACACAGGGTGAGATCCTGCACCCAAAGTAGGGGTGAAGATGTAGCCTTCAATCTCCGAGCACCAAGATGATCATGTTTTCAATGCTTGGTGAGGTGATGCACCCAACACAGCTGAGGACCACTATCTCCACATTTAATGAGTCATTGAATCCAATAATAAAGCATGTCATGCTCTCAAAATATTGGCAAATCGGGCACCCATCACCAGTGGGAGGTCATCTTTTTTAGCAATGGAGGAAGTCATGTTCCTATCATTGGAAATCTGTATTCAGAACTGGGGGAGGTCATGTAGACAACGCTGGGGCATGTTAGACACCCAATACCAGTGGGCGGTCAACTTCCAATTGGAGAAAGTCATGTAACTAGCATTGGGAAAGGCAAACCATGTATCCAAAACTGCAGTAGTCAACAATGGGGAGGTTAGACAATCAACACAGGAAAAACAATGGATGAAGTTATGCATCCAACACTGGGGGAATTACTTCAACCTAGACTTATTTCAGATAGTCAAACCTTGTGGGAGTTCATTCTACCATCACTGAGTAGATCATAGCACTAATCCTGGAGAGGTTGCATTCTCCAAACTACTATACATATTATCTAAATTAGTTTCATTTAACACTTGTCTTGTTCTTGTAATGTGCTTTGTCAGTTTGACATATGTGTACAGGTGCATGTATGTAATGTGCATCTTGTTGCAGTGACGTCTTATTCCGTGTTTTCTATACATTTTTTAGAGCCAAGGAAATAAAAACCAAGCTTGGAACGCTCCTCCAAAAGCCAGAATCGTGCATTGATCTGATTATCCCTTACCCTGAGAAGACTGAAAAGCCAGAAAAAACACCCAAAACTACAAAGTGAGTATTTGAAATGTGTGATTGGGTTCATGCTTACTGCTTGAATGCACTGGTAAGTTCTGGGAAAACGTGAAAATGTGACTGTATTACCACTAATAATGATAAGCTTACAGACTATGAGCCTCATTCAATTGCAAGCTCGCAATAGCCTCCAAACTGAACTTTTGGCTGAGGGTCAAATTTTTCTAAACATTTAGATGTATTCAATTGTCCATAACTCGCAACTACACTCTGACGGCCTCCACACGCAAATCATGCTCTCGTAAGTAGAATTTCAGGAGGCATGATCATGTGATCTAAAAATATTTAAGAAGCCAGTAATTTACTTCTTAAACACTCGCAATACTTCATAGACACAGCCAATAGTAAATGAGACTGACATCATGGCATCAGTAGAACATGGAGTTTATACTACAAATACTCACATTTTCCTAGTATTTTAAAGGACAGTATTGTGTGTTTATTTGCTGCTACAGTTATATGAACAGGTGTTTAACCCACTTGCAGGTTTTATCTAGTACTCATATCATTTTTTGATACATTTGCAATTTAAGTGTTTGAAGGCAATTGTGGGCTTGTTGAATTTTTGTAACTGATTATCAACTTTGCGTCTTTAGCACTGGTAACATTTGCGGGCTTAAAAAAATCAATGCTGGAGATTGGACGGAGATCATTTTTTGACAAGCCTGCAGTGACTTTGAGCCTGTCATTCGAAATTGGAATGAGATGTGCTAAATAGCCAATAGAATATCTGTAACATTTACGGGCTACATTACGGGTTCAACTAACAGCGATTTGTCCAATTAAATGGGGCTCTATATATGGCTCAGAACTATGCTGTGTTTTCACCTACAACTTCCCACCTGTTGCTGTCTTCACAAAATGCTCAATATTTATGGAAGAATCTAGTGATGGTGAGGTTTCACACCTACCTTCATACAAAAAGTATTCACAAATAGCTTCACCTAAAGCTGAATATTTTAACCTAATTTCATATCATGCTGAGAATTTGCTTCTAGCTTCACCCCTAGCTTCCCATTATGTTGATTATTCACACACAGCTCCATATAATGCTAAGCATTCTCATCCAGCTTCTCATAACTCCTACTATCTCCTATTTGTCCCTTTAACTTATATTTCTCTACATAACTGCTTTATCTAACAAGCTCCACACATTTCTGAATACTCACACAAGTCCGCCCATCTTATCCCAATGCAGAGCATTCAAGCCCATTACACCAATGCTGAGTATTCCCACCTAGCTTCCTACAATGCTGAATATTCACATGTATAGTGCCTTGCAAAAGTATTCACCCTCTTGACTTTTTACCTATTTGTCACATTACAGCCTTAAGTTCAATGTTTTGTTAATCTGAATTTTATGTGATGGATCAGAACACAATAGTCTAAGTTGGTGAAGTGAAACGAAAAAAATATATACATAAAGCTATTTTTTAGAAATAGAAAACAGAAAATTGGCATGTGCGTATGTATTCACCTTCTTTGTTATGAAGCCCATAAAAATCTCTGGGCCAACCAATTACCTTCAGAAGTCACATAATTAGTGAAAGGATGCCCACCTGTGTGCAATCTAAGTGTCACATGATCTGTCATTACATATACATACCTTTTTTGAAAGGCCCCAGAGGCTGCAACACCTAAGCTAGAGGCACCACTTACCAAACACTTCCATGAAGACCAAGGAACTCTCCAAACAAGTAAGGGACAATGTTGTTGAGAAGTGCAAGTCAGGGTTAGGTTATAAAAAAATATTCAAATCTTTGATGATCCCCAGGAGCACCATAAAATCTATCATAACCAAATGGAAAGAACTTGGCACATCAGCAAACCTGCCAAGAGACGGTCGCCCACCAAAACTCATGGACCGGGCAAGGAGGGCATAAATTAGAGAGGCAGCACAGAGACCTAAGGTAACCCTGGAGGAGCTGCAGAGTTCTGCAGCAGAGACTGGAGTATCTGTACATAGGACGACAATAAGCCGTACGCTCCATAGAGTTGGGCTTTATGGCAGAGTGGCCAGAAGAAAGCCATTACTTTCAGCAAAAAACAAAATGGCACGTTTTGAGTTTGCGAAAAAGCATGTGGGAGACTTCTAAAATGTATGGAGGAAGGTGCTCTGGTCTGAGACTAAAATTGAACTTTTTGTCCATCAAAGAAAACGCTATGTCTGGCGCAAACCCAACACATCACACAAAGAATACCATCCCCACGCACTCTGTGCGTGATTTGAGGCTAGGACGGAGGTTCACCTTCCAGCAGGATAATGACCCCAAACACACTGCTAAAGCAACACTTGAGTGGTTTAAGGTGAAACATGTAAATGTGTTGGAATGGCCTAGTCAAAGCACAGACCTCAATCCAATAGAAAATCTATTGTCAGACTTAAAGATTGTTGTTCACAAGCGCAAACCATCCAACTTGAAGGAGCTGGAGCAGTTTTGCAAGGAGGAATGGGCAAAAATCCCACTGGTAATATGTGGCAAGCTCATAGAGACTTATTGACTAGGGGGGTGAATAGTTATGCACATTTACTTTTTCTGTTATTTTGTCCTACTTGTTGCTTGCTTCACAATTAAAAAAAATTAATAAAATCTTCAAAGTTGTGGGCATGTTCTGTAAATTAAATGATGCAAATCCTTAAACAATCCATGCTAAATCCATGTTGTGAGGCAACAAAACACGAAAACGCCATGGTGGGTGAATACTTTTGCAAGGCACTGTAGCTCCCCGCAATGCTCCGTAGTCGTACATATATACATTTAATGCAGAGCATTCCCACCCAGCTAACCACAATGCTGAGCATCCCCACCCAATTTTACCCAATACTGAGGGCCCTATTAAATTCAAAACCGCAAAGCCCGCAGGCTTGAAATTTGGCGGAGTTACAGAGCGATTAAATTAGACAAGCCCGAAACATACGTGGCCGACATCCAAATCCGCAAACCATGCTTCCTCGCGTTCCATTTGCAGCTGTGAACTGGATTAGACAGAGCTAATAGTAAAAGAGATTATCATCATTACGTCACAAAAAAAATGGAGGTTAGATGTCAATCGCTTACAGGCCCGCATTCCAGAAATAATGCAATATGAAATAATCAATAAATATTATATTCTAGTGCATGCAAGTTCTGTTATATGTATTAACACAATGATTGCCGGGATCGATATAACACGGAAATGAAACATAAATTATTTTTTTTGCCGATTTGCGGGCTTGAGCATATTGTGCTATTAATATGAATACCTTACATCAATTTCCCTTTAATTTAAAATACAGTAGTGTGTTTATATTTGCTTTTACAGTGCTATAAACAAGAATTTAACCACCTTGTGGGTCCTCTCTAGTAACCATAGGATTTTTGGCTCCATTTGCAATTATATTCACATATACATATATTTCTAAAATAAAAATGTATTTCCTGCACAGATTTCCGAGAAATACAGTACCTGGGCAGGCACATGCAAAAATGCCCTCAAAGGCTTTGCTCTTTAATCCAATACCATTTTAATCATGGCTTCCTTTAAGCATATGCCTGCTGTACACAGCTTTAAGCAAAGCTCTGGATGAATTATACAGTCAAGGTATTCATACAGCTGTTTTAAGGTTACTAACTCTCATCAGCATGGGGCCGGTTCCTAGCTTGTGTAGTAGATTTCTTCTCCACAATGCTCAATGTACACCCCCCCCATAACATGTATTGCGTTATATCCTCTCACCCCATATCTGTTTTTACTGGTCTATTATCTCTTCATTGCCTTTATTTCCCAACCCTCCACTGTACATACCTCATGTTTTCCAATTACATAAATATCCATCTGTTGCTTTATATGCCTGTTATCTATATCTACTCTTTTTACCTCATTTTCAAGAGTTTGTGTTTTTCCTGTCAGTAATTGTACAGATAATTTATTTTTCTAATCACCATTCTAACAAGATGGCTAAATTAGATGTGGTGCTGGTGAAACCTCATTAGTAGCTGCCCATGTCACCAATACAGGTTCCCCCTGACTCGCTGTCACTTGCCATTAGCAGAATGAGGCCTCATCCAGACCAGACTCTATGTAATTAGATCTGGTTTAAATTAGCAACACAGAAAGCTCTGAACGAGGCTGGGACCCATCAGACAACACCCTATTAAAGCAGGGTCACTATGTTTGTGACATTCATTCTTGCTGTCTTTGAAACATGCGCGTTCATACTGTGCACGTGTGACATGTTCGTTCATACATGTTGATTCATACTTTGTATGTAACATGCTCATTTGTGCTTGATACATTCATACATGAGCAACATGCTCATTCATACTCTGTATATGACACTCATTCATATTATGTATGTGACATGCCCATTAATACTGTCTGCGACATACTTATTCATATGTATGTCATTATTACTATGTATGTCACATGCTCACTTGTGCTGTGCTCGTTCGTACTGTATGTGACACTCATTCATACAGTTTTTTTATATGGTCATTCATATAATGTGTGTGACACTCATTCATATAATGTGTGTGGCACGCTCATTCATATCTCTCTCTCTTTCAGGCCAACACCAGAAGAGGCTGGGGAATGGCGGGATTCACTGGACAAGCTGCTACACAACAGCTGTGAGTTCCTCTCTGTGTCACTGCTCCATATGTGCTCTGCATCTTCTCACCAGTAGCTCTGCTTCGCTTGGGATTCTTTTTTTCCCACAAGCAGAAAGTTTCTTTTGTTGGAAAGTCCAGACCTCCCGGCCCCTGGTCTAAGAGGACCCTGCTCAGCGCGGGGTTCCTGGAAAGGATCAAGGGGACAGCACTGGTGTGACGTGTGTCATGACTCAGTCAGGACGGGATCACATAGTCCGGAAATAATGCAGCATCTATCAAAGTAAAAGAGTACAGATAGCAGGACCGTCCAGCTGGACTAAATTCAGAGCATTGTGTAAATACCACTATGAAAGATCACATAAACATCTAGCCCCTACTGCATAAACAGCGGAGAGTGCTACACAGAGATATATACAGGAAGTGACACAAGCATATACACAATGTGACACAGAAATACACACACAAAGTAATACAGAGGTACACACATAGATACACAGTGTGGGGGGCGGGGTCATTGACCCCTATCTACCTAGGCCCACCCTTGTCTTTAACCGCCCATGTGGGTAAAGGTGCGCCACCAACCCCTAACAGACCTCTGAACATGGGATGGGGAATGTTGTAGAGGGGTTCTGGGGATGTCAGTGCTCATGTAGTTTATTCGAGTGGGTGAGGGTATAGGCAGAGAGGGTCATACCCCCCCACATTACTTTTATATTTATTGAACCCCATTCTCTGCCACAATCACTGCAAGGATTAATTTGGCTTTAATTATAGTGTCACATGTCAAGTAAGAGTTGTAGGTAGGGATTCAGCTGCTGCTATGGATAGTTCACGTTAAGTTTAGGCTCTTCGCGAGTACCCGCAAAGCTTACCATGCACACATAGGATTAGTGTACAATTCCTATGGGGGCCATGTCATTGCATTTTAGGTAAAAACACACCTAGAGTAGGGTGTAAGTTATACGTTGTAAGCACTTGTAACGGGTTACATGTTAGGGTTTGTTACAGGCACTACATTATACCAATGTTAGGACTTACGTGGGATTTACACATGTAAGATTTCCTGTGGGAGCCATACAGCTGAGGCCTGTATTTTATCCAAACAATGAAAGCCTTTCTTCTCTCCACTCATGCTCAGTAGCCTGAAGTTTCCAAACAATCTTTATTGAGTATAATTGTTTTAATAACAAGAGATCCCTCCCCAGGCAGTAACACCAAGCACTCTGTGCAGAGGGCTGCTGATGTGTTTGGGACCTGGAGCCCTGGCCAGGACTCCAGAGAACAGAACACTAGTTGTTTGTAATAAGCATGCTGAATTATGGAATGATACTGAGTATATGTGCAAGGATAGTGTGCATTCTAGTTCTTTGAATGTTGGTGCATGTTATAACTAATCTGGATATTCTAGTTCATTAAATGTTGTTGGTATGTAATAGCCGAGCTGAGACTCCTGGTCCTTGGATATTGTTAGTAGATAATAGCTGAGCTAAGACTCCTGGTTCTTTGCATGTTGTTAGCCTATGGTTGATTAAATCAGTCTCCTGGTTGCTTGAATTGTGTTGGTGTGTCATAGATAAGCTTGGTCTTCTAGCTCTTTGAATGTTGTTTGGTGTTATTAACGAGCGGTGTCTCCTGGTACCTTTTCATGTTGTTATTGTTAAGCTGGGCCTTCCGGGTTCTTTTAATGTTGTTGGTGTCTTATTGTTGAGCTGAATCTCCTTGTTCTTTTCATGTTGTTAGTGTGTTGAAGCTAAGTTGGGTGTTCTAGTTCTTTATATCTTGTAGCTAAGCTGTGTCTCCTGGTTCTTTGCATGTTGTTGCCAAGCTGTGTATTTTTGTTCTTTGAATGATTGCAGCCATATTATAGTTGAGCAGAGTTTTCTCTTCCCTGGCGTGTTGTAGCTCAACTGTGACTACTTCATTCATTGGTGTGTTGTAGCGCAGCTGAGTCTCTTAGATATTTACATGTATTTTTCTGTATGGTAGCCAATCAGAGGATGCTTGCTGGTTTACGTTGTTGCCATGTTGTAGCTAAGCTGGGACACTCATTTATAGACGTTGTGTAACAGAACTGAGGCTCCTTCTTTGCATGTTGTTGCTGATCCAGGACCCACATTCATTTGTGTGTTCTAGCTAAGATTGGGCTCTTTGTGATTTGAATATTGTGTTGCTGTGTTTTAGCTGACTTGAGTCTCATTGTTTGCATGTTGTGGCCATGCTGTAAGCTCAACTTCTTGTTCTTTGCATGTTGAGGCTGAGCTGGGGTCCTTCATTCATTGGGGTGTTGTTACTCAGCCATGTTTCCCTATCCTTTTTTAGATGGACTCTCTGCCTTCCAGAGCTTCCTGAAGTTGGAATTCAGTGAGGAGAATCTTGAGTTCTGGATGGCTTGTGAAGATTACAGGAAGACCAAGTCTCCAGCTAAGCTCGCGAACAAGGCCAAGAAAATCTATGAGGATTTTATCCAAATAGAGGCTCCTAGAGAGGTATTTGTGGATCTCCAACCCCCATTCATAAGATTTGTGGCGATCTCTACATATAATAAAGGCATGGAAGGCATATCTATGTTTAAGAAATAGTCTAGCATGATTCAGTGGACCAATAGTAATTTGATGGTTGTGCCGTGTACAATAGAGATTTACAGCTTGCTTACTATGCAAACTTTAAGAATGTGTGGAAGGCGGAGAGGCCAATATGGCAGCATCCTAGAGATGAGCAGAGGGAAATTTAAAAAGGTATCAAGGTATTTATCAGTACAATATCCCTTTGCTTCCATTATTAACTATAGTTATAAACTTTCCTCTGTGCTTCTAGCTACAATACTAGCTTTCATATATGGAAACCTAAAGAATATCATGGTAGCAGAAAGCAATTAAAATATTCTCAAAAATAATTTTGGACCAGGCACTTGGTAAAAACAAAAAATAATTTATTTAAATATACAAAATGTAATTTAATATACTGTACCTCTCCAGACTATCAGCCAGTTATTATTATAATAACATAATACAACATAGATTAACTGTCTATGTTTGTATTTTATTACAAACTAGTAACTTGCCCATCAAAAATGACGGGATAATGTTTATTGTTGCTCTTCCGACACCCTTCCCCCGTGTCTCTCCCCCCATTCCCTGTGTATCTTCCCCCCTCTTCTCTTGTGTCTCTTTCCCCCCTCCTGTGTCTCCCCCCATTCCTCTTCCCCCCTTTCCTGTGTCTCCCCGCCTCTGTGTGTCCCTCCCATGCCTCTTTCTCCCGTCCTGTGTCTATTTCCCTGCCTCCTCCCTCCCCTGTGTTTCTTTCCCTCACTCTCCTTGTGTCTTTCCCCTCCTACCTCCACTGTGTCTCTTTCCCCCCTCTCTTGTGTATTTTTCCCACCACTCCCTCCCCTGTGTCTCTTCCCTCCCTACCCTATGTGTCTCTTCCCCTCCTTCCTCCCATGTGTCTCTCCCCCCTTCCCATGTCTTTCCCCCCTCCCCTGTGTCTTTCCCCCTTCCTCCTTCCCCTGCATCTTTCTTCCCTCTTTCCTCCCCTCCCCTGCTGCAGGCGCCGTGAATGGCACCTGTGTGGCAGGTGCCGCAAATTGCGCATTGCCTAATACTTTTCATTGTGTGCATATGCTCCTGCGTGGAGCGTTACACACTATGAAAACTATTATATGTGATAGTAACTTTAAATGCTGAATATTAACTGCAAACAACCTTACCTGCATCTCACACTTTGATCATTAACAACAGAGGTCTCTTGAATCACAACTCTGTTTGCTGGTATATCAGAGTCTTTGCCACTTGTGAGTAGCTTAAGATAAATATAATTACTGCTCAATTGGCCTCAGGCAGTTAAATCCTCCTTGGTGTGCTTGATATATAGGGATAACACACCAGCCTCCTCTAAGGATTTAACTGATCTTCATGTGCATAGTACAATAGCAACAGCTATGGGATTGTTGCCTGGACCTTTAGACCAGATAAAATTCTTCCTCCACAAGTCGTGCTCAGTATGAACAACAGTCTCTATACTTTTTGTAAAACAGCGCTGCTGTCTATACTCTCTCTGTGTAACAGTCCTGCTGTCTATAGATTCTCTCTATAATAGCTCTGTGATCTATATATTCTTTTTATAACAGCCCATCAATGTATAGATTCCCTGTATAACTATCCTGCAGCCTACAGATTATCTGTAAAACAACCCTTTGGTCTGCAGATTCTCTGTATATCAACCCTGCCATCTATTTATTTTCTGTATAACAACCCGACAGTCTAACTCTAATATAGATATTTGAATGAAAAAAAAAAGATACTGAGTGTGACCCAGGTAGTAGCAGTGATAAATATAGTGTAGATAGTAATGATAATAATTACAGCAACAATATGATGGTTAAATGTTTAAAACCAAAACCTTGTATCCTAAGACACGCTTGCCAGAACTAGTGTTAGCCATGTCACTGTGCATGCACTCTACTTGCTAGCACAATGGGTGTGCATTACACTATGGATCTTCTTTCTAGGTATACACAGTGTAAAACACTCATCGAGCCTTGTAAACAGCTTGTTTCTAATGTATAACAACTATCCATAGGCTTTGGAGACATTTCTCTGCTGTGTGCACTGCAGTCTGTGCCTTAGTGTCAGCTCCAGGAGAACGGAGCTGTCTCCTGAGGGTAAATAGTTTGTTGGCTGTAGTGCTAGGAGACACTGACGCCAGTGGAGAGGTCAGCTCAAGGTTACGAATGCTGTGGCGTTTAGAGACTGACGGAGCACGTAGTGATGTCTGAGCATTTTACTTCCCAGGCTGAGCCCCCAATAGGACACAGATGTTTAGTCCCAGAGGAGGTGGTCCCTGCCAAGTGCTGCGGATGCCGTTTCCCTTGAGGGCCGGCAGCTTTACTCTCATTGCAGTCAGGCACCTCTGTGCTAGGGACACCTTCCACAACCTCATTTTAACTACTGGATGTTGTAGGAGTATTTTCCTTTATACTTTCCTTGTTATGTGAACCACTAATGTATGGACTTCAATTTGGCAGAAGAAAAAAGCCAGTTTACACATACAATTTGCATATGATTACAAAAAATCCTGCTTACTGACCCTGCTATAGTGTCCAGAATGTGAACTCCACTCATGCCTTCACTTTAGCAAATGTTTAAAACTTTGGTCAAGGCATAATGTAAAATTAGCCTCTTGTAATACAACTTCTTCTAATTTCTAAATCAAATTGTGTGAAAGGTTATAGGAAGTATAACATTTTGCACGAAAACACAACATCAAGGTGAGTCTTCACCAAAAACTTGTAACTGGAAATTGCAGTAATATCTTACTCTACATGTGTGTCAGCATCTATAGGTATAAACAGTGGGACATTCTTTACTTACCAGACCAATAACAGGTAGTTCTGATTTGATTGTATACAGGAGGACACATCTTTCATCTATACGTTGTATATTTAACTTCATAAGACCTTCACAATCTTATTTTCATATCTGAAGGTTCATTCCTGCTTGTCAAGATATAAAACAAAATAAGTAATATATGTTATAGTATTGTAAGGCAATATGCAGTATAACCATTCACTCAATTGGTTTCTGTGTCCATCCAACTTCCTTGCAGCAAAATACTCTGGATTGTGAAATGCAAATACTGTATATACTCGAGTATAAGCCGACCCGAGTATGAGCCGAGGCACCTATTTTACCACAAAATACTGGGAAAACTTAGTGACTCAAGCATAACCCGAGGGTGAGAAATGTGCTGCCCCTCTGTGTCCCTCTTGTGTGCCCCTTTCTTGTGTCACCCTCTCTCCCCTGTGACTCTTCCCCCTCCTCTCCCTCCCCTGTGACTCTTCCCCCTCCTCTCCCTCCCCTGTGACTCTTCCCCCTCCTCTGTGACTCTTTCCCCTCGTCTCCCTCCCCTGTGACTCTTTCCTCTCCTCTCCCTCCCCTGTGACTCTTTCCTCTCCTCTCCCTCCCCTGTGACTCTTCCCCTCCTCTCCCTCCCGTGTCTCTTCTCCCCTCTCCCGTCCCTGTATCTCTTTCCCTCACCTTCCTCAACCCCCTCCTCATCCTCCCTCCTTATCCCCCATCCTCATCCCCCCATCCTCAACCCCCCATCCTCATCCTAAACTCCCCCATCCTCATCCTAAACCCCCCCATCCTCATCCTAAACCCCCCCATTCTCATCCTAAACCCCCCCATTCTCATCCTAAACCCACCCCATCCTCATCCTAAACCCACCCCATCCTCATCCTAAACCCACCCCATCCTCATCCTAAACCCACCCCATCCTCATCCTAAACCCCCCCATCCTCATCCTACCCCCCCCCCACCTCATCCTAAACCCCGCTTCTCAATTTACCCCTCTAATTACCTCCCTTTCCCCTGCGATGAGACCCGGGAGGGGGAGGGAAAGAGCCATGGGGAGGGGGAAGACACAGGGGGAGGGAAGAGAGACACAGGGGGAGGGAAGAGAGACACAGGGGGAGGGAAGAGAGACACAGGGGGAGGGAAGAGAGACACAGGGGGAGGGAAGAGAGACACAGGGGGAAAGAGAGACACAGGGGAAAAGAGAGACACAGTGGTAGTGACTCGTGTATAAGCCGAGGGGGCCCTTTTCAGCCTTAAAAAAAGGGTTGAAAAACTCGGCATATACTCAAGTATATACGGTATGTTTAATAATATGTGCCTTTTAGCTTCAAGCCAATTCATAAATTAATCCCTTTGGCAAATGTACTGCTATTCTTCATTGACATTAACCTGGGTTAGAGGTCTGGGTTACAATCCAAAGTTGTGATGTGAAGAAGGATAATTACTCCAGAGTGACAGTTGGAAAAAAATAAAAATCAAGTCATAGTGCCAAAGTTAGGACAGGACTCTAGAATGTGGGTCATGATCACAGAGCAAAGTTCAAGAATCAAGGTCAGTAAACAGTGCCAATGTAAAGAAATCTAAAATCAAATTCATCGTCATAGTGTAAAAAAGCCAAGAGAGGAAGCTATAATCTATGTCCAGATCACAAAGCCAATGTAAAAACAGAAATAAAGATTCAAGTTCAGAGTCACAGTGCCAAAGTGAAAACAAGAATCCAGAATCAACATCATGACCAGGTACCAGGTTTAAGATTCAAAGACCTGCCTGCTGACCAATTTAAAGTGCTGAAAATAGCAACAGACATTGCAACGGATAGGAGCAGATAACATATTACATACTAGAGCCATTCATGTCAAATGACTTTCTATCAGATCTCTTCCCTATTAAATAAAAAAAAAAAAACTTTCTAACTTTGCACACCTACCTACCTAAGCAAACTTTGACTTGCCATTCCTTATCTGCCCTTCCCCAGGTTTCTGCCTCTTCCATTCCTTTTAGATTGTAAATAATGTTTTTTCCCAAAGCACCCTACTTACAAAGACACACACAAAAAAAAAATAGCGTCCTCCATCTTCTACATTTTGTTAATTCTTTATTTTCCTTGTTCTTATCCCCTGTACAGCGCTGTAGTATATGTTGGAGTGTTACAAATAAAAAAAATAATAATAATAAGATAAACAATAGGGCTCAGAAAGAAAGAGAGAGAAAAGTAAAGGAGAAAATAGATGAGAACCAGAGCAAAGAGTGGTATGAATGTGTCTGTGGCAACATGGTGTGTAAATGTGTATATAGTATTTATATCATTATAGACAGTGTAGAGAAAACAAGTGTTTTGTATAAAACTGTTATTATATTACTATTTTTCTGTTTGCCTTCCTCTGGATCAATTAACAATTAATCTGCATATTATAAAAGTCAGAGAAGATCTAAAAAGGTTGAACTTGATGGGCTAAAATAATGATTTTGAACCTCAATTACTATGTAATGTTATTAATTGAAGCACTGCTGAACACTAAAGTTGGAGCGATATGCTCTCTTTCTACTTGATTAGCTTGTCATGTAAATAAATAATTTCCTTCCCCCACAAGTTAAAAATACTTTTCTCTTTCTCACAGTCTTTCTTGTTTCCACAGGTTAACATCGACCACTTCACCAAAGCTGTGACCATGAAGAACCTGGTTGAGACATCACCCTCCACATTTGACCTGGCGCAGAAGAAGATCTTTGCTCTGATGGAAAAGGATTCACTGCCCAGATTTGTGCGCTCAGAGATCTACCAGGAGCTCATCAAGTAGCAGTGTGAGGGAGCTGTGCAGTGGTTGAGCGCACAGTGGCTCCCAGACACTGATGGGCCGATATTTTATGTCTGCATCTGCTTTAGCTAATGCAACTTTGATTGACTGTTGAAGCCAAGGTGTCCCCTCAAACTGCTTGTCACAGAAATCTAAGATTCCAAGTAATCTGCTTCTGCTAATTAATCTGTTGGCTAAACCAAGTTGCTAACTGGATAAAGCTGCTTCATGTGGGTGATATTAGAGGGATGATTATTTCCCAGTTTATCAATCAAATTTGGGGCAGAAACATTCCCATCAGAGTTAATGTGTATTTTGATAACCTAAACGTGAATGCTCTCCCATCAGTATCCTAGAATTTCCAATGACAACACATCGAAGTGGTACTGCACGTTTTGTTTAATCCATACAGGATCATTCACATTAATCTCAGTGGGTCCCAATGTGTGGCTGCATTCTGGACTCTAAATCAACAATCCATAAATAATTTTGCAATTAGAACCAGCTTTCTCAGTTTTGCAAATGATTTAACCTTTGTTCTGTTCCAATTTAAATTTAGACCCATGGACACCAGCTGCTCTAATGCACCCTGCGTCCTGCACTGACTGCTATTATAAGTTACTTGATTGATGGACTACTCTCCTAGACATGGGCTCTGGGCTCCAATGTGGAACTGTTGGTCCCAAGATAAGTGTAGGGAGGTAATGAGGCTCCGGAGGAGTGAGATTGAAGGATTCCGGGAATGGGTTGTAAAACTTACAGAAAGGTTTGATGGTCAGGAATCGTGTCAAGAAATACTGTATGGATTAAGAGTGATCTGGAGAGCCCCACATGAAGGGATGTCACATGGGTCATAAGCTGTGGTGCCACAGGTAGGAGTTAGGGGGCAAATATGAGGTCAATACATGTCCCATGAGCTTTTAGACCTTCATGTTTAAGCATGATGTAATATTTACGGAAAGTAAACTAAAACTCCCAACACAATGTTAATCTTGGACATATTCCTTAAATTCTTCTTGTCATTACCAGTTTTGGCAATTTATTCCATATTGATATTAACTTTTAAGGGTCCAGAGTGTCTTAGAGCAGATGTTGTGAGATTGTAGTGATTGACCCAGACATTTCCAGAAACTTATTCTCATCATAATCCATAATCAATCAAGCAAAACATTTTCCATAAATAATGTAAAATGTATGAAAAGTGTCTAAATTACACCCACAACGATGTTATGTTATATATAGATCGCTGACTCTTGATATATATTTCACATGGGGTTAGGATCTGGTTTGTGTCCCAGGAAAGGCTGTGAGATCAGATCTCAATAAATAAACATATTATAGATAAATCAATTTTATTTTGTGAGACACATAAGCTATTTACTTTTTTTTACTATTCTGTTGTCAGCCTTTACCAAAATATATAAAGCCAGATGGAAACAAGAGATTCTTGCAATAATCATTGGCCAAGACTGAATCTTTCATATTACTTTATCTCTGGGTGTATCATTGATAACGTTATTAGATTCATTTAATTATGTAGGATGTTTTGTAAATATGGTGTTTTTGTCCAGTTAATGGTAGCGGGCAGCAGAATAATTTCCTACTATTACTAATTTGGGGATTTAGGCACTTAGTTTTTGCAATGTGCTGTTTCTACATTTTTGCACTAGTGTCTTCAAATAGTAAGGTAGGCTCTCCCTATGAATTCTAAAATCTAACTAATGTGAACCAATCCAAATATTCTTTCTGAAAGCCTATTGGCACAGCTTAAGAGAACTTTTGATGGACCAATCATGACCATTACATATAAATTTAACAACTCTATCAAACAAAATAAGTGTTTCAGTCCCTCAAACTAACCCAAGCATGTCAGTAAATGCTGATAACATGACCAGATCCAAATCCAGAAGTTGTAGGATCCTTTCTGTAAGGCAGGTAAAGGGATTAGACAAGTTGTGTTCAACCTGAGGTCACCAGAACAGCTGAAGAAGAGTGAACAGGAGCGTTAAGTCACTGGCCAAAAGATTAAGATAGCAGAAATATTGATTAACTCTGTGAAATATTGTGCAGAATCCAGTAATGAGGGGATTAATTAGTGACAGTATTTCCCCTGCTGGACACCTTGGCAATAACAGTTCAAAGTACCATTTGCCAAAGCCTTTGCATGGAAGATATTTTAGCGGTTTCTGTGCAGCTCAGTAACCTCTCTGGGATAAATTAACAATACTTGTTTATTATCTTCTGACTTTACTGCATGTTATCTGCTGTGTTTGTGAGTGGCCTATTTAATGTCTCCAACAAGAAACCCTTTTAGCTTTAAAAAGGGGCACCCAAACAGTAGACTTAAATCTACAAGTAGTAACAGATCTAAGAATCACAGGTTGCTCATATTGTTAAACATGCATTCAGATTCAAGTAAAGCTAATGTTTGTTTGTTGGGCATATATTATTAAAAACAGTATCATAATTTTAGAATAAATAAAAGTGAGTACTTTTTCTTACTTTTGACTATGTCATTGTTCCCTTCAAACAGAGCTAGTTATCTTCACCTACCTGTGGGGGGAACCTGGCTGGCTCTGCCTGGAATTAGAAATATATATATAAGAGAAAAATGCTGTCCTGTCACACACTGGTTTAGACTGATCATACTCAGTAAATGGGGCAATGTCATGATGGCTCATCCACTGGGTGGGGCCTGTGACGGAGCTGCAAGCAGGTTACAATATAGCGGTTACCTGTTTGTAGGCCAAGGGGCGGAGCCAATTATGTCATGGGGCAAAGCCTCTAGGCAGGGCGGGCCACATCCCCAGGGAGGTTGCAAAAGGCATTTCTGCTTGAAGAGAAAAAAGAAAATTTTAAAAGTAAGAAACATATTAGTTCTTATTTATTTTAAACTGCATACTATGCTCAACAAACACACACACTTTACTTGTAAATGCACTACAGTGATCCTTTAAATATTCTTGTGCCAAGAGATCAGCATTCCCATTGGATATGAAACTCAGTGAAATACTTGGAAAGAAGAGGGAGACAGCATATATTGTGCATCAGGTATAAATGTAAGTGTTGAGGATAGCTGACACTGTGTTGTAGGGTGGTAGATCTCATTAAAGGAACATTGCAGTTCAAGAAAAAAAAGACACTAGTTAGTCAAGTATGTACCGTGATAACAATAATGGCAGCAGTTTAAACCATGGGCATAAAGCATTTTTTGAGAAAATCTGAATTTTTGTGTTTACATCACTTGCTCAGAGGTAAATTATGAGGGTGTGTGTTTTGGCTATCAGTGAGTGGAGAGAGGGATGGGGAAGGAGGAAAGAGAGTTGATAATATTAATATAGGACAGTTGGCTAATATTTGATTGTTTCAGGAAATGCAACCATAACGCTCAAGAAATGTAATCTCTCTCCCACACACACAACTTTCACAAATGTATCATGGATTCCACCAGAGCCTAGCAGAGGGATCAAAATGTTGTATTTCAAAAGAAAAACTAGCTATATGACTTTTTCCACTTAACTATACTGTTAAAGTGAAAGTTTTCAAAACATGTTTTTCATTGTTCACTGGTCCATTATGACTACTACCTGAAGAAGTAGATCCTGTTTCAGTAAAATCTGTGAACCCTTAGTGCAGGATGAGAAACACAATGTCTTGGATCTCTACAGCTTTCTGCCAGATACAATGAAAACGAGGAACTAGAAACCACCCTAAACATACTTACTGCCTGGAATCTTCATTAACAAATCCAATAAACCTGCCACTTACCACCCATCAGATCTGATCCACTCAAAACAATGTATAATGCCCCACCTGCCACTAACTCATCCAAATAAAACTTCCATTTATCCAGTTAAAATGTGCCACTGCCCCTTAAACCTCCCACTGAACCACCCAAGAAAAAACTTCCACCAACTTATCCAACAAACCTGCTATTGATCCTGAACCGGCTATTGATCCACCTAGTAATCTGGTGTTAATCGAACCACTGGTAGGTTGCTTAAGAAAGGGATTATATCTCTTGCAATGGTTTGATTTTAGATGGGGAATGTGGTTAGTATGCTGTTTTTTGGGTAGCAGAAGGAGTTACTTGCTAGACATTAAATGTGAAGCCTCTCCTTCAGGCACAGGGTGATTTACTTCTGCACTTCACACCTTGCATTTTGCCTATCTGCACATACAGAGGTTGCACTGCGTGAGTATCTCATATCTATATATTGTAAGCTTAGTTCTAAAGATGATATTGATGACATCAACAAGGCATCAACCAAATGGAAACCAGCGCCCACGCTTGTCATTGTGCCATCATTTGTGCCTACTTTAGCAGTAACCAAGAAAAGCACAAACGAAAAAGTAATGATGAAGTTGGCAGACTACATTAACTCTTGTGCCGAGTCTCTGTAAGAGTCTCCTTAAGTTCAGAGGATAAAGTGTTGTCTCCCAGCTTTAATACAGAGTAAAAATTGTGTTCATTAAAGCAAAACGCAGGGTTACGTGTGAAGGTGTGAAGCTTGGAGAGAGTCTTGATACTGTATTACCTTCAACTAACACTCATTGTGTTGGATTTAGTGACTTCTCTTAATACAGAAGAGGTCATCTGCTGGTCTTATGTGAGGAGGGGAATATCCCTGGGGTGTAAATCATTCCAAAACTCTGACAATCACAATCTGTTTCAGTCCACTTTTTAAATGTGATGGCATTCCTTTAAAATACATATTTTAAACATAACACAAGGTTTACTTTACATGAAAATAAGTCAGAAGCTCCTTTTGAGCTCTAACTAAAAATCAGTTCCCCTTACTGGATGTGCTTGATAACTAAATACATTTAGGGGGAGATTTTTAATGTAAAAGCAGTTTATAAGCAGCATTAAAATACTATTTAACAATTGTATCACTGATTTTATATGGGAAAAACCTTTTGTAATGTTTAAAATCTAATGAAAATACTTGTTGGCAGATTTGTGATGTCAGTGTTTCCTCAAACCAGTAGAATGAGCATTACTGAACACCAAATCACTATAAAAGCAGGGCAAAAATCCACTATATTTAAATAAATGTAATATTTTAATTGATGCCACTAATATTGTGCTCCAATGGTTGAGGATTATATATGCCTGATGTCCGAGAGGTGATATTGTTATATGTAGTAATAGTGTGCATGCTTTTGATATATATGTTAAATATGTACCCAAATAAATCATAATATCTTGCAAAAATCTAATACTTTTGGTCAAAAATAAATATTTTTGACAATGGATCAAAAATGTATAATAGAATTGCATTTTGAAGGAATTTTAGTTTTTTCACATCCATTTAATGTTTTGATTTTGAGTCAGTGTCTTTTAAACACAAAATCGTGTTACACATAGATATGATACATATAGAGTAGTCATGTCAAACTCTGGGAGAATTCACAAATGATTAGGGTCATTGATTCCTAAGCTGGGCATGGGAGCACTATTCACTAAGAAATTCTGTGGGCCACAGATCTTTTGGCCTGCTTGAGACTTGTCACAAATTTTCTGTATCTTTGCTTTATATGCAGAGGAGTTTTTCTCGTCCCTGAACTTACTGCTATATCCACACCCTAAACGATATACTATTTACATATTAATATATATATATATATATATATATATATAAATATATTAATATATACTATATATATATTTTAAGCACTGAGACCCCTACATCTCTATATTTTATCTATATCTCGCCCCTGAACTTACTGCTATATCCACACCCTAAACGATATACTATTTACATATTAATATATATATATTAATATATACTATATATTTATTTTAAGCACTGAGACCCCTACATCTCTATATTTTATCTATATCTCGCCCCTGAACTTACTGTTATATACACACCCCATAAACATGCACATTATATCTATAGGCGCTGCAAGCGTAGCTTAATTAAAGCACGGCACTGAAGATGACGAGAAGAGCCCTAAAAACCTCTGATAGCACAAAGTTTTGGTCCTGGCCTTGTTGTCAATTATAGCTCTACTTACACATGCAAGTATCCACACCCCTGTGAAAATGCCCTTAAGCCGCCGTTTAGAGGATAAGGAACCGGTATCAGGCTCACACATTAGCCAATGACACCTTGCCATGCCACACCCCCAAGGGAACTCAGCAGTGGTAAACATTGAACATGAGCGACCAAGCTCATCTCAGTTACAGCTTACAGGGTCGGTCAATTTCGTGCCAGCCACCGTGGTTATACGAAAGACCTAAACTGACAACCCCCGGCGTAACGAGTGATTAGAGAGCCTCCCCACTAGAGTTAAATATTAACTAGGCCGTTGCCCGCTTTAGTTATATAGAAACCCAACCACGAAAGTGACTCTACCTCCCACTTGAACTCACGACCGCTAGGGCACAAACTGGGATTAGATATCCCACTATGCCTAGCTTTAAACATTGACCACTTACATAAACAATCCGCCCCGGAACTACGAGCCTCAGCTTAAAACCTAAAGGACTTGGCGGTGCCCCAAACCCACCTAGAGGAGCCTGTTCTATAATCGATAACCCCTGCTTCACCTCAACACTTCTTGCCAAAACCGCCTATATACCACCGTCGCCAGCCCACCCTGTGAGGGAAACGCAGTAGGCAAAATGGTCCCCACCAGAACGTCAGGTCAAGGTGTAGCGTATGAAGTGGAAAGAAATGGGCTACATTTTCTGACTCAGAACAACACGGAAGGTCACTATGAAACCTGACCTAAAGGAGGATTTAGTAGTAAAAAGAAACAAGAGAGTTCTCTTTAACTCGGCCCTGGGGCACGCACACACCGCCCGTCACCCTCTTCAACCCGCCGTATGATTTTTTAAAACAAAATAGACCAAAAAGAAGAGGCAAGTCGTAACATGGTAAGTATATCGGAAGGTGTGCTTGGAATTACAAAATGTAGCTTAACTAAAGCATTTCGCTTACACCGAAAAAATATCTGTTTAACCCAGATCATTTTGAGCCAAAAATCTAGCCCCACCATTAACCTCCCCTAAAGAGATCCACCTTTGGGTAAAGATTATAAAACATAAGGGCCTAAAAACAGCCACCTCACAGCTCATGCAAAACCTAACCAACAATACCTTTAAACACTCTAAACCCGTAAGTACTATTGAGCCTCTCTATAATTTAATAATATACATAACTAATAAATAACAGTTTATGCTAGAACTAGTAACATGAAGTTATTCTCCAAATGCAAGTGTAAATCAGATCGAAAAACTCGCTGATAATTAAAGAACCATATGAAGAAATTGTAGTAACTCACCAAGAAAACCATACAAACCGCTGCCGTTAATCTAACACAAGAGCATAAAAAAAAGATTGAAAGACATAAAAGGAACTCGGCAAACATGAACTTCGCCTGTTTACCAAAAACATTGCCTTTTGCCACACATGTATAGGAGGTCCAGCCTGCCCAGTGATGTAAATGTTTAACGGCCGCAGTATTCTGACCGTGCAAAGGTAGAGTAATCACTTGTCTTTTAAATAAAGACTAGTATGAATGGCACCACGAAAGTTCAACTGTCTCCTATGTCTAATCAGTGAAACCGATCCTGCCGTGCAGAAGCGGGGATAAAACATAAGACGAGAAGACCTGTGGAGCTTTAAACTTTAAGCACCCGCTTTATTTCAACCCCCTATAGGCCTAATATAGAATCAAGTGGACATGACCCACTGTTCTCGGTTGGGGCGACCACGGAGAAAAACATATCCCCCGAGACGAAGGGGCAAACCACCCTTAACCTAGAGCCACTACTCTAAGTAATAGAACCTCTAATGCTATGATCCAATCTTTTGATCAACAAACCAAGTTACCCTGGGGATAACAGCGCAATCCATTTTAAGAATCCATATCGACAAATGGGTTTACGACCTCGATGTTGGATCAAGGGGTCCTAGTGGTGCAGCCGCTACTAATGGTTAGTTTGTTCAAAGATTAAAACCTTACGTGATCTGAGTTCAGACAGGAGTAATCCAGGTCAGTTTCTATCTATGCAGTATTTCCCCTAGTACGAAAGGACCGGGGGGATGGGGCCAATACCCAAGCACGCCTCACTCCTAGGCTAATGAAATCAACTCAATTAGCATGTAAACTGCAACTTCTCTCAAGATTAGAGATTGTTAGTGTGGCAGAGCCCGGTAAAAGCAAAAGACCTAAGCCCTTTTACTCAGGGATTCAACTCCCCTCACTAACTATGTCATCACTACTCACCTATGTATTAAACCCCTTCTCTACTTTATCCCAGTGCTCTTAGCGGTTGAATTCCTGACACTAGTCGAGCGAAAAGTTTTAGGGTACATACAGCTTCGAAAAGGCCCAAACATCATTGGGCCAACCGGCCTACTGCAACCCCTCCTCTAGGAGATGTGAACCTATGACTGAGAGATCAAAACTCTCTGTACTCCCCCTATACCACTTCCTAGTAAAGTCAGCTAAATAAGCTTTTGGGCCCATACCCCAAAAATGTTGGTTAAACCCCTTCCTTTACTACATGAGCTCACTTACACTCTCAATCTTGCTTTCAAGCTTAGCGCTAGGAAAAACAATCACAATTTCCAGCCACAACTGAATGCTACCCTGAATGGGCCTAGAAATTAACACCCTGGCATCATCCCGCTCATAACTAAATACCACCACCCCCGAGCACTTGAAGCAAGCACAACATATTTCCTAGTTCAAGCGACTGCCTCCGCCATAATCTTGTTTTCAAGTATCAATTTCACTTGGTATACGGGAGAATGAAGCATTATGGACCTCTCAACACCAATAGCTGTGACAACTATAACAATTGCTCTCCTAATAAAAATAGGAGTAGCCCCACTCCACTTCTGACTCCCAGAAGTCCTTCAAGGATCGGACCTTACAACCGGCCTAATCCTTTCCACCTGACAAAAACTTGCCCCAATAGCCATCATCCTGCAAATTTGCCCTAACCTAAATCTTAATATTCTTGTAATTTTTGGGCTTCTGTCTTCTTAGTTGGGGGGTGAGGGAGACTAAACCAAACACGAAAAATGATGGCCTTCTCGTCTATTGCCCATCTAGCCCTAGCCCCACAATTAACCCTGCTAAACCTGATTATGTATATTGTGATGACCTCAACCATATTCTTAATGATAAAAACTTTGTTAGTCACAAAAGTCTCTACCCTATCCTCCTCATGAGCCAAAAAAACAACGCTCTCTGCTCTAACTGTCCTAACCCTGCTGTCTTTAGGAAGACTTCCACCACTAGAAGGATTTATACCTAAGTGACTTATTATTCAAGAACTCACAAAACAAAGCATGATACTTTTAGCCACCCGAATAGCCCTCTCAGCACTACTAAGCCTATTCTTTTACCTATGATTATCATACGCAATGACCTTAACAATTTACCCAAACACTACACCATCAACACTATCGTGACGGCTACACACCAGCACACCAAAATTAGTACTAGCCATAGGAACATCAGTATCACTACTAACATTACCCCTAACCCCACTCATACTCACCTTAACACAATAGGAACTTAGGATAATCTAGACCCAAAACCTTCAAAGCTTTAAGTAGAAGTTAAATTCTTCTAGTACCTGCTAAGACCTGCAGGACTCTATCCAACATCATCTGAATGCAACTCAAATACTTTAATTAAGCTAAGGCCTTCCTAGACATTTTAGTTAACAGCTAAATGCTCCATCCAGCGAGCTTCATTCTACTTCTCCCGTCTCTAAAAACGTGAGAAGCCCCGGCGAGATCTTACCTCACTTCTCAAGATTTGCAATCTTGCATGTTCTACACCACAGGGCTGATAAGAGAAGGACTTGAACCCTCGTCTTCGGGGCTACAACCCACCGCCTGACTCTGGGATATCTTACCTGTGGCAATCCCACGTTTACTATTTTCAACCAACCATAAAGATATTGGCACCCTCTACCTGATTTTTGGTGCATGGACCGGCATAGTGGGCACTGCCCTTAGCCTATTAATGTGAGCCGAGCTGAGCCAGCCCGGCACCTTACTAGGGGACGATCAGATTTATAATGTAATAGTCATGGCTCACGATTTTGTTAAAATCTTCTTCAAAGTTATGCCCATTATGATCAGGGGGTTCGGCAACTGACTAGTTCCCTTAATAATTGGGGCCCCAGACATAGCATTCCCATGAATAAATAATATGAGCTTCTGACTACTGCCCCCATCGTTCCTCCTATTGCTGGCCTCCTCTGGTGTTGAAGCCGGGGCCGGGACTGGGTGAACAGTTTACCCCCCGCTAGCTGGAAACTTGACCCACGCCGGGCGTCTGTAGACCTAACAATTTTTTCACTGCAACTGGCCAGTGTGTCATAAATTTTAGGCGCTATTAACTTTATTACTACAACAATTAACATGAAGCCGCCATCTATGTCCCAGTATCAGACCCCTTGTTCGTATGATCCGTTCTTATCACAACAGTCTTGCTTCTTCTGTCACTCCCCGTGCTAGCAGCTGGAATCACGATACTTCTCACAGACCGCAATCTTAATACTACTTTCTTCGACCCGACAGGTGGGGGGGGGGGGGGGACGACCCAGTCTTGTACCAACACTTGTTCTGGTTCTTTGGACACCCAGAAGTATATATTCTTATCCTCCCAGGGTTTGGGATAATTTCCCATATTGTAACCTACTACTGTACTCTGTCAAGACAGAACTCTTTGGCTACATGGGCATGGTCTGAGCTATCAGCCTGTTAAGATTCATTGTCTGAGCCCACCACATATTCACAGTAGACCTCAACGTAGACACTTGAGCTTATTTTACCTCCACCACAAAAATTATTGCCATTCCAACGTAAAAGTATTTAGCTGATTAGCCACAATGCACGGAACTATTAAGTGAGATGCCACCATGTTGTGAGCCCCCGGCTTTATTTTCTTACTTACAGTAGGGGGTCTAACCAGAATCGTTCTTCACGACACCTACTACGTCTTTGCTCACTTCCACTATGTCCTCTCCATAGGCGCTGTCTTTGCAATCATGGGTCGGGTTCGTGCACTGATTCCTCCTATTTACCGGCTACACCCTTCACAAAACCTAAATGAATATTCACTTCAGAGTTATATTTGCAGGGGTTAACCTAACATTCTACCCCCAACATTTGATTGGACTAGCTGGCATGCCCCGTGGTTACTCAGACTACCCAGACGCCTACACCCTTTGAAACACAGTTTCCTCTATCGGCTCCCTGGTCTCAGTGAACATAATGATATTTATCATCTGAGAAGCTTTCTCAGCCAAACGGGAAGTTATCTTAACAGATCTAACTATGACTAATGTAAAATGACTTCACGCCTGCCCGCCCTCATACCACACCCTTGAGGAGCCAGCATTCATACAAATACCCCATCGGGCCTAACGAGAAAAGAAGGAATCGAACCCCTGTGTACTGATTTCAAGTCAGCTGCATAGCCACTCTGTCATTTTCTTTATTGAGGTGTTAGTAAAACTATTACACTGCCTTGTCAAGGCAGAGTTGCGAGTTAAAACCGTGCACACCTTAACATGGCACACCCAACACAACTAGGCTTTCAAGACGCAGCATCCCCTATTATAGAAGAACTTCTTTAATTTCACGACCATGCCCTGATGGCAGTCTTCCTGATTAGCACTTTAGTCCTTTATATTATCACTATCATAATAACTACTAAACTTACCAATAGACGCACAAGAAATCAAAATAGTCTGGACTATTATGCCAGCCATTATTCTGATTGTCATTGCTCTGCCTTCATTACGCATCCTGTACCTAATAGACGAAATCAGCGACCCGCACTTGACAGTTAAGGCTATCGGTCACCAATGGTACTGAAGTTACGAATTCACTAACTACGAAGACCTAGCATTTGACTCCTATATAACTCCTACTCAAGATCTTATGAACGGAAAGTCCCGCCTGCTTGAAGTTGATAACCGCATGGTTGTTCCCATAGAAGCACCAACTCGTATACTAGTGACGGCCGAAAATGTTCTTCACTCATGAGCTGTGCCTTCGTTAGGGGTGAAAATGGACGCCATACCAGGACGACTAAACCAAGCATCCTTCATTGCCACACGCCCAGGAGTATTCTACGGCCAATGCTCAGAGATCTGAGGCGCCAATCACAGCTTTATGCTGATTGTAGTAGAAGCAGTCCCCCTGGGAACGTTCAAAGACTGATCTTCATCAATGCTAGAAGCCTCACTAAGAAGCTAACAGGGTACAAGAAACAACTCCCGACCACCCTGAAATGCCACAGTTGTACCCAGTGGCATGCCTCTAATCAGAAAACTTTTACTCTCTATCTCTCACTTTCTGTGTACATATGTTCCCTCCTGAAGTGTATTAAGGTTAGTATAGCAGTCTTAAAGGAAAGTAGTTTAAAAATTAGATATGGTGTTCTTTTAATGCAGAGGTGGGTCAAAAGGTCTTCATCTGTATTCACCCAAGAGATAAGCCCCTTCACATAAATGTTGAACTGACTGCTGTATGTGTCCACTCCACCTACACTTTATGCAGAGCTTTAGGCACTCAATTGTAAGCCCACTCCCCACCCCCTCACAAAGTTAGTGAATATTATTTAGCTAAATGTAATTGTCTTGTGAACTCAGATCTAGACTAGAGCACACAGCAAGAAGTCTACTACAGCTGCCCAGCCCTTATTTATGCAAAAAAGGTGGTGCTAAGCAGCATATCATATCAGGCAGAAAACTAGAAAGTAAAAGCTTTAGGTATAACTACTAGCATTACAAAGTTTAAACATTATAAATTAAGTCCTCGTGTACTTTCATTTTAATAGCCATTATGTTTAAAGTACAGTGGTATTTTAAGTCGTTTTACATTTCTTAACTGCATGTTCCTCCATTTTGCTTTCACCATGGGTCTAACAAACAATAAATTATATATATATATATATATATATATATATATATATATACATATATATACACATACATATATGGCCAGGTAAAGAATGTTATCTGGTATTTGTGGGACATACCCTCTCCCAATGGTCGAACAATCGGGGTAGCGATAAGAACCATGGCCCTCTACTGGACATCCGGCCTGCTCAGAGGGCCAGATGAGTCCTTGTGCAAAAGCAAGGGCTGCTGATACGCCCGGGAACAGCAGCGATAGAGGATGAGATTGCTAGTGAGCTGAAGGTGGGCCACAGAGAGTAGTGACAAACTGCTGGTAACCCTGGGATCAGCAGCGACTGTGGAGGAGGCTACTGGAGAGAAAAGCGTATTAGGCAATACATGAAAACACAGTAGCGTCAATAGACGAGAGGGCTAGTGTAGGACGTAGGAGAAGGAGTGGTGCGGTGGTGCCTAGCGAAGGCTGATGTTCGGCTTGCGAGCATGATGAAGCCTAGAGAAGGCAAGTTCTACTATGAAAGTGTGATTGAGGTAGAGCCTAGCAAAGGCTGATGTGGCTTGCGCATGTGGTTGAGCCTAGGGAATGGGACTATGAAAGCGTGATTGAGGTGGTGCCTAGCGAAGGAGAATATAGGATTTATGGAGGTATTGTAAGTGGTGCCCAGAGAGGGCCGAGTAGAGAGTGTTAGGAGGGTAGACGTTTAGCAGATCTGGGCCAGAGACCACATGAATAAGCCGTAGGGAAGCCTAATTGCTACCTTGGACGTGAACAAGGGCATAGACAAGTAGGTTCAGGCCTAGATCTGTACTAGGCCTAAAGCGTAAGGAAGTCAGGATAACGTACCTTGAGAGAAACCATCTCTCTCCAGCAATAAGAGTGCCCTTTCGTGCAAGCAAAGTGGTTACGAGGAGATAGGCACAGATGCTGAAATTAAAGAGCTGAAAATGGTGGAGAGAAGCAAATAAACAATTAACAGGCATAGGTAGATGACAGAGCTGAGAAGAAAACTGCAGAACGTTGAGTCAGAATGAGCAGAGGTGCAAACAGCTCAAGTGAGATATCTCAAAAGGCCGAAAAATTAACGGAGCAGCAGTACCCTGCAGGACACAGAGCCAAATGAGCTGAGGTGCACACAGGAAACAGTTATAAAGCTGCAGAGAGCCCCGCCTGAGGAAGAGACGGGGCTAGAGAGGGACTGATCGTGTATGAAGCAGCTGAGGGTCCCACTCGTGGAAGTATATATATATACTGAAACTTAAATAACAATAACACAGTAAAATCAGTAAAGTATCATTAAGTCTTTCTCATAGACTTTCATTTCATGCTTCAAATAATACTTATTTGCACAACCTATCGTTCCCTTACAAAGCTTCCTTAACCTTCCTGGCAGTATGATTACAGTATTTCAGTATTTAGAATGTTAAAGTGGTACATTCTAAAATGCTGACATAATCATAACGCCTTTAGATACCATTACTCCTTCCACCTCTCCTTCTCCATTTCCCCCTCTCCCCCCTTATATACCACTCCTCCATTTCCCCCATTATCCAACCCCCTTTCCTCCTTATCCTCCTCATTCCCCCTCCCCCTTCATCCCCAGCAGCACCATCCACTCCCCAGCAGCCCCCAACCCCCTAATGGCACCATTCAGCCCCTCAGCAGCCCCAAACCCACCAGCTGCCCAATTCAGCTGCCAACCCCCCTGTAGCACCATTCAGTCCCTCAGCAGCCCAATACAGCCGCACCATTCACCTCCCCAGTAGCCCCATTTATCCCCCAACCCCCCAGTAGCACCATTCATCCCCCAGCAGCCCCCAACCCCCCAGTAGCACCATTCAGCCCCCCATCAGCCCAATTCAGCCCCAAGCCCCCAGTAGCACAATTCAGCCCCTCAGCAGCCCAATACAGCCACACAGTCGCACCATTCACTCCCCGACAACCCCATTTACCCCCAAACCCCCCAGCAGCCCCATTATCCCCCTCCCAGCAGCCCCATAACCCCAGAAACATCACTCACACCCAGCAGCCCCCCAAAAAATGGCAGCATCACTCACCCCCTCAGCAGTCCCCTTCTCTTACTTGTTCACTGTGGTCCCTGGTCCGGTTGTCTTATTATTCAGAGGCTCGATATCCTTCCCCTGCTGGAGCTTCATACTGCAGGGGAGGGGAATTCCTAATAATGTCACGTGACCCTGAAGTATGAAGCTCCGGCAGGGGAAGGATACCAAACCTTTGAGCAATGAAACAACCGGATCAGGGATCACAGTGAACAAGTAAGAGGAGGGGGCTGCTAGTGACACACGGCCCGGCTGAACAGAGACGGCCCGGGGGTTTGGGACCCCTGATTTATCAAGCAGAACGGTTTTCAGGTAATTATTCTCTTTCATGATTTACACTAGATTGTTTTCTATTCCATACATTATTTTAAGCCACTCATAGTTACATAGTAATTACGGTTAAAAAAAGGCTTTCAGTCCATCAAGTTTAACCTGTTAAGATCTCCTCTGATCTGCAATATGCGGATTAGTTATTAATTAATTTGTTGATTAAATAATTATTAATAGTATAGTATTGGAGGATGAATAAAGAGTTAGTCCCTCAAGTTCAACCTTTTTAGATCTCTATTGATCTTTTTAATGTGCACTATTTATTATTAATTGTTAATTGATCCAGAGGAAGGCAAACAGAAAAAAAAAAACATTGAAACTTTGCTAATTGTCTCATAAGGGGAAAAAAAGCTAAATTCCTTCCTGACCCCAGAAACTGGCGATCAAATTTCTCCCTGGATCAATATTCCTTTGCTAGTTATCTAGGATAGCCTTGAATACCCTCTTTATTCAAAAATATATCTAACCCCTTTTTGAAGTTGTCTATCGAATTCGCTGTTACCACCTTTTTTGGTAGAGAATTCCACAGTTTAACCACCCTAACTGTGAAGAACCCTTTTCTTTGTTTAAGGTGAAATCTTTTTTCCTCTAACCTCAAAGGGTGTCCTCTTGTCATATGAAAATCTCTTGCTACAAAAAGTTCACTTGACAAAGCCTTATATTGACCCTGGATGTATTTAAATAAGGTAATCATATCCCCTCGTAGACGCCTTTTTTTTTGCGAAAATGAGTTTAATTTGGTTAGTCTTTCTTCATAACTTAGCCCCTCCATTCCCCTTATTAGTTTTGTAGCCCTTCTCTGTACTTTTTCCAGCTCTAAAATGTCTTTTTTATGAAGTGGTGCCCAAAATTGTACTCCATATTCCAAATGAGGGCATAAATTAGAGAAATGGGCGGCTAAATGGCAGATGAGATAGTGGCAGAATTATATTTGCTACCCTTGCTTCTATACCCTTCCTAATACATGCTAATATTTTAGTTGCCTTTGCAGCTGCTGCTTGGCTTTGAGCGCTGTTACCTAGGTGGTTGTCTACAAGCACTCCCAAATCCCTTTCAATATCTGATACACTAAGATTTGCTCCATTAAGATTATAGATTGCATGACTATTTTTCCTTCCCAAATGCATAACCTTGCATTTATTTGTATTAAATCTCATCTGCAATTTAGCCGCCCATTTCTCTAATTTATGCAAATCCCTTTGTAGGGAAAGTACATCATTATCTGATTTTATTACCTTGCACAACTTAGTGTCATCAGCAAAAATGGAGACACTACTTTCGAGTCCTACTTCTATATCATTAATAAATATGTTAAAAAGGAGAGGACCTAATACTGAACCTTGAGGAACCCCACTTATCACATTAGACCAATCGGAGTATGTTCCATTCACAACAAACCTTTGCTTCCTGTCTTTTAGACAGCTCTCGATCCATGAGCAGATATTTACTGCAATTCCTGTATCCCTTAGTTTGCTCACTAGTCTTCCATGTGGCACTGTATCAAATGCCTTTGAAAGATCTAAAAAGACTACATCCACTGAGTTGCCCTGATCCAAGTTCCTACTAACCTCCTCATAAAAACAAATTAGATTGGTCTGACACGACCTATCCTTCATAAATCTGTGTTGACTGCTACCTACGATCTTGTTCAAATAGACATATTCTTGTATTCTGTCCCTTATTAACCCTTCTAAAAGCTTCCCAACGATGTGAGGCTCACTGGTCTATAATTCCCCGGATTTGCTCTAGATCCCTTCTTAAATATAGGTATCACCTCTGCTTTTCTCCAGTCATCTGGTAGAGACCCTGTAGTGAGTGAGTCTTGAAAGATTAGATATAATGGTATACTCTCAGATACATCTTTAATATCATTAGAATCCTCTTATCAACCTGGCTCATAATACAATATTCTTAGACTTGAATGGTATTATTGCTCCATTTTGCTCAAGTCATGTGGTCAAACATTCACACAGGTGCACCAATTAATGACATCACAAATTGAGACAGAATCCTATATCCATGAAAATCTTCAGATGCTTAGTCCGGCTGTTAGACAGCACCATCTATGGATCGGCGTTCCTAATTACACATATTATAGCTCTTATTTGTTAAATATATTCTTACATTTCATTATTCAATTTCATGTCTTCAGTACTTCACATTTATTTAATTTAAGTTTCTCTAGATATTACATTTTATTTATTTGTCTATTTTAATGTTCTTCTTTAAGCCAAACTCATAGATATATCTATCTGCATATATTTTGTGTCACTTATGAGCATTCTTATTTAACTATAACATAGCACTACATATTTCATGATTACAAAATGTATCCAAATGTTCTCACCATTTAAAAAAAAAAAAAAAAAAAATTAAAGGGTTTACAGACAGATAGAACAATTTCAACAGATTTAGAATCACAGCTATCTATCAGAAGCTAAGATTTGCCATCAGACAGTGTCATCTAAAGCTGTCTTCTCATTATTACATAGTATAGCTTTTCCTTTGTTATCAACTAGATTTGCTTACATTTCAATAATCGTTTATACATTTTTATATTTTAAGACACATCCCCATTTTAAATTTCTTAAAGTGTTGTTTCTTACCTAGTAATATTATATGACTAGCTACTTGCCCGTCAAAAATGACGGGATTAAAATTGTAAGGCTGACAATGCTGTTTGCCACACAATGTGCAGCTTTTGCTCCTCTGAGCATCTTCGGCGCTCATTGCAAGCCTCTCCCCCCTGTATTTCAACTTTCCTGCTTTGGACTGATCACCTTCGGTGATCATTGCGAGCCTTTCCTCTCGCCTACTGTACGGGCCGTTTATTGCAAGGTTCGTTAACCTGCAAGTTTAGTGCTTTGGAATGCCATGTGTCTCTTTCCAGCATCCCCCCTCCCCCCCCCGTCCCTTCCCTGTGTGTTTCTCATCGGTGTGTGTCCTGAATGTTTGCGTATCGCGCGGTGACTGCCGTTGGTTTTATTTTCAAAGTCCCGCGTGCCTGTTGTTTTTGTTGTAAGTGTTAGTGTTTTCGGTGTGGTGTATGTTCTAAGTCCCGCGTGCCTGGCGTTGTTCGTGTAAGTGTTAATGTCTTCGGCGTTGTGTTGTTTGCAAGTGTTGCTAGCCTGGTGTTGCTGAGCCTCGTTTTCATCCTGTTTCTGAAATTTTGCCTTTTTTTTTCGTCCGCCATTTTATTCCTCACTTAGGCAATTTTGGATTGACGAAAAACGCCAAATATGGTTGTAATTCGATTGCAACCTCACTCCCAGGCTTCCTGTGTCTCCCCCTGTGCTGTGTGTGAGTGTGTTATAATTTTTTGAACATGTATTTTTTTGTTTTGGTGTGTCTTCAGAGTAACGCGCTTGAAGAGTCCCGCTAAGTACTGTACCGCAGGCCTTCGCGGCTCATACAGCCTAAGTACTGCGCCGCTGCTTCGCCTCACGAGGCTCGCATGTATGACGGCGCCGCCTAAGTGATGCGCGGCTGCTTTACCTTGCTTTGCAAGGCACGCATGTGTGACAGCGCCGCAAAGGCGCTCATTGCAGCTTAAGTACTGCTTCGTGAGGCTTGCATGTGTGGCGGTGCTTAAGTACTGCACCATTGTTTCGCAAGGTTTGCATTTGTGATGGCGCTGCTGGCTGCAATGAGTGCCGAAGCTGCTTCGCTTCGCTATGCGAGGCTCGCATGTGTGACGGTGAAGCTGGCTCAGGCAAAGTGAGACCAACATCATAAGCGTTCCCAACACTGACAACTATAATAGTGATTTGGTTTGAACCACGTGGTTAAACCAACAGCCGCTCTAAGAAATGACACAACTTTGAGACAGTGTCCTCTAAAGTTCTTATTTCATTATTACACAATATACAGTGCCTAGCAAAAGTATTCACCCCCTTGGCATTTTTTGTGTTTTGTTGCTTTACAACCTGGATTGTTTGAGGATTTGCACCATTTAATTTACAGAACATGACCACGACTTTTTTTTTTATTATTGTGAAGCAAACAGCAAATAGGACAAAAAAACGTCAATGTGCATAACTGTGTAGAGCCATCTTTTGTGGTAATCACAGCTCCAAGTCGCTTTGGATTAGTCTCTATGAGCTTGTCACATCTTACCACTGGGATTCTTGCCCATTCCTCCTTGCAAAACTGCTCCAGCTCCTTCAGGTTGATGCCTTGGGCTTGGAACAGCAATCTTTAAGTCTAACCACAGATTTTCCATTGGATTGAGGTCTGGGCTTTGACTAGGCCATTCCAACACATTTACATGTTTCCCCTTAAACCACTCAAGTGTTGCTTTAGCAGTGTGTTTGGGGTCATTGTCCTGCTTGAAGGTGAACCTCCGTCCTAGCCTTAAATCACGGACAGAGTGGTGCAGGTTTTGCTCAAGAATATCCCTGTATTTAGCACCATCCCTCTTTCCCTCAACTCTGACCAGTTTCCCAGTCCTGGCTGCTAAAAAACATCCCCACAACATGATGCTGCCACCACCATGTTTCACTGTGGGGATGGTGTTCTTTGGGTGATGTGATGTGTTGGGTTTGCGCCAGACATAGCATTTTCTTTGATGGCCGAAAAGTAACATTTCAGTCTCATCAGACCAGAGCACCTTCCTCCATAAATTTTGGGAGTCTCCCACATGCCTTTTCGCAAACTCAAAATGTGCCATTTTGTTTTTTGCTGAAAGTAATAGCTTTTTTCTGGCCACTCTGCCATAAAGCCCAACTCTATGGAGTGTACGGCTTATTGTCATCCTATGTACAGATATTCCAGTCTCTGCTGTGGAACTCTGCAACTCCTCCGGGGTTACCTTAGGTCTCTGTGCTGCCTTTCTGCTTAATGCCCTCCTTGCCCGGATTGTGAGTTTTGGTGGGCGGCAGTCTCTTGGCACGTTTGCTGTTGTGCCATGTTCTTTCCATTTGATTATGATAGATTTGATGGTGCTCCTGGGGATCATTAAAGATTTGGATATTTTTTTATAACCTAACCCTGACTTGTACTTCTCAACAACATTGTCCCTTACTTGTTAGGAGAGTTCCTTGGTCTTCATGGCAGTGTTTGGTTAGTGGTGCCTCTTGCTTAGGTGTTGCAGCCTTTGGGTCTTTCAAAAAAGGTGTGTATATGTAATGACAGATCATGTGACACTTAGATTGCAAACAGGTGGACATCATTCCACTAATGATGTGACTTCTGAAGGTAATTGGTTGCACCAGAGCTTTTTATGGGGGTGAATACATACGCACATGCCAATTTTATGTATATATTTTTCTCATTTCACTTCACCAACTTAGACTATTGTGTTCTAAACCATCACATAAAATTCAGATTAACAAAACATTGAACGTAAGGCTGTAATGTAACACAATAGGTAAAAAGTCAAGGGGTGAATACTTTTGCAAGGCACTGTAGATTTTCATTAAAGGCCCATTTACCTCACTATAAGTGCTCTTCATGGTGTGAAAGAACAAAAGATTAAATTAGAGAAATGGGCAATTAAATGGCAGATGAGATTTAATACAAATAAATGTAAAGTTATTTATTTGGGAAGGGAAAAAAAGCCATGCAATTTATAATCTTAATGGAGCAAATCTAGGGGTATAAGATATTGAAAGAGATTTGGGAGTACTTGTGAACAACCTGCTACGTAACAGTGCTCAATGCCAAGCAGCAGCTGGAAAGACAAGTAAAATATTAGCATACATTAAGAAGGGTATAGAAGCAAGGAAAGCAAATATAATTCTGCCACTATACAAATCCCTAGTACGCCTTATTTGGAATATGGAGTACAATTTTGGGCACCACTTCATAAAAACTACATTTTAGAGCTGGAAAAAGTGCAGAGAAGGGACGCAAAACTAATAAGCTGAATGGAGGTGCTAAGTTATGAAGAAAGACTAACCAAATTAAACTTATTTTCTCTAGAAAAAAAGTAATCTCAGAAGGGATATGATTGCCAATAGGTTTTCTACTGACAAGAATACATCCTTTGAGGTTAGAAATAAAAAGATTCCATCTTAAGGGAAGAAAAGGGTTCTTCACAGTAAGCTGTGGGATTCTCTACCAAAGGAGGCGGTGACAGCGGATGCGATAGATAACTTTAAGAAGGGATTGGTTATATTTTTAAATAAAAAGGGCATTCAGGATTATCCTGGATAATTAGAGGAGTATTGATCCAGGGAGGAATCCGATTGTCAGTAAGGAATCTTATTTTTTCCCCTGTTGAGACAATTGGCAAGATTCACTTGGGTTTTTTCTGTTTGCTTCCTTTGGATCAATTAACAAAAATCTAAAAAGGTTTTTCAACCCCAATTACTATGTGACCCTAAGACATGACTAATTTTGCCGGATATTGATAAAATAAACAATTAGGAAAAGTTAGTGTCAAGACCCAGAGACGAGGGGCCACATCCACATCCAAATCGCTCCTGCTTTCTATTACAGCAATCCCTCTAAGTTGTGAATTTGGGGTTCAATCTCTCAGCGGCCAGCAATTCAATGCAGATCAGAACATCATTCGTCCATGATACCTTTAGTTAGGGTACAAGAAATAAACATGCATCCTGGTATAGTGCTTGAGGCAGATTACATTTATGTTCACACACCACACATATTTAAAACAGCCGAATATCCAATCATATCAGCTCTGTGTCTGACCAGGTGGTTTTGATTGACAGGTTTGCCCCCCCCCCCCCCCCTTCATTACTCCGCTTTCTTCAGCAACAAACATTGTCCAAAAGTCTTAAGCCCAGGGAGTAATAATTAAGTCTAATAGATATAACCATTGTCTTTCCTTCCTGCTTTCTATACTCTGTAGGGGATAATTAGCAAGAGATTGCTTCCGTTTTTATTATCTTGCCTCTTCTGATCTAGAAAATGCAGACACTGACCCTGCTGGGAGGTGACAAATGGTTTGTAGCACCATAATGTCTGAGTAGAGGTTTACTAAATACAGTTATGGCAGGAATATGACAATATGAGGGCCTCTTCCTCCATCCCAAACTCTTGCTTGGTAACTGCCAAAATATTATTTTAAAAGTGACTAAATGTGAATGCCTTGCTGTTCACTACTACATGAAACTCTTGTAAATATTATAACATTACTAGATAAGTTGGTATTTTACTTTTTAAAGGGCCATAACAGCAGCATAACAGCTAGTATGCTCTGACCACCACCTGAACATGAACCATTACAAATAATTCTCATAAATTATTTAAACAGGACACATAAATGAGAGACATATTGTCACAGTCCATAAAACAAGACTTATGTCTATTGAAATATTAGCAATCACACAGGCTGGGTGTCAAGGTAGTCCTGGACTTTGGGCTATTTGCTGCACTCTTTTGGGCCCACCGTGACTTACTATGCACTCTTGCATTTCAGAATAAGCAGGAAGGATTAAAACTTCTATTGTATCGATATCTGTTTTTATCCTTTTACGTTAATCTTATCTCCTATGTGCTCTATTCAGGGTCTAGACAGCATTATGTTTATTAGAGGTGCAAGACTCCCTGTTGGGTAAATTCCCTGTAATTATTTGTCACCACCTGTCATTGTTGTATTGTATACACCCCTTGTTTCCTATCCCCTTTAAGTATGGGAGTATTTTCAAAATAAATCAGTTGCTCCTGGAACACATAGATAATGGTGTGGATCCTTGAGTTATTTTCTAACTGTATCCTGATTGTTACTCTGATCAGCTCCAGCCCAGTTGTATTCCTGCTGCCAAAAAGGTCAGAGGTTACTGGGGAGTGTCTGGCTAAGGTCCTGATGATTTACAGAGGGGATTCCAAACTGACCAAAAACTATACTGCGGGGTAGGGTCGGCTCTACTAAGCCTTCTCAAGCCCCATAAGAAGAGCAGATTGTTACACTGCGGTTACAAATAAGAGAGTTCAGGATTCAGATACCTGGTTCCCCTCTGAGCCCACAACAGTCCATAATCCCAGAAGTTTAGTGGTGGGCCCTCCTGGTCATGACAAGAAGGGTGACACTTTTCTACTTCTATTCAAGCTACTAAATACCCTTTGTAATATAAAATCTTATTAACAATCCCAACAACTTGTGTTTAATCATTTTTAGACATCAACCTCCAATGTCAATTTATTAATAGATGGTTTTAAAACATGGCTTTAATACTAACATTTTCCAAGCGTGCACCACTAAAATTACCTATTTATTAATTTATAATATAAACTATTTTATTTGGTATTTGTAGCACAAACACTATATAACATGTGCTTTTTGATAGCCAGAATATAATCTGTCTGTTGCTAAATTCTTATAAATGTTATTTCAATCTGTTTAGATTTAGTATCTGAGTATTTAGTATTCAACTCACTATGTCGTAAAGTTACACTGGCAAAAAAAGTGGCAAGTTACTTCACCTAGCTATTCTATTCCCTCCTTTCAGCATGATTTAGAGAAGTTACCCCATAGGACTATGGCAAGACAGAACACAAAACACATTGATTACACATCAGGAATTTTATGAGCTATACAATTCCATGTTCAGTTATTTCATATACATGGCCCAAATTGGAGTTTTCCTGTCCAAAAGTAAAAGATCTGTATTCCATGCCCCCCAAGTTTGCCATTAGAACTTCAAGTGCTTGCAATTCTGATTGTTTTTCCATATTTACTAAATCAAGCAAAAAATATGTCACACTTGCTGGAAAAAATGCTGCTAGAGCTAAAATAAATCCCAAAGTATCAACACTATATACAGACATTATGGCTATGTCATAAAATCCTTGTGATGGATGGAGCCGTGAATCCATAAAAGTAATGAGAATGCATGTTATGTTAATCCTGAGAATTCTATTTAACCATAACATAAAATGGTTTGCTATTCTTGGCTTTATGCAGGACCCACAGCTTTATTGTGTTAACAATTATAATGCCAGATGCTGTCTTATTTATGCTGATCCTTTTCACAAAGGGTGTCACGCATCCTATAGATCACCACTACTCCGAGCGTGTATCAGTTAGTGCTTCTGACCTCAGATGACTCTACCTGTAATCCTTTTTACCACACCCTAATTTGACTGTCTAACCCTACACACTAATGTGTCACAATTGCAGTGTTCTAGCATTCTCAAAGCCAAATCCTTGAAAATGTCCATCTATTGACTGCCTATAGAGTTAAAATACTGGGCATGTAAATGTCCATTGCCAAGTGTCTCAAAAGGGAAAACTCCTTTCTGATACCACATACTGGTCAGATTACTCCCTGGATCAAGGCCCCTCCTTCTCTGTTTTTGGGAAACGAAACCACAACAAGACTGTCTAGGTACTATATTTCCTTCAGGATTTGAACTCTGTATCAGATCTTCTATCTGGACTTATATATTTCATCAATATAGACACATGGTAGAGACTTCATCTTCTCAAACAAACAATCAGGAGAGGCCCTCCGCCTAAGCTTCACTCTCTTTGCTTTAAAAAAAAAAAAAAATCCAGATATGATGGCACGGTAGTCTTCAAACTGTTCTCTTTTTTATTTCTGGGAACGTGTGAAAAAAGGTAATTTGACTGTCTAACCCTACACACTACACACAGATGTGTCACAATTGCAGTGTTCTAGCATTCTCAAAGCCAAATCCTTGAAAATGTCCATCTATTGACTGCCTATAGAGTTAAAATACTGGGCATGTAAATGTCCATTGCCAAGTGTCTCAAAAGGGAAAACTCCTTTCTGATACCACATACTGGTCAGATTACTCCCTGGATCAAGGCCCCTCCTTCTCTGTTTTTGGGAAACGAAACCACAACAAGACTGTCTAGGTACTATATTTCCTTCAGGATTTGAACTCTGTATCAGATCTTCTATCTGGACTTATATATTTCATCAATATAGACACATGGTAGAGACTTCATCTTCTCAAACAAACAATCAGGAGAGGCCCTCCGCCTAAGCTTCACTCTCTTTGCTTTAAAAAAAAAAAAATCCAGATATGATGGCACGGTAGTCTTCAAACTGTTCTCTTTTTTATTTCTGGGAACGTGTGAAAAAAGGTAAAAAATAAAAATCCTTCCAAGATCTGTCATACAAAACATTACATTCATCTTACAAGCCTACATCCTTTCATCATACACACCTATCCTAATAGAAATCCTTCCTAACTGCAACTTGAGTGACTGACCGAGAGGTGCTGCAGACATAGAGTGTTGAGTATGTAGAGTCTAATGGAGGCATTCATTATAGATTGGATGGCGTAGGACAGACAGGTGATAGTGAGGCCAGCAAGGAGGAAGTTGCAGTAGTTAAGGAGGGAAATGATCAGAGAATGTATTAGAATTTTAATTGTGTCTTGTATAAGATATATTTTGCAGATGTTTTAGGTAAAAAAGACAAGATTTTGTTTATTATTATTATTATCTTTATTTATATTGCGCCAACATATTCCGTAGCGCTGTACAGGGGGTTAGGTTAGTACATGGCAAAAAACAAACTTAACACCTTAAAGAATGGAGGGCCCTGTTTTTGAGCATATAATCAAATGTACATAGTGTTTGTTTCCAAGACACGGACACACAATTGAAAACTCGCAAACTTACAATCTAAGGGTTGTTTATTTACTGAGGATATATTGAATCAATCATGTCCACTCCAATAGAGAATTATCAAACTGTTTTATTATACCTCAAGTTTAGTAACATGAAAATAATTCCATGTTGGGTGAAAAAGTTTATCTTTCATAGCTAGAAAAAAAAATAACCTGGCCAAAAACAAAAAAACTGTCAGCACAGCATTAAAAGCGAGAACTCAAAATAATACAATAATTATTTTAGATTGGATGATAATTCTGACTGTTCCTGCCTATAAAAACCCATACAATATTGCACCTGGTTAATAACTATAATTAAACAAAGTTCAACTTTAAACTATTTGGGTGTCTTTTGCAAATACCATATAGTACATGTCTTTGTCTTTTTTTTTTTTTTTTCAACTCACTGTCTATACATTTAAAAAGAAAGTTCATAAAAATGCATGATGGTCTGCAGAAATCTCTGACTCTATTTTAATTGTAATCATTCCTATCTTCTAAAACAAATTCTTAGCATACCATGGCCCTCATTCAATTGCAATTTGGCCAATTGAATAGGGCTCTAAATAAGCACATAACATATTTTTTTTAAATAAGTTTTTAGTTAGTAAGCATCTATCCAAAAGCAAGGTTTTCACGAACTAAAAACTTCTTTAAAAAAAATATGCTATGTGCTTATTTAGAGCCTTATTCAATTGGCCAAATCGCAATTGAATGAGACCCCATGTGTTTAATCGGGAACCAAATTCCTTGAGATGTTGACCTTGAATTGCAGTGTGAGGAGGAACTCACTCCCTTTAAGCTGCAGGTCTCTGTAAATTATTAGTTTAACAACTTGCAAATAAAGTTTCATTTATTTGCAAAATTCTTCTTTATACTACTTACTAGGAACTTGCCCTTCAAAAATGACAGGATTTAAATTGGCAGTCTGGAAATGCTGCTTGCACCCAATGCCAGTCTCTGATTTTCTGCCGTTTCATGGTGTACATCCCAGTTTTATGTTTTTTGGCAATTGGTTGCCTCACGATGATGGGGTACGTGGTTCGCGTTGTTCGGTTAAGTGTTACTTCCTTCTTGATCGAATGTGCTAAATGTTACTGTGTTCGGCCTCATTTTTGTCGTGTTTACGTTTTTTCGGCAGCCATTTTTTTCTCTCGCTTAGGTGATTTGAAAAAATGCAAAATATGCCTCAAAATAACTTGCAATCTCACTCACAGGCTTCCTGGCTCTCCCACTGTGTTGTGTGTAAGTTAATTTGAGACATATTTGTTGTTTTTTTCATGTCTTTCCAGTTCCATGGTTCGGCCGTTAAAGTAGTTTTTTTGCGATCCACACAGTGCATCTACGGGTTTTGATCCTAAGTCGTACAGGGCTCTAAGTCCCATGTGCCTCAACTGCTCGCCTCACTTCATGAGGCTCGCAGTTGCAGCTGTCCCACGGGCCACGCGATGAGTGCCTCATTGCAGCCTAAGTCCCGCGTGCTTCAAGTGCTCGCTTCGCAAGGCTCGCATTCTAAGCCCCATGTGCTTCAACTGCGAGCTTCGCCTAAGTCCTGCGTCAACGGCTAACCTCACTTCGCAAAGCTCGCAGTCGATAGATCACCTTGCTTTGCAGGGCTTGCAAAGCGTGACCAACATCTTAAGCTTTCCGAAAAGCCCCGCAGATCCATAACTATATATGAGATTACATAGCATCTTTTACAAGCTGTGTTGTGGGGGATAAGCCAATATAGGCGGTCCCCGGGTTATGGACGAGATCCATTCCTGAGAATGTCTTTATGTCAGGTTTGTATGTAACGTGAAATCCTAATGAATAAAAATACATAGCTCATACAAAAAGCCTTGGGAGACAATCTTAAATCAAAATATGTAAGTGAGCTGGGTTTCAAATGTTTCCTAATAAACAGCTGCTTAATATATTTAAAAGTTTAATGTACTTACATATTTATATGCTAGATACTGATATGTGAATGTGCACAACTGTAGGAAGCTTACATAAAGTGTACCCTGCAGGGTACAGTGTGTGACCTCTAAAGGAAATGATGGTTGCTGGGATCACAGCTGAAATTGCCCATAAGGAGACAGTTACACATGTTTCAGCCTTCACTACTTCTGATTGGCCAAAACAATTTTCCAAATTGTATACCAGTTTAGCCTGGATATGGAGGGTGTTAAACCTAAGTTTCAACTGATAGAAATTAAAAGATATTTTGCTAACTTCAAGGTGTTTAAATACTTATATTGGTATTTTTTCATGCAAATCAATGATCCACTCATGATCCACCTCACTTACATATCCCTTAAATCGTAAGTAACACATTTCCAATTGTGTAGGGTACTTTGGAAAAATGCACTTTCTACAAATATTCTAAATTCAAAACAGGGTCCTCCATCTAATGCAGTTTGTTAACATTGTATTTTTCCTATTTTTATCCCCTGTACAGCGATGTTGGTGCGTTAGAAATAAAAGTTAATTATAAAAATAATAATCCCTTTAAGTATGTAATGCTGTAAGTCGGGTCCTCTGTAACCCAAGGACCTTCTGTATCAGGAATGAACAATATCTTAAACAATAAGCCATAGGAATTGCAGCAACATAACAACTTCAACATACAAAAAAATAAAATGTCAAACATTCTGAATAAATAATACCATCATGTACAAGGGCAAATACTGTATGAATCATCATTAGCATTTTTACAAATGATTGACAGGATGCAGATGTCTGTCCGGAAAGGTCCAAATAGAGGGATGTGTCAAACTTGTATCGAACATACTGCACATAAAATCTTACTTCACTGTATTTGTGTTCAAGTACACTTATTCAATACTCAAAATAGGATCCACATAAAACAAAACAGACACAGAACTTATACAACCATAGAATGTATTGTAACACATAACTTTTATCAAATAAAGATTTGTGTAATGCTATGTCCTGGAATTGTTTGCAAATTACTTAACAAATAATTTGAGCTTCCGACAAATACCGTATTGGTCCGAATATAAGCCGCACCCGTAAAGTTCAAGGGGAAAAAATTGAAAAAAGATAGTACTCAAATATAAGCCGAACCGTAAAATTGGAGAGAAAAAGACTCTCAAAGTGATCAGTCATTGCAAGAAACAGGCTTTCTAATTAGCACTGTAGCTTTTTTTGCAGGTTACAGGCTTTAAAGGATGTTCGAATCACTAAAACCGCAAATCGGCAGTCATTTTGCGTTTGCGAATAGAAGCCGCACACCTAACAAGCAAAGTTCGCAAATTGGCAATGATTTTTTTTACGGTCGCGAATATAAGGCGTGCCTGTAACTCGCAAGCTCAAAAATCGGAAAAAAGGTGCAGCTTATATTTGGACCAATACGGTACGTTTATAACAGGTCTCGCTTGCTGCTTACAGTTGATCTGGAGGAGAGGGGTGGAGGAATGTCTGTCTCCCTCAATGCTGCTGACTGATGCAACATAATTAAGGTTTTAAGAGATATCCTCAATATTTTTCAAACAATGTTTTTTAACTGGATTTAATACTATTAAAGGAAATAATGTAAACAAGCATAAAAATATTTTCTGAAACACAAAATTACCATATAGTAGAACTTAACAATACAAAGAATGCATGTGAAATCTACATATCTTTATCAATACGGACAGTACTAAGTGAGAGGCTTGAGTACAAACCAAGAATTACTGAGATACCCACTTTACATACATTGGGCCCCATTCAATTGCAAGCCCATAATTGCCTTTAGCCTGTAATTTTGGCTGCGGGCTACATTGTTTTCAAAATATTTACACTCATTCAATTGTCTGTTACCTGCAACTACAGTCTCACAGCCTCCACACGGAAACCATGCACTCGTAAGTAGGATTTCAGGGGGCATGATTATATAATCTGACAATATTTAAGCAAGCGCATAATTTGGCAACCCGTTTATGGTGCATGGTGGCAAATGCACGCCGACTAAGTGTGCCGACAGATGCTTCCCCCGATGACAGCGCGCAGGAGTAAAGTGCACATATGACAAATGCGCGCACGCTAATGACAATCTTCAGATCTCCCCCACTCCGCTCCTCCCTCTCCAGTACAGTCTCTCTCCCCCCCCCCCCTTTCTCTTCTGTCTCACCTCACGAATCCAGACTCTAGGCTCAGCAGCATGCTCTGACCAGGGCTGTGAGTGAGAGACCCGGCGGGGAGAGGAGCCGGAGCCTGGAGCCGCAAGAAACATTAAGTGTGTAAGATCTCAATTAGATGCTGTAATGTCTGGGTAGATTGGATTGAGTCCAGCTTCTATAGGAGGGTGGGTTGACATGATGTAGACCCCACACTTCTCCGTTTTAGACACCTCCTCTACACATGAGACACCAGACACACTCTGTCCCAATCTCGCAGTCACATGACCAGTTCATCTGTAAATGTCTCTCCATTAACCCTTCATTGTGTGGAGCTAAGTGGACTGATGAATTGGGACAGAGTGTGTGTGGTGTCTAATGTGTAGAGGGGGTGTCTAAAACGGAGATGTGTGGGCATCCTGCAGTGTTGCAGCTCCAGGCTCCCACTCCTCACCCCGCCGGGGCTCTCACAGTCCGACTCCGAGCAGCTGCCGAGCCCGGAGTCTGGAGACTTGAGATGAAACAGGAGGGAGGGAGAAAGAGACTGTACAGAGAGATAGTTGGGAGAGACTGTATGAGATGGAGAGGAGAGAGAGAGGGGAGAGACTGTACTGGAGGGAGAGGAACTGAGTGAGAGAGGGAGGCTGAGAGATAGAGAGAGAAGTGGGGGGGATCTGGAGATTGTCGCAAGCGAGCGCTTGTCCACGCTTTACTCCTGCGTGCTGTCATTGGTTGAAGCATCTGACTGCGCGCTTATGTCAGCGTGCATTTGACGCATGTGCAATAGGAGGGACACCGCATAATTTACTTAGACATAACCAATAGTAAATGAGACTGTCATCATGACTTCAGTAAAACATGGAGTTTGTACTTACACTTCATTTAGATACTATAAATTAAATTGTGTCGAAGTACATTTTGCATTAGACTCGCAATGTAGAAATCAATAAAAATCATTAAAGCAACTGCTCTAGTCCATGCGGGTTCCATGATATGTACAGTGAGGGAAAAAGTCTTTGATCCCCTGCTTCTGTTGAACCTTTGTCCACTGACAAAGAATTGATCAGTCCATAATTGTAATGGTAGGTGTATTTTAACAGTGAGAGACAGAACAAAATAAATAAAAACAAGAAAATGCATGTCAAAAAAAGTTATAAATTGATTTGCAGGTCAATGAGTGAAATAAGTATTTGACCCCTTTGACTTAGTACTTGGTGGCAAAACCCTTGTTGGCAATCACAGAGGTCAGACATTACTTGCAGTTGGCCACCAAGTTTGCACACATCTCAGGAGGGATTTTGTCCCACTCCTCTTTGCAGTTCCTCTCCAAGTCATTAAGGTGATGTTTGGCAACTTGAACCTTCAGCTTCCTCCACAGATTTTCTATGGGATTAAGGTCTGGAGACTGGCTAGGTCACTCCAGGACCTCAATGTGCTTCTTCTTGAGCCACTCCTTTGTTGCCTTGGCTGTGTGTTTTGGGTCGTTGTCATGCTGGAATACCCATCCATGACCCATTTTCAATGCCCTGACTGAGGGAAGGAGGTTCTCACCCAAGATTTGACGGGACATGGCCCCTTCCATCTTCCCTTACATGCGGTGCAGTTGTCCTTTCCCCTTAGCAGAGAAACACCTTCAAAGCATAATGCTTCCACCTCCATGTTTGACGTGTGGATGGTGTTCTTGGGGGTTATAGGCAGCATTCCTCCTCCTCCAAACACAGCGAGTTGAGTTGATGCCAAAGAGCTCGATTTTGGTCTCATCTGACCATAACACTTTCACCCAGTTCTCCTCTGAATCATTCAGATGTTCATGTTCAACTTCAGACAGGCCTGTACATGTGCTTTCTTGAGCAGGGGGACCTTGCGGGCACTGCAGGATTTCAGTCCTTCACTGTGTAGTGTGTTACCAATTGTTTTCTTGGTGACTATGGTCCCAGCTGCCTTGAGATCATTAACAAGATCCAACCGTGTAGTTCTGTGCTGATTCCTCACCGTTCTCATGATCATTGAAACTCCACGATCTTGCATGGAGCTCCAAGATCTTGCATGGAGCACCAGACCGAGGTGGACTGACAGTTATTTTGTGTTTCTTCCATTTGCGAATAATCGCAGAAACTGTTGTCACCTTCTCACTAAGCTGCTTGGCAATGGTATGCCCATTACAACCTTGTGTAGGTCTACAATCTTGTCCCTGACATCCTTGGACAGCTCTTTGGTCTTGGCGTGGAGAGTTTGGAATCTGATTGATTGATTTCTTCTGTGGACAGGTGTCTTTTATACAGGTAACAAGCTGAAATTAGAAGCACTCCCTTTACTTATTTCACTCATTGACCTGCAAATCAATTTTATAACCTTTTTGACAAGTTTTTCTTGTTTTTTTGTTATTCTGTCTCTCGCTGTTAAAATATACATACCATTAAAATTAGAGACTGATCATTTCTTTATCAGTGGATAAACATTGAAAATCGGCTTTGGCTGACCCATAGTGATTGTAGGTGAGGAACTCGTAATTGTAATATGAGTAGCTAATTGTAGTCAGTTGAATATCTGTAACTTTTAAGAGCTGCTTTACAAGAACAAGTAATTGTGATTTAGCCAATTGAATGGGGCCCATTGTAAGCAACCAACTTGAATCTATCTTTGGGATATAAAACTACTAGGACCCTGCCTGTAATAAATGATGGTGTCATATGCTGTGTTCAATTGTCCCTGCTGTCTCTCTCTATGCTGTCTCTGTGTGACCTCTCCCTCTCTCTGTGAGCCCTCTGTCTCTCTCTGTGCGCTGCCTCTCACTCTGTGAACCCTCTCTCCCTGTGTCCTCTCTTTGTGTGTGCCCTCTGTGTCTGTGTCCTCTCTCTCTCTGTGCTGTTTGTGTTCTGTCTTTCTCTCCTTCCCTTTCTCTCTATCTCCTTCTCTCCCTCTCTGTCTCTCTCCCTTTCTCTCCCCCTCCCCCCCTTTATCTCTCTCCCCCAGCGTAGCGCATTTGCTTGGTTGCGTCGTGCATGTGCATCGGCGTGGCAATCCGTATGTGAGTAACGCATGTGCAGAACGCATTGCGCAGGCATTCCTCACATTCCCCACTTGAAAGGCTAATGACACTGCTCAGAAAATGAAATGCTACCAGGCTTGGAAGAAGCTAATGATATGACTTAAAAAAATAATAACATGCATGTCTCAGTCCTGAAAAAATAAAACCATTAGAATAGATGCGTACCAACATCACAACCACACTCTCTTTGCAAAAGAAATACAGTTTGAGAACAAGGACTTATTGTTCAGCCAAAAAGCTCTTTAGCACATATCAACAGCGCTCGATCAAAGAATGAGAAAACACAGTGTCCTTGGACTTAACTAGCAAAAGTAACATGCATAATACAAACATAAATACAGGTCATGATTCCTTTGACTGGATAATCAAATATTACTGAAAAACAAGTAAAAACTAATAATAAATAAAAGGTGGCCAGGGGTCTGCCGATTAAAGACAACTTCCACACATAATGTTACTTGTAAATAATCAACCATGTTTAGTGTAAGACACTATTTTTCTACTTTTTCCTTTAGTGAAAGAAAAGGTATTAAACAGACGAGGTAAAAAAATGTGGTTCTTGCTTATTAAATCCTATCAGCAACTCCCAGTAAAGATCTTCTGTATCAATTTTCTCACTCAACAACAATTTCTCTTTGAGCTCTTGAGGCCACTTCAGCCATCCAGCAATAATATTGGGACAGGATATGTGCCCAGATCTGATCCATACCATTATTTCTTAAAAAATAGAGGCAGTTCTGGTCTATAAGCCTGTGTCAAAGTTGAGATCTAGCTAATCTCTTCCAGCATGGCAAAGGAAAGACTTTTTACAGCACCTCATTTCCTGGATCAGCTGCAGCTCTGCAGATCATTAAAGCGGTCATCCTGATATTTGCTTCGGTGTAAAAATATCTATTGTAAGAGAAGACCTTTCAGTCAGCTCTGATAAACAAAAGCAACATTCAACTATCAACCCAAGCTGACCCCCCGACAGTGAGTCACACATGGAGCAGCATAATATCAACAGTGAATCAGTTCCGGTAATAATAGCAAACATGAAGATGGATCAACTGGATGATTTTACACAAGGTCCAGCTCCTAACTTGGTCTGTGATCAGGGTCAGCCACATGGCTGCTCCACCAGAGGCCCTGTATACCTCTCTGCAGGGTCATGTGTCCCTGTGCTCCCCCATTGAGAAGTGGCAGCCACAGCTTTACCCCGCTTTGTTTTTTGAGGGTCCTAGAGGTGCTCCGCTTCCCTAAATCTCAGAATGCCACAAGACATCCGCAGTAACTTCGATAAAACAATACATCTGGCTGTGCAGACTTTTACTATGCCTTTCACCATAGGATCACCAGATCCAAAACAAGCTCCTTGCTACAATATTCCGGTTGGTACTTTCATTCACTTGGGAACCTGCGAGCAGGGCATTGTGTAGTCAGCGCAGATGTTGGCTGAATGGACTGCTGCTCTGACCTGGATCTCATATTGCCGATATTACTCCTTTCATTATACATTTAGATGAATTTCACTGTTGTTTATCTATACGCCTGTTCCTATTATGCTTATTACTGTTATTATCATTGGTTTCTATGTTGCTTGCCTAGCTTTTGGATCTAAAGGACTACTGCTTTGGACATGACAACAGATCAGAGACATTGATTACTGTGTCAGGCACTTATTTGAAATGTATTGTGGTTTCCTTTCAATCTGCTCTCTCTATACTGTTATTACCATTGTACAATAGTTCAGTGGCCCTGTTGTCTGTAGCACTTCACTTGCAATTAAGGGTCATTGCTTCTTCTTGATGTTTTTTTCTCTCTCTCTCTGATCTATATGTTTTGTGACTCTGAGTACTGCATTTAAAAGTGATATCACTACTATGAAGTTAATTATATCTACAACATTGTATGGCTTTTCTACTTTCTCCTCTTTGCTGCATTTACCAGGACCATCTCCGACTAGAACAGGAAAGGGTTTATTTTTCCTAATATGATAAAAGTTGTGTTTAACAACCCGGTGCATACAGTGCCTTGCAAAAGTATTCAACCCCCTTGACTTTTTACCTATTTTATTACATTACAGCCTTAAGTTCAATGTTTTGTTATCTGAATTTTATGTGATGGATCAGAACACAATAGTCTAAGTTGGTGAAGTGAAATGAGAAAAATATATACATAAAACTATTTTTTAGAAATAGAAAACAGAAAATTGGCATGTGCGTATGTATTCACCCTTTTGTTATGAAGCCCATAAAAAGCTCTGGTGCAACCAATTAGCTTCAGAAGTCACATAATTAGTGAAATGATGTCCACCTGTGTGCAATCTAAGGCCCCAGAGGCTACAACACCTAAACAAGAGACACCACAAACCAAACACTGCCATGAAGACCCAGGAACTCTCCAAACAAGTAAGGGACAATGTTGTTGAGAAGTACAAGTCAGGGTTAGGTTATAAAAAAATATCCAAATCTTTGATGACCCCCAGGAGCACCATCAAATCTATCATAACCAAATGGAAAGAACATGGCACAACAACAAACCTGCCAAGAGACGGCCTCCCACCAAAGCTCACGGACTGGGCAAGGAGGGCATTAATCAGAGAGGCAGCACAGAGACCTAAGGTAACCCTGGAGGAGCTGCAGAGTTCCACAGCAGAGACTGGAGTATCTGTACATAGGACGACAATAAGTCGTACGATCCATAGAGTTGGGCTTTTTTGGCAGAGTGGCCAGAAGAAAGCCATTACTTTCAGCAAAAAAACAAAATGGTACGTTTCGAGTTTGCAAAAAGGCATGTGGGAGATTCACAAAATGTATGGAGGAAGGTGCTCTGGTCTGATGAGACTAAAATTTTACTTTTTGTCCATCAAAGAAAACTCTGTCTGGCGCAAACCCAACACATCACATCACACAAAGAACACCATCCCCACAGTGAAACATGGTGGTGGCAGCATAATGCTGTAGGGCTGTTTTTCAGCAGCCGGGACTGGGAAACTGGTCAGAGTTGAGGGAAAGATGGATGGTGCTAAATACAGGGATATTCTTGAGCGTGATTTGAGGCTAGGACGGAGGTTCACCTTCCATCAGGACAATGACCCCAAACACACGGCTAAAGCAACACTTGAGTGGTTTAAGGGGAAACATGTAAATGTGTTGGAATGGCCTAGTCAAAGCCCAGACCGCAAAAGGTGGCTCTACAAAGAATTGACTTTAGGGGGGTGAATAGTTATGCACATTGACTTTTTCTGTTATTTTGTCCTATTTGTTGTTTGCTTCACAATAAAAAAAAAACATCTTCAAAGTTGTGGACATGTTCTGTAAATTAAATGATGCAAATCCTCAAACAATCCATGTTAATTCCAGATTGTGAGGCAACAAAACACGAAAAATGCCAAGGGGGGTGAATAATTTTGCAAGGCACTGTATTTGGTCAGACAGGATACCATACATCTATCTTCTATTTAAACGTGAAAGCAGGGGCAGTGAAAAGCTTTAAAAGAAATATATGACTATCCTGGGTTACAAATGCACCCTCATTGAGGTCTTTCTAGGACCATGACTTAATGAAAATACCACAGAAAATTATAATTGTTTATCCCCTCAATCAGTCTTTATGTCTGTACTACTATGTACCTTACCCACTTGTATTTGGCAATCCCTGGTCACTATCTGGTGGGATTCACAAGGTTACAGAGTCATCGATGGTACTTATCTCCACTAATCAGTCATACATAAGGCGCCTTCACACAGGACAAACAAAACAATTACTCTTATAGTATAATAAAAGTTATTCCCTGCATACTCAACCACTGGGGTATCCCAATCTTGGACACATCCACATTGGTATCTATTCTAGTGCACACACACATTACCTATATCAATCAATTTTCCATAGGACTACTGTTTAGACTAGTTTAAACCTTGTTTCTAATTTTACCACAGCCATATATTTGTGATTCAACAAAACTATCCCCTGCTAAAACCTTCTATGCATTTAGGATAAAAAAAAGAACCAACTTTAATTGTGTATCCGTTTTCTAAGAGCACTTTGAAGTCAATGAGTTTGGACTGATGCCACTCTCATTCACTCAGGTTGATCAGCACACAGATTACCACATTAATGCAGATTTGCCAAGCTGGTTCTCTTTACATTTATCCTATTGGCCTCAGCTGGTCTGAGTTGCAGTTTTGACAGTTCTCGAGAGTGTCTCAGAAGAGATATCGTCTCCCCATATGTGCCACCAAATGTTAGAGGAAAATCCCTTCTCAGTGCATCTCTTCAGGCCTAGCCCAAGGAAGGAATCAGAACCAGAGAGGTCAATCAAGTTTTTTTTTTTTTTTTATTATAAGCTATCTCACAGGAGAACATATGTAGTGGTCTTATTACACTTGCACCAGCTTTATATATCTTTCTTATGGGGGTGGGGAAATACTGTTCTTACAAGAAACTCATTACAATATACAACATAATACTGTTAAAAGTTTTGTGAAGCATCAGCTTTTGGACAACCTCCAGCACCCTTCATTTGCCAAAACTGTTAAGGTCATAAGTCATTAGATTATATTAAGGGGAACAAATAATATTCTAAAAATTACAAAAATGTACAAACCTATATAGAGTCGTAACAGAAGTACAAAACTGATGATTTCTTACTGCATAACATAACAGATCATAATTTTTCTCAACAATAGTTGAAGTGGCACATACCAACAGTAGTTTTACAATATATGGAGGAGTAACAACAGGGTACAAACAAACAGATTCAGTATATAAAGTAAGGCATATGTACATTCCACAATCTTTGGGGTGGGGTCAGTTTTTATACATGGATGTCCAATATTTTTGGGATACAATCTGCCCACCCTACTTGCTGGTCCAAGGAAGCCTGAGTCTGTAGGTGCTTTGATCTCTTAAGATGGTCTACCACTCTATTCTGAATGGCACTCCCTTTGGCACTGTAAACCAGCAGAACCTTATTAAAGTTCTTCTAGGAAAATTCACAATTAACTTTTTTCAAATATATATAAAATAAAAATAGACAGAGACCTTCATTATGATAGAGCAATTATATTATTCACATTTAGAGCACAGATAAACAATCAAATTGAAATGTAAATTCCACAACCATATAGCTGAATCAAACCAGTGTGCATCTGTTATTCTTGGTTGCCATCATATGGCCACATTTGGTAGCACAATTTACAATAAACCTGCGTAAAATACTCTGTTGGGCAATGTGTACAATACAATATAAAATGCACAACCAAAATTATGAATACAAAAGGACAAAATGAAAAAGGTGGTAGCAGTTATGTCATCAGCCTCCTGAGAGAGACTTAAGGTGCGAATCGTAAAGGTCAGGCTGCAAATACAAAGCATAGTACTATAGGCAAATCAAGAAAATAATGTATTACTTTGTAAACCATTCCCATGTCTCAAGGTTTTGAAGTTGTCTTTGATGAAAGGGTTCTTGTGGCTCTGAAATTGTTATATTTGCAAAACCTGCCACAATATACTTTATAGTGGATGGTAGGTGATTTAAATATATCCATCATATATACAGTAAGGAATTAAAAATATGTTCCAAATTTGCAGGTAAGTATTCTGTGTCGTGACATGAACATTCTCTTGAATTACTAAAATGTATTTTCCATGACAAAATCTTTTCTAATGTTTTTTAAACATGATATTTTAAATGTATAGCAGAAGTGTTTGGACTATGGTGGCCTTTAGCAAGTTATGAAGTTTTAAAATAAAACTTTTTAGTCTTAGATGAGTGACACCTTTTGTGTGTTATAAGATAAAACGTTCTTTGAAATATTTCTCATTGTCAGTGAAATCAAATGTCAGTTGACTGTATCAAGGTCTATAGCAACCATATCCTAGAGATGACTTACTTATTCAATCCTCGCATCAGTTACATGACTCCATTAGTACTTGATCATGGGAGCTGATTGGGTAATACTCCCAACACTTATTGATCTTTTGGTAACATAAGGACCTGGCTAATAGCATTTATAAATACTGTGACAACAGCCCAGAGGAAAAGAATGTAATAAAGTACTGTAGTACCTGCTTTTCTTTTTTCTCCATAAGTGTCTGTCTAGATCAGTCTTCCCGAAGGGAGCACTTTCCCTGGGCCAGCAAAAGATGGATATGACACCCCTGGATTTTGTTGTTTCTAGCCCGGGCTAACCTTAAATAATTATGGTTTCCCCTGTTTGGACTAAGGTCTTGACACCTTCATCCCAGTGAATACCCTGTGGGTCTGTTCGTTTTGGGCATTTAGACACTAACAACTTGTTATATTGATTATATCCATGATAAACGTGCCTGATATTGGCATATATATTTTTATATGTAGTTCTTAATTTATATACTTTGATCCAATCATTGTTTGCGAGTGATTAAGTTAGCACGCCTTTCTACCTTCATAACCGAAACTGTCATTCATTTTATTGTTGTTTAGTTGTACATTCGTGTCTGACTCCCTGTGACCCTATGGACCACAGCACGCCAGGCAATCACTGCCCCTTTAAGCTCCCTCCAGGCTCATGTTCATTGATTCAATTAATTACTCTTCTTTGTGTGCCTTACATCTTTCCCAGCATTAGAGTGTTCTCTAGGGAATCATGCCTAAAATATTTGAGCTTTACTTAGTCTCATAATGAAACCTTCTAGTGAACAGTTTGGCTTGATTTTCGGTAGTATTGTTTGATTGGAACTTCTTGCAGTCTAAAAGACTCTAAGTAGTTTTCTCCAGCACCAGAATTCAAAGGTGTTGATCCTACCATGCTCAGCCTTCTTTAAGATCCAGCTCTCACATCCAAATATTAGTACTGGGAATATCATAGTTTTAACTATGCAGACTCTTGTTAATAGTGTAATATATTTACCTTTTCCATAGCATATTCAGAATTGCCATAGCATTCCTCCCTAGGAGCAATTGTCTTTTAATTTCATGGTTGCAGTCACCATCTTCAGAAATCTTTAAACCCAGCTGGCATGCCCATCGGGCAGTGCTCAGTCCATATATTGTTGGAGATGAGCTTGCAGGATCTCAAGGATGAGTGTAATTGTTTGATAATTGGAGCACTCTTTGGCACTGCATTTTCTTTGGATTGGGATCTAGCCGGACCTTTTCCAGTCCACTGTTGAGTTTTTCAGAATAGTTGGCATAAGGCAAGCAACACTTTCACAGCATCATCTTGTAAGATCTGTGATTTTATCAAATCCTGCAGATTTGTTATCAGCAAGGCTTCATAATTACATAGTAACGGAGGTTGGAAAAAAAGACTTTTAGTCCATCAAGTTCAACCTTTTTAGATCTCCTCTGATCTTTGCAAGTTGAGTATTGTTAATAGATAACTGATCGGGATGACAAACAGAAAAAAAACACACATGGAAACAAATAAAATTCCTTCCTGACCCCGGATACTGCCAATCGGTTTCCTTCCTGGATCAATACTCCTTCTCTAGTTATCAAGGATAACTATGAATGCCCTTTTTATTCAAAAATATATACAATCCCTGTTTAAAGTTATCTATCGAATCCGCTGTCACCACCTCCTTTAGTAGAGAATTCCACAGATTAACCACCCTTACTGTGAAGACCCTTTTCTTTATCTGAGGTGTAATATTTTTACTTCTAACTCCAAATGATGCCCTCTTGTCAGTCGAAAATGTCTTGGCAAAAAAAAATCACTTGACAAAGCATTTATTGACCCTGAATGTGTTTATATAAGGTGATCAAATCCCCTCGTAGACACCTTTTTTCCAGGGAAAATTAATTTAGTTTGGTTAGTCTTTCATAGATTAGCCCCTCAATTCCCCTTATTAGTTTTGTTACCCATCTCTGTACTTTTTCCAGTTCTAAAATGTTTCCTGATTTAATTACCTTACACAACTTCGTGTCATAAGCAAAAATTGTGACTATACTTTCTAAATCATTAATAAATGTTAAAAAGGAGAGGACCTTATACTGAACCCTAAGGAACCCCACCTACTATATTAGTCCAATCGTAGTATGTTTCATTAACAACAAACCTTTGTTTCCCGTATTTTAGCCAGATATATATATATACTGCAATTCCTCTATCCCTTAGTTTGCATAAGGGATAGCCCATAGTCTTACATGTGGCACTATATCAAAAACATTTTCAAAATCCAAAGACTACATTCACTGAGTTGCCCTGATCCAAGTCCCTACTAACCTGCAATCTTGTTTAAACATATTCTTGTATACCATCACTTATTATACATTCTAAAAGCTTTCCCACTACAGTAGTGAGGCTTACATGTCTATAATTCCCTGCATTTGCTCATGTTCCCTTCTTAAATATAGGTATCATATCTGATATTTTTTCCAGTTGTGGACAAAACAGGAAAGGTCTGTAACAGACTAATGTGCACATGGCCTGCCACTCATGAAGAGCAATTAGAGACTTCAATGGCACTTTATCATCCATATTCAGGACTTTAGCTCATGATTATGCTCTACATTCATGATTCATTCTCTCTACCTGATTATCATCAACTCTTTACCTCGGGCTCTTGCTCTTCTTGCCCTCTACTTGCTCTACCTGACTATTATTCTCTCCATGTAGGTCTCTAATTTACCACATGATTCCTTCCACAATTATTGTACTCCAGACTTCTACTCTTCCAGTATCTGTATCTCATCATCACCCACTCTATTTCTTTCACACTTTCTTCCCTCTGCACTTATTTATCACTCCATACTCTGCTCTCTGAGTCTTTACATCATAATTCCCTTCACTCTCAGGATTCACCTCCGATGTGTATTCATTTCACCCTTTCTTCCCTCTGTACATAATTATCACACTCCATATTATGCATGATTCCCTTCACTCTCGGGATTTACCTCAGACACTTGTTCTTCTCGCCCTCTCCTCCTATCTCGGTGTCTTTACCTCATGATTCCCCTCACTCTTTCCCACAGACTTGTATTCATTCCCCTATTTCTTCCCTCTGTACTTTTTTATCACTCCATACTGTGCTCCCTCTGTGTTTTTACCTCATAACCCCTGTCACTATTTCCCTCAGAGTCGTGCTCTTCCCGCTCTTTCTTCCCTCTGTACTTAAATATGCCTCCATACTTTGCTCTGTGTCCTTACCTCATAATTCCTCTCATACTCCTATTCTTCCCGTCCTCTCCTCCTTTTCCGGTGTCTTTACCTCATGATCCCCTTCACATCTAGTCTTTCCCTCAGACTTGTATTCATTCCCTAATTTTTGTTCCATCTGTAATTATTCAGCACTCCATACTGTGTTTTTACCTCATGATTAATTTCACACCCAATCACTCTTTCCCTCAGACTCGTGCTCTTCCCGCCCTCTTCTCCTCTCTGTGTGTTTTCACCTCACGATTCCACTCCTTCTCTCTCACAGCCCTCTCCTCTCTCGGTGTCACTCTGTCCCCGCCCCCAGGTCCGTCCCTCTCTCCTCCTATTTACCTCTGATTGTTTCCCATTTCCTCCTGTCTCTCAGGATTATTCTCCCTACTGTTCCTGTTTCCAGCCTCGCCTCTCTCACCTTCCTGCCTAGCTTTCTCCCGTGCCTGCCGGTTTCTCTGCCCCCGGGTATTCGCTGTGTCCATGCCGAGCAGGAGCCGCTATAGTCCGGTAGATGATGGGCAGGACGTGCGGATCCCTCTGCATAACGAGGAGGCCTTCCAGCATGGGATCAGCTTCCAGGCCAAGGTGAGTGTGAGTCAGGTGGTGAGTGTGTGAGACTAAGAGTGGGGTCAGCTTCAAGCCCAAGGTGAGTGTGAGTGGGATCAGCTTCATGCCCAAGGTGAGTGTGAGTGGGACCAGCTTCCAGGCCAAGGTGAGTGTGAGTGGGACCAGCTTCCAGGCCAAGGTGAGTGTGAGTGGGATGAGCTTCATGCCCAAGGTGAGTGTGAGTGGGATCAGCTTCATGCCCAAGGTGAGTGTGAGTGGGATCAGCTTCCAGGCCAAGGTGAGTGTGAGTGGGATCAGCTTCATGCCCAAGGTGAGTGTGAGTCAGGTGGTGAGTGTGTGAGACTAAAAGTGGGGTCAGCATCAAGCCCAAGGTGAATGTGAGTGGGATCATCTTCATGCCCAAGATGAGTGTGAGTGGGATCAGCTTCATGCCCAAGATGAGTGTGAGTGAGATCAGCTTCAAGCCCAAGATGAGTGTGATTGGGACCAGCTTCAAGCCCAAGATGAGTGTGATTGGGACCAGCTTCAAGCCCAAGATGAGTGTGATTGGGACCAGCTTCAAGCCCAAGATGAGTGTGATTGGGACCAGCTTCAAGCCCAAGATGAGTGTGATTGGGACCAGCTTCAAGCCCAAGATGAGTGTGATTGGGACCAGCTTCAAGCCCAAGATGAGTGTGATTGGGACCAGCTTCAAGCCCAAGATGAGTGTGATTGGGACCAGCTTCAAGCCCAAGATGAGTGTGATTGGGACCAGCTTCAAGCCCAAGATGAGTGTGATTGGGACCAGCTTCAAGCCCAAGATGAGTGTGATTGGGACCAGCTTCAAGCCCAAGATGAGTGTGATTGGGACCAGCTTCAAGCCCAAGATGAGTGTGATTGGGACCAGCTTCAAGCCCAAGATGAGTGTGAGTGGGATCAGCTTCAAGCCCAAGATGAGTGTGAGTGGGATCAGCTTCAAGCCCAAGATGAGTGTGATTGGGACCAGCTTCAAGCCCAAGATGAGTGTGAGTGGGATCAGCTTCAAGCCCAAGGCGAGTGAGTGGAACCAGCTTCATGCACAAGGTGAGTGTGAGTGGGATCAGCTTCATGCCCAAGGTGAGTGTGTGAGCGAGGCACCGGCTTCATGCCCAAGGTGAATGTGTGAGAGTGGCATTCGCTTCATGCCCAAGGCGAGTGTGAGTCAGGTGGGGAGTGTGTGAGACTAAGAGTGGGACCAGTTTCATGACCAAGGTGAGTGTGAGTCAGGTGGGGAGTGTGTGAGACTAAGAGTGGGACCAATTTCATGCCCAAGGTGAGTGTGAGTCAGGTGGGGAGTGTGTGAGACTAAGAGTGGGACCAGTTTCATGACCAAGGTGAGTGTGAGTCAGGTGGGGAGTGTGTGAGACTAAGAGTAAGACCAGCTTCATGCCCAAGGTGAGTGTGATCAGCTTCCAGCCCAAGGTGAGTGTGTGTGGGATCAGCTTCAAGCCCCAGATGAGTGTGTGTGGGATCAGCTTCAAGCCCAAGGTGAGTGTGTGTGGGATCAGCTTCAAGCCCAAGGTGAGTGTGAGTGGGATCAGCTTCAAGCCCAAGGTGAGTGTGAGTGGGATCAGCTTCAAGCCCAAGGTGAGTGTGAGTGGGATCAGCTTCAAGCCCAAGGTGAGTGTGAGTGGGATCAGCTTCAAGCCCAAGGTGAGTGTGAGTGGGATCAGCTTCAAGCCCAAGGTGAGTGTGAGTGGGATCAGCTTCAAGCCCCTTGGTGAGTGAATGGGACCAGCTTCATGCACAAGGTGAGTGTGAGTGGGATCAGCTTCATGCCCAAGGGGAGTGTGTGAGCGAGGCACCGGCTTCATGCCCAAGGTGAATGTGTGAGAGTGGCATTCGCTTCATGCCCAAGGCGAGTGTGAGTCAGATGGTGAGAGTGGCATCCGCTTCATGCCCAAGGCGTGAACGAGTCCGATTATGAGTGGCATCCGTTTCATGCCCAAGGCTTGAGCGAGTCAGATGATGAGAGTGGCATCCGCTTCATGCCCAAGGCGCGAGCCAGTCAGATGATGAGAGTGGCATCCGCTTCATGCCCAAGGCGCGAGCCAGTCAGATGATGAGAGTGGCATCCGCTTCATGCCCAAGGCGCGAGCCAGTCAGATGGTGATAGGTGAGAGTGGCATCCGCTTCATGCCCAAGGCGCGAGCCAGTCAGATGGTGATAGGTGAGAGTGGCATCCGGTTCATGCCCAAGGTGAGAGACAGTCAGATGGTGATAGGTGAGAGTGGCATCCGGTTCATGCCCAAGGTGAGAGACAGTCAGATGGTGATAGGTGAGAGTGGCATCTGGTTCATGCCCAAGGTGAGAGACAGTCAGATGGTGATAGGTGAGAGTGGCATCTGGTTCATGCCCAAGGTGAGAGACAGTCAGATGGTGATAGGTGAGAGTGGCATTCGCTTCATGCCCAAGGTGAGGGACAGTCAGATGGTGACAGTGTCATATGGTTCATGAAGGGGGAAAAACAAATTGAGAAAAGGAGTGGAGATGACAGAGAGATTGAGAAATAATAGAGAATGGGGAGAGAGACAATGGAGATGAAAGGGGCAGAAAAACAGGGACAACGAAAAAGAAAGCAGGGTAAGAGAAGAAATAGAGGAAAAATGGAGAGAAATGAATGGGAAAAAGAGAAGGAAACATGAAGGGGAGAAAAGCGGCAGAAGGGGAGGAGGGAGAAAGAGGACAAGAGAAATAGAGGAGGGGAAAGAGAATAGAGGAGGGGACAGAGGGGAGTGAGCAAATTGGTGGTGAGAAACAAAAAAAAGGGAAGAGAGAAGAGTGTGGAAAGAGGGCAAGGGGGGAGAGAAGGGTAGAGTGGGGAAAGGAAGAGATTGAAGTGGGACAGAGAAAATTAAGGGATAGGGAGAAGATAAGGAGAGAGGAAAAGTGAGGAGAAAGAGAGCCGTTGGCGGCTAGATAAGACCATCAAAAAACAGAAGAGGCAGTGTGACGCCATAACTGGCAGTTGGAGGATTGAGAAGGACTGAGAGGACTCCCTTGAAGTGAGGGCCCTGGTGAGCTCCACTGGTTGCACCGCTGATAGCTCCAACCAACTTTCACTGTGAGAGAGTGAATATGGGACCAGCTTTCAGGCCACTGTGATTGTGAGTAAAAGACTCCAGGTCCGGCTTAGTGTGAGAGACTGAGAAAGGAATTGGCTTGCATACCAAGTTGAGTTAGATTTAAGAAACTCCAAGGTATGAGTGGATCAGCTCCCACCCAAGGTGAATGTGAGGGTGGGGTGGAGTGAGAATATCCAGGCCAAGGTGGGTGTGTGTTTGTGAATGTGAGTTAGAGGGTTAGTGAGAGTGAGACAGAGTATAGTTGTGGTCAGCTTGCAGATCAAGGTGAGTGTAAGAGTCCGATCAGCTTTCATCTAAGATGAATGTGACTGAGAGATTGAGTATGAGATTAGCTTGCATGCCAAGGTGAGTGCGACAATGAAAACTGCTTCCATGTCATGATGAGTTTGAGACAAATAGATTCAGTGAGGATTCCCTGTTCCAGTGGTTAGGATTCGGTGCTGTCACCACTGCAACTTGGGTTTGATTCCAGTCAGGGATCCAAGAGGTCACACCATCCTGAAGCAGAGCAGGGTTGGGCCTGGCCAGTAGTACTTGGATGGGAGACCCCCTAGGAATACCAGGAGCTGTATGCTGTGGTCCACTGGAGAATGAACTGCCAACCGACTCCAGGACCTCTGCCATGAATACCAAGTGGATCAGCATGACCGTGGACATAAAGATTTTGTGGTGTGCTACAGTCCATGTGGTCACAGAGTTTTGGAAACAATTGAACGACGCAAAACAAAGAAAGAAAAGTAGATGCACAGAGTACGTTTTTGCAGACACTCCTCTTCTATGAGTTAATAAGTACTTTCTGTCTTGCAGTATATTGGGAGTCTGGATGTTCCTCGACCTAACAGCAGGGTGGAGATTGTTGCTGCGATGAGACGGATTCGGGTATGTCACTTCTGCTTGGGTTTTGCATTACACCTATCTATGTTGCCGTATAGGAGTTACACTGGTGCAAGTATTAAACCTCATGTAATGTTCAGATCTTGGAGTCAATGTGATGCCACCAGATCAGAGTACTGTAGTGTTTTCAATAGCATTTACACAGATGATATTACTGTTGTGGATTGAACTAACCACACAGCTGGGCAGGGTCCACTTAAAACAGGTCAGGGGAAGCCACTACAGCTGCTGATTTATCTCCTTATCAAGAAATTAGCATTTTATTACACAAAGTATGCACAGATTATTATATTACAGTACACAAAGCTCTTCCATCAATAAAAATAAATTACGATATACTTGCATTATATATGTGTTTATGTGTGTGTGTATATATATATATATATATATATATATATATATATATATATATATATATATAGTAAATAAATAGTACATCTGTGTTCACATTTGAATGTCTAAAGCAAGTTTAAAAAACCTGCTTCCAGCTCAGAGTTCCGAGAAAAACAGTTATTACACTGCATTCTGGGAAGTTGAGCTGGGACTCACAAATCTGCACACAAATGCCTCGCTCTTCATTCCGTAGCCATCATCAAACATGGCTTCCTTTTAAGCTTATGCCTGCTATATTACACAGCTTTAATGCAAAGCCAAGGATGGAATAAACACAAGCTGAGTATCCAATCCATGTACAGCTGTTTCAAGCTTACTGGCTATCATCAGCATGGAGCGGGATCTCAGCCTGTGTTGTAGAAATTATGAGTAGGTAGTTCACCACAACAATCATTTATAATATGGTGGGCAAAAGAGCGATAGAAGCCCTCCACTGTGCAATAGTACAGTAAATAAAAAGTACATCTGTGTACACATTTGAATGTCTAAAGCAAGTTAAAAAACCTGCCGCCAGCTCAGAGTTCCGGGAAAAACAGTTATTACACTGCATTCTGGGAAGTTGAGCTAGGACACACAAATATGCCCACAAATGCCTCGATCTTAATTTATATATATATATATATATATATATATATATATATACCGTTTACAATATTCAAATTATGTGCATATAACAATGGTCAAAAAAATCTCGCAACATCTGTTTCCTTATTTTTAATTTGTTTACCTATTATTATTTTTTTACATAACTGACTTAAAAATCGCTCCTGTAATGAAGATACGGTTTTAGGATTTCTTTTTAGATATATTATGCTAAGTTCGATATTTTTTTTTTTTTTTTTTTAAAGCATATCTGGAAAATGTATTACACTTAAAAATAATACTTCTATGTATTTATATCATACTCTTGAATAATAAGTAACATGATTATTTAGTTGAAAAAATTCCTCCAGCAAATCTGGTTTGGACAATGTAAAGCCACAAGTTGTAAGGAGAAGACTTTGTAATTTTTTTTTTATTGTGTTTTTTTGTTGTTGTTGTTGTTGTTTAAGCTGCCTTATCTGGAATAAACTAGAGAAAACATTTGGATATGGCTTCCTTGCTGAGTAGTCTTAGGTTAGATTGCATCTTAGAAACACTTTTTTTTAAAGTTACATGGAGCACAACTTTATTTTTTTATTTTTTTCAAGCATTTTAAAAGCGATCATTTTAAACATTACAAAAGTGCATGAAAAAAATGTTTAGAAAAACCTTTTTAAACTTAATTGAAACTAACCGCAAATAGAGACAGTATAGTTTAGTCTGTAGATCTCATTGGCTGGAAAGAAATAGAACATCACATTATCAGATGTAACAAAGAAGTCCCTTATTTCCAGGTCCGTTTGTTCCTTCTGCTGATTTATGGAGAGAATAAACAGCATTATGTTGTCCCTTTTTTAAATCCTAACTGTAGTGGACTAATTATTTATTTAGTAACTTAGTTACTTATTGCTCATTTCTGATACAACTTATTTCCTGTGTCTTCCTTGTATTTGTGCATTGGCAGAGTCTAATGCTATGGTATTCATGCTAGTGGTCAAAATGACCAGTTTGTTTGTTTTAAAAAGGAGAACACCATTGATCTGCATGGTCCACTGTGCAGTATGTCCTGTCATGCCTGGGCAAACTCATCTTCCTCCAAAGACACCAGGGTCATCAGACGGTTAGAAACGTTTATTTTGTTGAAAGACAAGATTAATCAAATGAGTTTTGAAATAATCAAAAGTGCTGCATTCACAAATACAGCATCTATACTGGCATAAAACATATTTGAACTTAGAGAAGTATTGTCATCAGCCCAGGAGTTCAACGCAAACTTTGTATGGATAATACTTTGGATTATATAAGACACCAGCAGTGCATCAAATGGTCAGTCACATTTTCTCATCAGATAAGTATTTTTGGTGGAATAGTAATGTCTTCCTGCAAACATTTTAATTACCAGCCCTAAAAAGATTGAAAACCAGCTGATCTTCTTCTTTCCCAGAAGCTACTTTGCTGTGGCCAGTGTGGGTTTAGGAGAACAATGACTTCTGACTATGGGTTTTGTACTGATTTGTCCTCCATGTTCAGAAGCCAGGACCAAGTGGAGGTTGTCTCAATTCTTAACATAGTTCTCCCTATTTAGTAACATTGCTGCAGTAAAGTTTTCTTCCTATACCCGTAGATGGAGAGATTGCAGTGCAGTTCTCAATGGGTACATATATGTTGATCACAAATTCTACCTAGTATGAGCAGAAAAAAAAATATATAACCTGATGTAGCACTACCAACATAGACATTTAATTGCAATAGGTATTTCCTTAAAGAAGCACTCACAGTTGGAGATATGGGACTCCACAATACATATGTTGAATGTTTAGCCATATTTGGGGTCAGAACTGGAGATCTTTACTGTCCCCATATATTGATTACAGAGCGGGGACAGGTTGTGAAGCTAAAGTATTAGGGTCAGTGTGACATCTCTGGATGAAGGAATAAGGCCGCAAAAGATCTGTTACTTTGGGGTCACTGTAAGGGAATACAATTATCATTTATGATAACTCATTCCACTTGCAGTTCACCCTCATTCTCTTACTTTCACTACCTTCATAGCTGATTTCATATATTTTAACCAAATTTGTGTGAACGCTGATAAACTTAAATGTGTATTCCTTTCAGATCTGTTGCTGTTCCTTTCATTCCATATGTTTGGACACCTACAATTCACTCCACTCCACCCTTCTGCCCTCATGACAATCACCTCATGATAATGAACTTCAAGTCTTTTCAGTATGTATACTAGAGACTTCCCGAATCATCCCGTATTACTCCGCATTATAGGAATCAGTAGTTACCTTCAATGTTAAAACCCCAATTTGTTCAGTATTTAACTACAAACAGCATTGTGATAAAAGCACTTTTCGTGTACACCTCTACTAAACCTTACTATATACAATCCCATGTTTTGAGCAGCTTCATTCATACGTGTTATTTTATAGAAAAAAATATCATATTTACATTATTTTAAAAATAAACATCCTTTACCCCACCATAATAAAGGTATTCTGTGACATTTCATCCCCAGGAAACCAGGGCAGCACACTGCATATCATTGCTTATTTGGGAAGCTTAGTCACCATAAGCACTGTCTTTTTGATACTTTCACACATCCTCTACAACAAATCTGTTTTTTTGTATAAGAGAATCGAGGTAGCCACCACATCCTCCGCTTGTTCATACTCGTTATCTCTCTTACATCAGTCTTTGTTAAACACATACAAACTTTCTGCCACCTACTTCCTCATCAAGGAACGTTAACACCCCATCTCATTTGTCATTGTTCCACTATGCTCACCCCCCCCCCAACTTTTTATCTTGCCTTCCTTGATTAACAACCTAAACCCATCATACCCTACATACCCAATTTTATGCCCCCATTCTGCAGCATAGGGAGCCTTTGCTTCCCCACTTACCTTGGTACTTCACTGTTTCTTATGCTCCTCCCAGGATACAAAGTCACTCTTGTTTGTCTTCCCACTGTCTCTTCACTCTTTTTCCCATTGCTTTTCACCTTACCTCATATTTGCAATGTTGTATGTTAGCTTGAGCCCCTCCTTTGCTACCTATCCATGCACTTTCTTCACTGCATAGTTGCTTTTGTTCACACCGGGCTGCCTTTTCTCTCATGGGCCTATTTTCTTTCCTGTTCCTCTCTCCGGTCCCCCATGCTGTCCATCTGCTCTCATGATCCCCTCATGCTGTTTAGTTACTCACCCCTCCTTACATTATTTAACATTCAGGTCTCCACTGCATCTTTTTGCAGAGGAATTGTAACTCCATGCCTTTTTCACATGAAATATCCCTTCTTTTTGCAGAGGCTTTTTTTCTTAGCTAGTGCCGCACCACTATCACACAGGCAATGTATCAGCTGAATCTGATATTATATCTTTTTCTTTAATATTCATGTTGTGACTGCTCAGTTTTTGCCATAATGTGTTGGGTTAAAAGCTGATAATTATTATTTTTTTTTACTTTTAAAGTTTGAAACATTCAATTTCTTTCTCATAACCCTCACTCTCTCTCAATCCCCTACGTGAGTATCTATTCATCATGCTTTTCTAATTTGTTATTATAATTTATCATATGCTTCCCATGTCTGTTTGTTTTCTTGCACTAATTCCCAACACTTGTGCATTTCCCTGTATTATGCAGTTAATTGTATCCCCCAGGGAACTTTCTCTCTTATTCGCAAGCAACTTTATGTTCTAGTCTCTGCTGCCACTCTTGGTAAGTCCTTGAGGAAGGAAATACAGCGGTCCTTAAGAAGTTTCCTCCCATTTATAATTTTCCATGTCAAGGAGAGTTTTTTTCATTAATTTTGTTACTCCTCAGCAAATGCTTCATGTCTGCTAGTCTGGCTCACCTATATGTCAACCTTATTTCACTCATCTTTATGTTTCTGCATTTTTTCTTTACTACTTGTTTATTACGCTATATGTCCCGTGTTAAGGTGTGTGTGTATATATGTTAATGTTTTTAGAAAATACGATTTCAAAGTTTAATAAACTGTATGCAATTATGTGCTGTGAACTACATGTGTGTTTATTTGTTTTTTTTTCATCAGTATGTGTTATCTGAGATTTTCATTAGTCATTTACAATATAGCAGGTGAGTGTGTCATTTGCATTTAGCATCTGCTCCTATATGTAGAAGCAAATCAGCCGAAATGAATATGGAAGCTTCAGTTGCAGAATATTTGTATGTAATAGGTAATAATCTGAAGTATTGCTTTTTTACTTTCTAAAACATTTTGTCCATTATCGTGTAATGTTCTTCAGAAGGGCACCATTGTGAAAACGGAGTTATTCTGGACCTTTAATTCTGCTTTGAGCCCTTAAAGCAGAATGTGCTGCCTACATTGTAATACTTTATTATAAAACTATGGTCACTATGTGGGTGCTCAGACACTCACAGGCACTAATTCAGTCATGCACAATAACTGAAAAGAGAACAACCCTGAGCGATAAAAGTAAGCACATTGTACTTGGGTTTGATTAATAGCTCACAATGCAGAGGAAAACATAAAGCGACAGGTCAATGAGCCAGCAGTCTCAAGGGAAGACCAGTTATCTATCTAGATGTCTGGAGGGAGTGTGGGGGATTGACCCAAGCTTGCACCGCACATTCCATACTGGGCACACTGCACATTCCTAGCTGAGCTTAGCTCCTCTACCTTTTATATATTTAATTGCAAATAGTTTTCCAGAACAATTATGAATAATCATATGGATTAGAATATTGGAACCATTCAACAATATTTGTAAAATAATCAACATTAATGATGCAAGATATTGGAGAACAGTCTATATTTGACGTCTTTTGATTTCTGTAATAAACAGCTGGTTATTGTCAATGAAAGATGGAATGCAGGGATCTCCCCCCAGCCTCCCCCACTAAGAGAGAGAGTTAACCACTTCACTTTTGTTCTGATCTGACTCTGGGACACGATAATAAAGTAAATCTAAACCATTGCACTACTTTTCCTTTCACATACCTGAAACCATAACCTTCTAAGATGGTCTCTTCCCAAATCCCATGGTTGGCTACAAATGCCTTTAATTATTCCAGCCTTTTTTGGGGTTGTGCTGTTGAAGTGGGGTGGGTACATTAGATCTATAAACGGTATGCCTTTAATAAAATACCCATAGTACAGTGGTCCTTTAAACCATGCAAGTCCGAGCAAGTAGATACTATATGCAGCAAATGTAGGCGCCTGCTGTAATTTTTCTGTTGCATTGGTGAATTGGCGCACGTCTTTTTTTAACTTAACCTTTTAACTTGCTTAAGACCGTGAAATATTTGTAGTTCCACATTATTAGTAAATAGGGAAGAATTTAGTTACTGTGGAGTGTCTATGAATATTTAAGACTTATTAGGCTTTTTTATTTAATTTTTTAATAAATAAACAAGAGTATTTCATTTTGATGCTAATAAATTAATTTCATATGGCTTTAAAAGATACAGCCAGACTCTCTTGGGGATAATTAGAAAATCGTTGTCAATCACGCATAAGAGCCTAATTGATAAGTAAAAGTTGCCCAGACAAATTAGTAAAATTAACTCATTTGTTTTGCTGGCTCTCTCTTTGGAGGTCTCATACACTACAGTTACTCAATCGTCGCAAAATAGAATGAAATCTAGCCATGACTAAAATTGCCATTTTTACATCATTACCCACGGTTGATGGGCTGAGGATTTGTTGTACTAGCCATCTTCCTGAACTGGTTTAGTCATATGGTATGCACTTATTATTTGTTGAACTGAGGGATTTGGGTAAAGAGACAAAAATTGTTATCCTAGTGTTTTAAACAGAAAATGCTACTGACTTGTTGCGCTGTGCGTGATAATGACATGTTTTTATCCGACAGCTCTCTGGTTCCTTTTGGGTATTAGAATAATCTGCTTTTAATAGAGTTATTCCCAGAAGCATTTGAGAGATAAAAGCAGAAAATGCTTCTTACAGCTGCTCAGTGATAAACGTATATTTGTAACGAATATTGCAGACTATTATGGAGTAGAGTAGTTTGTTATCCAGATAAACAGAGTGCTGTATGCCTATGCTTACACCCCAGTCCAGTAACAGATCAATGTATGACACATTTAGAAGACAGCCAGAGTAAACAGAGGCTGCACAAATATTTTAGTAGCCAGGTTATGTAGAATAACCCAAAATGCTAGAAGGCAAAATTAACACTTTCTAGGTCATTGGCTCTCTTTGTAACCCTGCTCTACACTGTGAGTGATATGTTGCAGCTTTATTAATTTAAAATAAAACATACCGTACTTAATATGTCTAAGAAAAAACTAAGGACCTGGGGAATTGAGGTTCAACATGAGTAACATCTCATTATTACCAGGATTTTTTGTGTTGGAAAGAGCTAGCTGACCTTGAACTGACTGGAGAGGCGTAAATGTATTTATACACAGATCCAATCAATAATTGCAATACATCTCCAACAAATTAAAACAAAGAATTGTGTATGTAGTGAGTGTGATTATCTAAAAAGACATGGGAAAAAAAAAAGAAAGATTCACAATCTGGGGCTTGCAAATAATGTGGAAACGATGTTTAAATCACAAATTTACTTTTTTTTTAGACTAAGACATCGAAGACATTTTTAGATATTGGAGCCTTGTATGTGACTTTTAATACACTACAGAGTCTGTAGATCTAGTATAAACTTCCCTTATAGGACCACAAAAGTCACCATATGTGCTAATCACCATTAATTTTGGTGGGGGCGGCATGTGGAACATTTGTTTAAAATTGATCAAGAGTTGACTTAGATATTGTGATTTTAGTTTAGCCCTTAAAGCCATCAAAGCCCTCCTACAAGAACCTGCATAAATAATGATACTGGAGTATATAATTGTTATGGATATACACTCTATAAGCAAAGCATGGTAGTAAGCAATATGCCTTCAACTTTTATTTTTATTTAAAAAAATGGTCATATTGTGACAAAGAGCTGTCTGTGCTTTGTCTGTGTCCTGTTTTTCAGCATTTAAGATGGAGGAACACACAAGAGGCTTCACAAAACTTTTCACTATTTATTGGTTCTCAGCCAGCATATAAAAGAAACAAACACAAAATAGATGGCCTAGCTTCCTTGAAGCTCTAACTAAACTATAACGACAGATCCCTCACTGCTAAACTATAATTAAATTACACAGGCCTGGATGTTTGGCTGTTTCGGGAGTCCAATGTTGCTATGAGTGCCTTCAGACTATAGAGTAACTGTCTCGCTGTCTTCTCCCAGTCCAGTCCCAACTGCCTCTCTCAGTTGCTTAGCAACCCTTAAAGACTAAGCCCAGCTGGGTTGCTTAGACTGTTGCAGAAGTTCTAATCCGATCACCTCCTTGGGTTAAGAGGGCCCTGCAGAGTCTGCCACTCATATACCCTGTTAAAGTAATATATAAGGTTTTAGAACCAATCATTTACTAATGAAAATCATTTTCCTCTAGTCTCACCCTATGCTTTAAAAAGTATGTGTAAAAGTTAGACCATATACATTTTTTAGTGAACAGGCATATATTGAAAAATTAAGTGACCTGTGAGCTAGTTATTTAAATATATATAGACAGTGTCTGTAACGCTCTGTAGCCCCCGTCACAATGCCATAGCCCTGCTTCCACTTGTCTTTAATTCTCTTTAGCCCCGTCCGATAACGCCAGCTGGGGAAGCGGAGTGAGAGGAAGAGGGAAAAGGAGAAAAAGAAGGGAGAGGAGTGAGGGGGAAAGGAGAGAGAGAGAAGAGTGAGGAAAGAGGACATGAGTGGAGAAAAAAGTGGGGGGGGGGGGAGGAAAGAAAGAGAAGGGAGAGCAAAGATAGAAAGGTAGGAGAAGAGAGAGATGAGGAAAGAAGAGAGAATGGAGAAGATATAAACAAGAGTATTGGTGGAAAAGAGAGAAAACGGGAGAGAATATAGAGGAAAGGAGAGGGGGAGAGAGAGAATAAAGAATAAGAAAAAAAGAAAAGAAAATAATTATTATATTATATTGAAATATATTTTCACATTGCAATTAATGATCTATCAATTAAAACTTCTATTTTGCAGCTCTCTTGAAGTGACACTGACTCATACCGTACATAAAATGTACACATGTTTTAGATAAGTGGTTCACATAAACAAAAAAAAGACAAAAGTACCTCATGCTGATACAGTATATGCGTTATTATTTCACCTAAAATACATAAAAACATATTTCTCATTTTCAAAACAGTAAAGAAAAAGATTCTAATTAATTATTCATTGTTACACGCGATACAGAGCTCATTACTCATTCAGGCCGGGGCAACACAATGCAATAACCTGACTTCAATTCAGCATCAATTTTCAGAATTAAAATAGTTTTTCACTATGCTATGCTTTTTCTAATGGTGTAGAGCACATGTGGGGGACTTTTGTGGTGCTTTCAAAGCTTTTTCTTTTTTTTCTCTCTTTTTTCCTTCTTTCTCATACATTAAATATGACTTGTTTAGTCACCTGAAAAAGCTCATTGGCTGTACAGCTAAGCTGCCATCTTCATAGTAGATACGTGTAACAGCCTTCTAGTGGATTTGGTAGTCGCCAACACATTTAAAAGACCACTGTATTTCAACAGAAATGGCACATATTTTTAAGTATGTAACTAGTAACATGAGCAGCTGCGTAAGCTTAAAACCATTATTAGAGAAAATTGCAATTTTGCTAGACTGTTTATATGTACAGTGCCTTGCAAAAGTATTCACCCCCCCCCCCCCCCCCCCTTGGCATTTTTCATGTTTTGTTGACTCACAACCTGGAATTAACATGGATTGTTTAAGTATTTGCATCATTTAATTTACAAAACATGCCCACAACTTTGAAGATGTTTTATTTTTTATTTTTTATTGTGACGCAAACAACAAATAGGACAAAGTACCAGAAAAAGTCAACGTGCATAACTATTCACCCCCCTAAAGTCAATCACATCTCCAAGCCGCTTTGGATAAGTTTTCTATGAGCTTGCCACATCTTACCACTGGGATCTTTGCCTATTCCTCCTTGCAAAACTGCTCCAGCTCCTTCACGTTGGATGGTTTACGCTAGTGCGGTAATCTTTAAGTCTGACCACAGATTTTCTATTGGATTGAGGTCTGGGCTTTGACTAGGCCATTCCAACACATTTATATGTTTCCCCTTAAATTACTCAAGTGTTGCTTTAGCAGTGTGTTTGAGGTCATTGTCCTGCTGGAAGGTGAACCTCCGTCCTAGCCTCAAATCACGCACAGAGTGGTACAGGTTTTGCTCAAGAATATCCCTGTATTTAGCACCATCCATCTTTCCCTCAACTCTGACCAGTTTCCCAGTCCCGGTTGCAGAAAAACATCCCCACAGCATGATTCTTCCACCACCATGTTTCACTGTGGGGATGGTGTTCTGTGGGTGATGTGTTGGGTTTATGCCAAACATAGCATTTTCTTTGAGTCTCATTTTCTTTGAGTTCAATTTTAGTCTCATCAGACCAGAGCACCTTCCTCCATACATTTTGGGAGTCTCCCACATGCCTTTTTGCAAACTCAAAACGTGCCATTTAGTTTTTTGCCACTCTGCCATAATGCCCAACTCTATGGAGCGTACGGGTTATTGTTGTCCTATGTACAGATACTCCAGTCTCTGCTGTGGAACTCTGCAGCTCCTCCAGGGTTACCTTAGATATCTGTGCTGCCTCTCTGATTAATGCCCTCCTTGCCCAGTCCGTGAGTTTTGGTGGACATCCGTCTCTTGGCAGGTTTGCTGTTGTACCATGTTCTTTCCATTTGGTTATGATAGATTTGATGGTGCTCCTGGGGATCATCAAAGATTTGGATATTTGTTTATGACCTAACCTTGTTCTTCTACTACTCTACTCAACAACATTGTCCCTTACTTGTTTGGAGAGTTCCTTGGTCTACATGGCAGTGTTTGGTTTGTGGTGCCTCTTGCTTAGGTATTGCAGCCTCTGGTGCCTTTCAAAAAAGGTGTGTATATGTAACGACAGATCATGTGACACTTAGATTGCACACAGGTGGACATCATTTCACGAATTATGTGACTTCTGAAGGTAATTGGTTGCACCAGAGCTTTTTATGGGCTTCATAAGGGGGTGAATACATACGCACATGCCAATTTTCTGTTTTGTATTTCTAAAAAATAGTTTTATGTATATATTTTTCTCATTTCACTTCACCAACTTAGAAATTGTGTTCTGATCCATCACATACAATCCAGATTAACAAAACATTGAATTTAAGACTGTAATGTAACAAAATAGGTAAAAAGTCAAGGGGGGGGAATACTTTTGCAAGACACTGAAGATCAGTAGAAGTAGGGAAAGAAGGAAAGGTAGAGGGTTGTGTGCAGCCTGCATCAATATTTGCAATGTTTGCTCCTGCAGAAATGAAACACCTCTTACACAGCCAAAAAATTACAGTTGCCGCCTTATCCAGCAGAGGCATCAAGTTTATTTGTAAGCTTTTTTTTTTTTTTTTTGTCTAATTAAGCTTAGAGTTTTCAAATCTATTAGCCTTATTAAATTGCGATTCATCCAATTGAATTGGGCTCTATATAAGCACAGAGCATATTTTTTTTACATAAGTTTTTAGTTAGTGAACTTCTATCCAAAACTGTCCATTTCCACACCTCTCCCAGCACCAGCATTCTTTCTACACTCAGGAGAGCATAGCAATGTCATCATCACATCTCCACTCTTACTACTCCGTCTGCTCATAGCCCACACAATAAAAGTATCACAGTTTGACACCATAAAACAGAACAAATAAAATGCCTATCTATTTTGCCCAGTATTTCTGCCAAAAAACATTTGTGCAATACAACTTTAGGGTGTCCTTATAAATACTGCAGGCCTGCTGATATTTATTTACTGTGCTTCTCCCTACATATAGACATATATGCACATATACAGCCTTATTAAATTGTGATTCAGTAAATTTAAAAGGGCTCTATTTAAGCACACAGCATATTTTATTTACAGAAGTTTTTAGTTAGTGAACTTCTTCCCAAAAACAAGGTCTTCACTAACTAAAAACTTCTGTAAATAAAATATGCTTTGTGCTTAAATAGAGCCCTTTTAAATGTACCGAATCGCAATTTAATAAGGCTGAGATTGTGTAGGTGTATGTATGTTTGTATATTTTATATATATATATATATATATATATATATATATATATATATATATATATATATAAATAATTTATCTGTATCTTTCATTGTTTAGTCATCCAGTCGTGTCCAACTCTCCGTGACCCTATGGACTTCAGCACGCTGCCAACTGCAGCTGTCAGCTTTTGTCCCTCTAAAATCCATAATGCTAATGTTCATTGCTTCAATGACCATATATATCCATTTTCACCTCTGCTGTCCCCTTTGTGTGCCTTGATGATCATACTTTCCAGTGAAGAGTTTGCCTGATTTCCTGTAGTGTGGATTAATTTGATCTTCTTGCAGTCCAAAAGACTCTTAAACCGTTTTCTCCAGCACTAGACTTTAAAGGCGTCAGTTCTCTGGTGCTCACCCTCCTTTATGGTCCAACTCTCACATCTGTATGTTACCACAAGGAATACCATAGTTTTAACTATGCAGAGCTTTGTTGATTGTAATAGCTTGTCCAGAAGCAAACATCTCTTAATTTCCTAACTGCCACTCACCATCTGAAGAGATCTTGGATGCCAGAAAAATAAGATCTGTCACTGCCCCCACTTCTTCCCCATCTATTTGCCAGTAACTGGGATTGCTGTTTTACATGATCTTCATCTTTTTAACATTGAGCAGTAGGCCAGCTTTTGCACTCTCTTCTTTCACCCTCATCAGTAGGTCCTTTAGTTCCTCCTCACTTTCAGCCATCAGAGTGGTATCATCCGCGTATCTGAGGTTGTTAATATTTCTCCCAGCAATATTAATTCCAGTTTTGAATTCTTCCCGTCCGGTCTTACACATGATGTGTTCTGCATATTTTTTAAATAAATAAGGTTACAATATACAACCTTGACGTTCTCCCTTCCCAATCTTAAACCATTTGGTTGATTCCTGTTTGGTTTTGACCGTGGCTTCTTGGTCCACATACAGATTCCCGAGGCTGAGGAGATTATCTGGTACCCCCAATCTCTAAGAATTTGCCACATTTTGTTGTGATCCACACAATCTAAGGCTTTAGAATAATCAATGGAGTCGAGGTAAATGTTTTTTTATTGCTTTTCTATTCTCCAGCAAACATTGGCAAGTTGATCTCTTGTGCCTCTGAAAAACCTGTCACATATAATAGTTCTTTGTCCACATATGGCTGAAGGCAAGCTACAGGATATTAAATGGTCATTTACCTCCCTGTAAGTAATCTTCATGATGTGAAAGAATCAGAATTGTATGTTATAATAATCCGCTAAAAAATCTTACGTTTTTAAGTCTGCTTACTCACAAAGTCTATCCTGCCTACAAGCTGTTGCATGAATAATTGCAGATATTGGAGCCCGTGGTGGAGAAGTTATAGCAGTTTTTCCCTGGACTCACTACAGCACTGACAAAATAACCTATATACTAAGATGTTTAGTTGATTTCATCATTACATGCTCTGCACAGATAAATGTAAGGACTCGTTTTTGTTTTGCACATTACACAGAGCTGTAGGTGTGGGTCTGGCAGTTGGTAGTCAGTGACGTGTAAACAAAGATTTTATTTTTAAATTTAAAAAAATGCACGTATATAAAAATTCAAAAGGTATTTTAACATGCTTTTAGGAGATCTTTACTGTGATGGTCCAAATGGTGCTAACTTAAGTGGCCCTTTAAGCATGATCTTGCTGGCATTTAAAATGAGTTCAATTAGAGCACTGTTTGGCACTGCTTTTTTGGGGGGGTGATTGATATATAGACCGACCTGAGTTTGCCATATGTCTGGCTACAGGACAACCAGAGCAGTTGTGGGAAGATGTGGTTCTTGTTGTTTTGGTTTCTCTTGATTGGCTAGGAGAGGCGTCTTAGTGTAGGAGAGGGGAAACCAAAGAATGCATGTTCACGGGTTGGTACTATGAAGTATGCACCTCTGATTGGTTGAGGGATAATGACCCCCTCTACTCCATTAATTATGATGTAGAGTGGAGAACTTGGTAGGAAAACTTTTTTTTGTAAGTAAGATGCATATGGAAGTGTGCTCTTCCAGAAGAAACCCATTAACAGACAGCAAAACTAAAAGCTGCTGGATTTATTTATTAAAAAAACACTTCATCCCATGTCCCTTTAAAGGACCACTGTAGTTCTGGAAAAAGGGCAAGGTTGTAAAATGTACAACAAAGTAATGTTAGCTGCAGTATAAGACACACATGTCAACTGGTGTGGGGTGGGAGATGGACTCAGTTAGTGTCTCTGTCTCAGTTTTTTTCAACCTGTGATCAACTGAAATTTAGAGGTGGCAATGAAATTGAAGGAAGCGTCCCATATGTCTTTCTAATAGGGTGGGGAATGGGATTTCCTACAGAGCTGCACTCCTAGACCTTTGTTTTTATGGCAGTCAACTCATATTTATTTCCTTGGCGCTGCGGTTGGTGCATTATAAATACTAGATGATAACAATACTTCCTATTCTGTGGTAGTTAATCAGTTGATATCTGTATTTAATCAGTATGAGACAGTACTGATAATCTGTGAAGTCAGCTGTGAAGTATTTTTTTTTTTTTAACTAATCTAGTGGTTCAATGTTAGAAGTGCTGTGCTGAGACATTTTTATTTCTTCTCTTCACCTGATCACACTTTCCCTATGTGCTGCATGTGTATTTTTTATATTAAATCAAGTTTGCAGATTTGATTATTTTTTTATTTAATATGGATTTAAATTTAAAATATTTAAAGTTATAAAATTCAAGATCAAAATACATAAATCATAAACTAATATTTCAGTGTATGCAGTAATATAGAGTGTGGCTCTAACTCCTGCGGGGATTGTATTGGGAGACTCTTACACAAAAGTTATAAAATGCAGGATCAAGCACATAAGCATCTCTTTATTAATAATTTACACATAAAAGAGTTTACCAAAATGTTAGGATTCATATGGTTTGAGATTTGTATCTAACCATTAAAAGTGCAGGAAGCAGAGTCAGAGATGCTCAGTCTGTGAGAGAGAATACTAGGTACCAGCTTGTTCTTTGTTATATAGACTCTTCATAGAGTATTTAGGGACATTTATTGACACATTTATACTAAAAAGTAACATTTTAAAAGTGAGTTTGTTTTGAATTGGGACGTTAAATGAAGTTAGCAATCCTTGACCTCACCTTAAAGTTAGTTGGGCTGCCTTTCCAACACTATTTTCCTCATTTCAACACAACTAATTCTTTTCTCTGAAATCTGGTTTCTGCCACTCCACTGAAATCACACTTATAAAAGCCACAAATCATTTGCTAACTATGGGCCTTATAAGTGACTCTAACCCATAACTTTGACTGCGGCTGTTTTTTTCTCTAAATGTCTAGATGTATTCTATTGACTCAATCGTGCAACTTAAGTGTTTCAGCCCACAGACGTAAACCATGTCTTTTTTCCAGGGGGTGGGATCATATGATCTGGTAATATTTAAGCAAGCCTGTAATTTACTTCTTCAACACAAATAGTAAATGAGACCGTCATCATGATGTCAGTGAAACATGAAAGTTAGACGTAATCTGCAATTGGAGGTTACAAATTAATGAGAGCCAATAAGTAATATCTGCCGATGGGGCAAGCAATCAAGCACTCTATAAAATGTATTAGAGCCTCTAGACCTTGTGGTTTTCATGATCTGTGTTAATGGGATCGATAAAATAATGAAAAAAATGTGTTGTATATTTGTGGATTTGAAATTGTTCTACAATTAATTCTAATATATTTCCATGCTTTTAAAGTACAATATTGTGTGTTTAATTGCTGCTACAATTATAATAAGTGATTGAAAAATCCCTTGCGAGTCTTATTTAGTATTTAAATAATATTTTTGACTGAAAGTTGATACTTTTTCTAGTTGTCGCTACAACTTTATTTGCGAGCTAGACATACGGTTCTAACAGAAAACCGATTTTGTGTAACTAATCATTTAGTGCTCATAATGTTCAAGCTGTGCTGTGACGATCCGCAAGTAGGGGCTATACAAGCCCAGAGCCACTTGCTATGGACTACAGGTTATCTACCCACAAGGACTATTGGGTTATTGGAAATCTCTGCACCAGCACCCTGATATCTGTTTTCTGCAACAGTCAGAGCCTCTCCATCAGGAATCCAAGAGTTCCAGTAACCTTCCTGTGGTAGTGGACAGGACAGGTTACTTGTATGGTAGAGATAGGTTCAGTATCACAGCCACCAGGAACAGAATCAGAGTTGCACACTTTCTATGTATCTCCAAGTGAACTGATTTATTTTTGAAAATCACAGCAGTATTTATAGCAGTTAGACACAGAGGGGGTGTACACAGCACAACAATGCATGGGTGTGGCAGACGATCGCCATAGATAAACTCCAAATCCTGAGATCAATAGGATTAACTCCAATACATATCATGCCATCTCTAGCACATATCAGATGTGATTAACTTAATCTGGCAGTCTGATGTTTGATCTCCTCTCTTCCTGATGGCATTAGCTTAATCTGGCAAACAATGGAACAAAGCAGGTTTACAAATGCAGTAGAGGTGTCCATGAAGACAATCCAGTGGTGGAGCCAAGACGTCTGGTGATGGGCTTAATGGGCTAACACCCAGGCTGGGGAAAAGGGGTTCATGACATGTGCTGAAACCAGTGGAGATGTAAATCCGAAGTTACGTCTTTGGCTGACCCGTAGTGAATGTGGGTGGGTAACTTGTAATGTGAATTGCGAGTAGCTAATAGAATATGTGGCAATTTTAAGAGTGGTTTTAAGTGTGTGTAAATTTACGATCTGGGCAGTAGAATAGGGCCCTAAGTCATAAGTCTCCTTCTCACTTCCTAATATTCTGACTTATTTGCCACAGTGGACTCATCCCCCACACTATCCTGTCTTATCGCCAAATGTTTGAGACCTTTGCTGCATCTGAAAGAATGATCTCTTACTCTCCTTGTACCACTACAACTTCCAAATCTAAAATTCCCTTTGCTGTTGTCATCTTAATCATCTCTCTGATCTCGTCATGCTCAGGATCCTAATCCCTGCCTCACTCACCTCAAAGCTTTGCTATTTTTCTCACACAATAAACTACAAAAACATTGCTTCATTCAGTAATTATATCCTACTTCAACTACTGTGACTTCTTCTTTATCAGACTCGATGACCGCAACTGCTGTCTTCACTCTAATCTATCACGAATCAGACTCTTGTACCTTAAATAACTCTTGTCATCTACTTCCCTTAATTTGTGTATGCTTAATCTGTGTTAGTCACATGTCTCCCTGTTTGTTCTAAACCTTATAATGTACACTCTTTTGTATGTATGTAACATTATGGAAATGTTTGCATGTTGTAAAAAAAAAGATACTTTCTGCTATATCTATAGGGGCATTAGCTTGTACTATGTCCTCTTTGCATAGGGGATTTAGCTAGTCTTCTGTCCAGTTTTGTGTGGGTCCTACTTTGTCACCTGGGCCATTTTGTAATAGCTGTAACTTTTACTCTGTCCAGTATGTGCAAGCATTCCAGCTGACACTCTGTAGTATATGTTATGCTGTAGCTTTCACTCTTTTTCTCCTCAGTATGAATTCAAGGCGAAGAATATCAAAAAGAAGAAAGTCACCATATTAGTTTCTGTGGATGGAGTGAAAGTCAATCTAAAGAAAAAGAAAAAGGT